>CALNXK010000058.1:850000-1032500 GCA_942486035.1 Porites lobata | reverse complement strand
GAGATCCTTCAATTGGGCGACGCCACTAATGGGTGGGTACTACCTCATCATTGTTTTCCTTCCTAAAAATAAGTTCCCTACTTTTACTTGGATTACACGACATGCGGTTATCTTTGGACCATGTTAAAAATTGATTTTAATACTAGTTCGGGTGATGTGTTATGATTGTATCAGACAGGTGCGACTAATGTAGAATCATATGTATATTTAAATAAAACAGGATCAGAATTGTGTTCAATTTCTAAATCATTAAGAAAAATATTAAACAAGTACGACCCGCTCACGCTATCCTGAGTGGTACCTTTGTGAATTGGGATAAATGTGTGTTTCCCGAGGATCAAAACAAAGACACCAAAGACACAGCGTCGCTTTTGTTCTGTTAGCATAAATGTTTTAAAATAACTGAGCGACAGACAAGTCTAAATGTTAATGATTTGAAACAGTTTTGGTCTCTATCTTTTGTCTAGAGTCTTTTATACGTCGTTCATAAAATAAAATTAAAGATTTATTATGTTGATTAGCAGACAATAATGTTGTTGTTGAATTTTTGTTTGCGCACTACAGTAAAATTAGCCTAACACTTTTAGTCTGGACAACGAAATTGAGAGAACTTGATCTAGAATAATAACCAGTGAACAAAGATTCCCTACATTCTATCAAAACATCCATTGTCCGAACCCAATAAACTTGTAAACGTTGCTGTAAATTTTGGCTCTCTGTACGTGAAAGAGAAATTCACACCTTAAAAACAGTAGAATTTTAACAGGTGTAATTAATTTGTATAACCTTAGCGCGCATGCTCGTCAGTTGACATAGCCCTTTTGAGTTAAAATCCCCTTGACTCCCGCGTCTCTCTGAGTAATCCCACAAGCTATTCAAGCTATTCAACTAAATCACTGCTATTTCATTGCTTTTTTTCTTTTTTAAATCAGGTTTTCCAAGGGTATAATGCTTCTCAGGAAAAGGTAAGGAGTAAAATGTTACAATTTTCCTCTTAACCTTCTCTCCACGTGCTTGTATTTCAATAGCTTAGTCTTACCCAAAACAGTATTGCAGATCGCGATCATCTATGTATAAACCATAATGCCACTGATGCTTTGCCATTTTGCAGATTTTGAGGTCAGTGGATAAAAAAAAATAGAAATGGAAAGGCCAAAGTCTTTTCCATAGTTTCAGACGTTTTGCAGACTCTGCGTGAACTATGGAGGGACTTTCATTTCACGGGGAGGGAGGTTGTAGATTACCCGACAGAAATTCAGAATATATAAACTCCCAAACGCAAGTGGGTGCTCATCCATTGAGAACAGAGAGTGAGGAAGAGAGAGGGGGTACAGAGGGAGAGAGAGTAGAGAGCGATTTTGAATGCTATATACTAGGTTCATATGCGTAACTTGTGAAGCTTTGTGACAATACTTGTTGTAGGATTTCACTAAGTGGGAAAGGTGCAAAAGGCTTATATCTGGACAGGACACACTGAACAAGACTGGAACCTTGTCTAAGGACTCAGAAATTCTGGGTATCTACAGGATTGATCAAGATTGTGCGCGTGTTTTATATACTCGTTTTGTTCATCCTCCTGTGTCAAAAGAAGAAGAGCAGCTACCAATCGCTTTCGGTCTGACTGTTCATAAAGGTGCTTGTCTGCTTGAGCGACTTCTTCGAGCTATTTACATGCCAAACAATGTCTACTGCATTCATATAGATAAAAAGGCTTCAGCGGTCTTCCGTACAGCAATAATGGCCATCATACGCTGCCTTTCAAACGTTTTTATCGCAGCAAACAGTGTTGACGTCGTCTGGGGACATATTACTCTAGTTGAAGCTCAATTCAGTTGCATGGAAGAGTTGCTGAAATCACCAGTTAAATGGAAATATTACATTAGTTTAGTGGGACAGGATTTTCCTCTATATGATAACAAGCAGATTGTACGAGCGTTACAAGGTCTCAACAACACAAACAACATCGGTAGCTCTCCAATGCCTTTTTCCCATCGAATTAAAAAAGGGCCACCACCACACAACATTTCAATCTATAAAGGATCCACTCATATTATTGCTTTAAGAGAATTTGTCGACTTTGCCCTTCACAGCCAAATAGCAAAAGACTTCTATGAATTCTTAAAGGAAACTAAAATCCCGGATGAAACGATATACGCTTCTCTACAACAACTTTCAGGAGCTCCTGGGGGAATCAAAGGAAATCAACCAAAGTGGATTCAACGAGCTATGCATTGGAATGGTGGTAGAAGAACCCATCGGGGTTGTCTTGGGATGTGGAAGCGAGAGATTTGTTGGATTTCGCTAAAAGATTTACGCTGGGCTCTAAGAGAAGACAACAAAGAGAAACTTTTTGTTCATAAGATTCCGTTTGACTTTAACGAGGAATTAATAGAATGCATTCTTGTGGCAAGGCAGGGCAGGAAATACGCCACTGCTTTGTGGAAAGGAGAAGAGAATGTCCAGAAAGAATAAATTTCGACTACCATTAAACGGTAAAGTATGAGTTGCCGAATAGTCGTCTGTATACAGCAAACGGAAAAAGAAGAGTCATTTCGAATAGACAGACAGCGATAAATGTTAGGTTACTGAATAGATACCGCTTCGAAGAATAAGATGGAACGACTAGTTCATAGTACATTCGAACATAAGGGGGAGGTTATCACTTTAAATACATGGTTTTCAAAAAAAAACGCGAAAAACAAATGTAATAGGCAGATAAAAAGATGTCTCAAAGACATCGAAGCTAAAGTACAATATTCAATGAAATACATTTTTATTCACATTTCCAAAGTATAAAGAAATTATTGTTTAGGAGAAGTGGATAAGTTAGATGCCTAGGGTAACAAAATACAGTTAGGAGTAAGGAATTGCGTAGTGTTTAAAATAGCCGTCAAGTTTTGGATGTTAAAAAATAACTGTAAGATTTTCGAGTTAAGCAATGCTAAAACTCACCAAACAACAGAAGCTTGGTTCTCAAGAGCCTGCGAGCAAGCGGCGAGCGAAGCGAGTTGCGAGGTAACCCGCAAGCTTGCGGCAATTAGCCGCGTGGGGCTTCTCCTCTCACGTAGTCGCGTCGTTTTCTTCCGGTTGCCTCATGACCTCCTAAGAGATCCCTCAAATGGATCGGAGGTTCTGACACAACGGGGCCTAAAGACCAAACACCCTGCATGGATAGCTATAAGCTAAGGGTATGCCCACACTTGACCGGGAGCCAGTGCCCAGCTACCGGCGCAAAATGGTGTTGTGGTCACTCCTTGGGTACCTCATATCAGTAATTGTGTACAGTCAAGAGCCATAATGGCTCTTGGTACAATCAAACCCTGTTCATTATAATAAGGACACTGAAGGGGCCATAGAAAGTGTCCGTATTAACGGTGTGTCCGCATTTAGCGGGTCAAGTTACGTCAAAATAGTAAGGAAATAAAACAGGAGACTTGAATTGTCTAAATAGACATCTCTAAACTTCCCAAAGCCTTTATTCCGCGTACTATGTCCTTGAAGACACCCAAAAGTCTCGAAAAGTCGCACATTATATCTTACATAATCAAATGAACCGTTCTCTTCATCCTATTCGGTGTGTTGCAGCGTTGGGAGCATCAATATGGTGTCAACTGAAGGTTTTTTATCTTATAAACTGAGGTTTATTCAGTACAGCACGCAGTGGAAAATGAAGTGTCCGCATTAGCAAGGTTTACTGAGCAAGACAAAAGTGTCTGTTCCCACATTAAGGGTGTCCGAAATAAGTGGGTTGAATTTAGAGAAAATGCATGTGTGGGCTTTCTTTCCCCATAGACAAAAAAAAACTGTCCGTAATAAAGAGATGTCGGTATTAGGTGGGTGTCGGTACAGCGGGGTTCGACTGTACATAGTTACTTCATTTCATCCTGTCTGAACCCATATTGAAACATGAGCCTAGCAGCGAGTAGCCTGCGAACGGCAGACGTTTCTCCTCGCTCATTGCCGCTGAGGGACGTTCCGCGAGGAAGAACTTCTGCGACTCAGCGACAGAAATTCCATACTGATGACCTTGATTGAAAGGGATCGTGGAAGTACAGTAAATTAAATAGAACATATTTCTTTAAGAACGAATTCATGAGAGAGAAAGGTCAGTTTGATCACTATTTTAAACGTCGAAGTTGTAATGTAATTCTAAACAACTAATAAGTCTATCTTCGAGACTTCCCATTAAAATATCCCATAATTAGTTAACTTTTTATACGGTAACTAATATAAGAACATTCCCTTGTTTTTAAGCATAAATCAAAATTGGGTAAGAGTAAACTGAATCAAAGCTAAAATTTCGATTGCTTGCATTTTTATTTTCTAACACTTAGTCCGTCAAGAGAAACAGAATGGTATGAAGAATTTTTTTTTTTTTGGTAAATACTTTTTCTTTTTAGTTTTTCAAACAGTTTTCTCGTAACAATGGTCGATCTCTTGAGGTCGATCAATCTATATACAAGTTAAGGGTGCATATACGTCAAAAATCCTCAAGTCCTCTTTTTCACTTTTCGCCACTCGACAATATTATAATTACGTGCAATTTATTCATGGGAAACAATCAAAGCACACTTGCAGATTAGCATATTGACAAAGGTTAACAAATATTGCTGAGCTAAAAATATCGAATAAATTACGTGTTAAGGAAAGCGATTTGCGTCATATAACCAGTCATCCGAGGGCAGTAACTGAGCAAGAAAGAAAAAAGTGGTCACCCAGAACGCTGAGAAAACGGCGTTTTTACGCGCCAAAGACTATGGAAAACACGGAAGACAAAAGTCCTGTCGCTAAAGAAAAAGCCAGGAATATCATATGCTTTTTTGCGCTTGGAGTCTTGTCGCTGATCTACGATGAAATATCGCTAGCTGCCGCTGAGGATGTCTTATCGGGGAGCAAGATAGCTACCACAAATGTAATAATCGCTATTGCGTTGCCCGTACTGGCTGTTAAAATTTCCGCACCGTGGTTTATTCAAAAATGCTCATATTTGTACAAGTCAGGTATAGTTGTGTTTCTACTGGTTGCTGGATTGATCGTGATTGTGTCGGCTGAAAGTGTCCGCTTGCGATTGTTCGGTATCAGTATAATCGAATCAGGGGTCAGTTTTAGCGAGATAACATTCCTGGCATTGACTGCAGCTTATGAGGATGTCACAGTAAGCGCGTTTGTAGCCGGCATTGGTGTTGCCTCGCTTCTTGGACCATTGTACTATACAGGTAATTATTATGCCGTTATTACCATTCTATCCCCCCTCCATATACACCTAATACACCTTGTCACGGTTTTCGACGCCATCTTGACGAGTTGGCAAACCCGTGAGAAATTACAGTGTTTGTATGAGAATTTAATGCCTAATAATTTCCGTAAAACGGCTGTTTTAAAAAATATATGAACTGTAAACTAAAGCTTCACGCTTAAGGATTCTAATGACAAAATTTGAGGGCGTTACATGCGCTAGAAGACCTAGAACCTTTTTCTAAAATTTTCTATCCATTTGTCTGTACAAATTTCCAGGGAAAAATTGCAGACAAAAATATAGAAAATCTAAAGCAAGCTTCTGGAGAAATTTAAGCACAGTAACGACCCTCAAGATTTGTTGGTAAAATCCTTTGCTGTGTAGCTTTCGTTTACAGTTCAAATTTTTTCCAGAACAGCCGTTTTAAGGAAATTATTCGACATTGGATTCTCATTCAAACACTGTAATTTCTCACGCTGTAATTTCTCACGCGTTTGCCTACTGGTCAAGATGTCGAAAACCGTGACAAGGTCTATTGCAATAACGTTGTCATAAATAAAATAAGAGAACTGAAAAAAGTTAGAAATATAAGAAATATCAAGTTAGGACACTCATGAAAAATGGGAACAAAACAGAAAATTGGAAATGACTGAAGTTACTGATAGGGCTACGGTTTAGGTTAGGTTTAGTTCCCATTTTTCATTTTCCCTTTTCTCGTGCTCATTCTCTATAATAATAACAATAAGCTCTATTTATTCATCTTTTAAAAATATATACTCTCTACTCCCAGTTCCGTGCAACTTGAAACGTGAACTTTACTCAGGGCCCGCAGAGCGGATTTTCAAGGGGCGGGGGCGGGGGTCGGGGAGGGGGCTAATGCGAACGCGTAAGCGTGAGCAAACTAGGAGAATCCGAAAAAATTTCAAATTTAAGTCTTCTAAAATGGCTATAAATGCATCTAAAACTGCCAATAGTAATCAGTCTGAATAGTAATATAAATTTGTAATTATCACATTCGTTACAACCTGGCCCCCACTTTAGACCAAAATTCAAGTGAATGGACTTTGAAGCTAAGCCCAACACGCAACGGTTGAGTGTCACCCGGACATTTTTAAGTCCGCAGGATTCTGTGAAGGTGCCAAAGTTGTCTTTCCAATTGTCATTAAGAGCTGCAAACTCATTGGCAACAGCTACAAGACAAAGTTTGTCTGTTCTCTGTTTGTGGGTGTTAAGTATTGTCAGATTACTAAACCTTGTTTGTGTGGTAAGTGACAGATATGGGTAACCAGAGTGAAAAAAAAAATTACCATTCGAATAAGTGGGAGTGCTAAAGCCCCCCAGCCCCACCCACTGCGCGGTCCCCGAATATTATATTCAGAAATTAGAATTGGAATTTATTAGGGAACCAAACCCTCTCGGCCAACCGTTCCGGGTACAATGTTCGATGTGTGTGACTGAGAGAGTTGTTCTAGTTCTGTGCCGTTGGGGTTCATTTCCAGAAAACAGAGAGTGAAGTTCACGGGGAGTAGTTATTCTACTTTTTGCAACAAAATCTGTACATGTCGCGTGTTTTACCGACACAAAGCAAACTTGGTTTGCATCAAGTGACGAAACTCCCGTGCATGCAATGCTTCCTGCGAAATTTTATCCAATTGGAATTTAGTATTTACGCAAATTGCAACTACCTAATTTGTTGCAAGACAAATTTGAACGTGGGTGATATGATGCGCAACATCAATTTTCAACTTGTTTCGCTGCAATGTTGCTATTAAATCAAGTTGAGCGTTTCTGTTCCCCTTTTTACCGTACCTTAATTATCATGAAAAAGCAAGCTAGGTGCTAAGTAACTGTGCTCTAATTTTCTCCTAGGTCTTACAACTTGGGCATGTCTTCCACCAAGAACAGCAATCTTAACAACCTTCCCCTGGCCCTTCCTTGTGTTGTTCCTGTACGCTTTCCTGGAGAAAAAACAGCACAGTATAAATGTAAAGCACAAAGAAAGCGGAGGTGCTAAATATAACAAACTGCCGACTTCGTCTGACAAAGACGATTCGGACTCCGCCCCTAGAAATGAGTTAGCTTGGAAAGAAAAGTTGTTAGTTGCCAAGCGCATTTTACCCTACATAACTTTCTTGTTCCTCACCTACTTTGCTGAATATCTATCAAATCAGGGTGTCATTACCACGCTTGCCTTTTCCGACTCGTCTTTCAGCCCGAGGGATCATTATCAATATTACATCGTGTGTTATCACGTGGGCAAGTTCCTTGGCAGGTCCCATATTTTCCTCCTCTCCTGCACCTGTTCAAAAGTGATCCCATATGTGCGCGTCAGGAAAACCTGGATATTAGCGCTGGTAGAAATAGCTCATCTTGTTTTCTTCCTTTTCGCATCGTGGTTCCGCTTTGTACCGCACGTTTCTATAATTCTTATTCTCTGCGTAACTGAGGGGTTTGTAGCAGGCTCCATGTACGTAAACTCAGCTCACACCGTGTCTGACATCATTGATGACCCAAAGGAGAGAGAATTTGCTTTAGGATTACTGACCATCGGCAACGGACTGGGTAAACTAACTGCAGGCTTTTTGGGTCTTCACGTAGAACCACAACTGAAAAAGCACTGTGTTTACGATCTCGAGTTAAGGGATGAATGTATCACGAGATTCCCGCAACCCTCAGGTTGGACAAAAAATATGCACTGTTATAGCCGTGACTACAATGTTAAGTCTAACTCCACAGGATTGTAGCTAAGATTTTCGTCAAGGTTTTTGTAATGCAACAAACAAGTTAAAGAGTATCCGAAGTTTCTCAAGTTATTTAAGAAACTCAAATCAGCCAATCAGAAATCAGGACTCTAGCCCCGTAGCTGCCGAAAAGGGCGAGAAAAACGCATGACTTAAGTCGCTCATTTACGCGCCGTGCATTGGGCTCGAGAATGCGAATCATTATATTCTGGTCGGATGAAAAATGGCGCGAAAATTCCATTCAATCATGCGAAAGAAATCGTGGTGTTTATACGTAGGTGTGGTAGTGAAAGAAAAAGTTTTGTTTTATCGTATGAGTGCCTTTACCACCGTAAAGGGATTCAAACCGGATGACCTTGAGTGAAGGGTTTCGTCGAAAAGAGGCCGCTGAATTACGTGACCCACCCCCCTTCCCTACCTTAGTATTTTAAGGTCCTTTTAGGAAAGTCTTAAATGTAGCGCAGGTGATAGATAAATAGAAATTAAATAGACTGCAATGGACTACTTGGCATTCTTCAATTTTTATTGTTAAATAAAAAAGACACTACGGAATATCTGGACATGACTCTCCCGCTTATAAAAGGCACTGTAATTCGTAATTGAAGCAAATTAGTACTTGAATAACCGCACAGCTCCTTAAAAGGCAGGCAAATAATTGAATTCGCTTAATTGCGTTCGAGGTACGAGAACGCAACCCCTTATTTGTGTTGGGTGTTCTGTGCATTATTGGGTGTCTTGTGCAATTAATAAGGGAGGTTTTTTCGAGATTGCATTCGTCGTCGTCGACACAATAGAGGATGTTAGCATCAACAACGAGTACGAGTACGAGAACGACTTCAAGCCGTGCTCGTAATCGAAGTCGTTTTCTCAGCTTTCTATGTTAGCGATGACACCGAGTTCGAGTTTATAGAAGATAAAATTATGGGATTCCGCATGACTGGGCGCCAAATTTGAGTCGAGGTAGCGTTCCCACAACAATTTGGAAAACAAAAAATGACTCTACAAAACGTTCAAGACTGCTTGTTAATCGATTTTTCGAGGTAAATCGAAGGATGGTTAGTCGCGATATTAAAACACGCTAAAACCCATCAAATTCAACACAACAACCACACTGGATAAAGAAGTATAAGTATTCTTTATTGATATCTTCGACTGTTGGGATATTTTCGACCAAATAATGGCAATTTTCGGGGTTATTTCGTGAGCCTGTGAGGCCCGTGGAGAGACATGAAACTTTCCCGGGTAAATGCAAATTTACTCTGTGTAGGAAATATCGCGTTCGGTTGCTGTTCCTCGACTTCAAAAGCAGTATCTTACATAAAACATAATATAAGGAATGTTCAAGATGATAAAGAGAGGCTAGAAACGAAAAGAAACTGCATTAAACGATCGGAATTACCTTTGAAAACCAGCTCTTCTCAGTCGTTCTACCCACTTCGAGTTTTTGGTGAGAACTCGTCGTAGTGCAACTTGACAGGACGACTTGAAAACGTGGAGATGCGCAGAACGGATGCGCAGTACGCAAAATCGCTGATCTCGTTCTAGAATTCGTACTCGTTGTCGATGCTAACATCCTCTATTGCCTCACTTTGAGACGTTTGCTTACGTTTTGCCTCACTTTGACGCGCTAACTCACTGGAGATTCGTGTGTCCTCAGCGTTCAACTTTCAAACGTTTGCTGAGGTCTGCCTTTCTGTCTTCGTAAATCGTTCATCTTTTAAAAGTGTGCTGAATTTTCGTAAAGCGTACATATTTAAGACTTTACTGAAGGTCTACTATCGATCTGTGTTTAATGAATCTTCCAAAGCGTTCATCTTTCAAAAGTGTGTTGAAAGTTTACACCCTGAGTAAAATTTTCCTTTGGATTAAGTCTTCATATTTTTGTTTGGATAATGCGTGCTACTCCTTTTGCATGCATCAAATCGGGTTGTTTAGCAAAGCGTCCGTTGTGCCACAAAGTAAATTTACTGGCGAGTTGTGAAGCTCAGCATCTGTTGTGCCACAAAGTAAATCTACTGAGTTGTGTGGCTAGGCGGCCGTTATTCCACAAAGTAAATCTAACGAGATGTGAAGCTCGACTGGACAAACGAACATTTTAGCTAGGCAGGTACAAAAGTCGGACCGGACTGAACTCGGACCGCCAGTCAGCTGGCCAGTCTGGGTCGGATCAACTGGGATCGACTTGGATCAAATAAAAAAATAAAAATAAAATAAAATTGGACTCGGATCAACTCGGATCATAAAAAGAAGAATAACATCAGTCGGCGTCACTTACCTTTCACCCGCCATTTTGCTTTCTTCTCACGACCTCGTGGATGCGTAAATTAATTTAATTTTTATTTTTATTAATTTTGATGATAAACTTGTGAGCAGCACACATACACTTCCAGTGAACATTTTTAACTTGGAAGGGGGAGAAACCATGCTCGCCCGGGACAAAGGAAATTTTCAAGCCCCAGGAGAGAATCGAACTCGCGACCCGGCTTCATTTTGCCAATAAGTTGACGATTGGACACTCTTAAAAATAACTGAGAAAATTATCCAAAGAAAAAGAAACCCGGGTACAGCGTTGATCGGCCTTCGAACAACTACGCCCAGCAGAATATCTATTGCGCCAGTAAAACAAAAAGTTCTTTTTACACGCCCGAAGCACTCTGGCTGGTGTCTCCTCAAATAACAAGCACTTGATACGAAACATACGATATCAAGCTGATCACTAGCCTTCAAAACCTTTTTATTATGATACACAGTTTAAATCGAGGTTTCGCCGTACGCAACCCTTACGTTCAAAATATGCCATAATCATAGTTATCTATCGCAAGAACCATCCACCCTTTCCCCTATACTGGTACCTGTACGCCTGGCAAACATATCGAACGCACTCTCCTAAGCTCCGATTACTCCTAGTACAATTACTATTGACCACTTTACTTGCAAATAACCCCTCTTCAAAGCTGCCAAAACTGACAAAAATCTTTTTCTCTAATCTATTGCCATTTTCTCACAAGAGAAAATGACTGGTATACTGAACGTTTGATGAAAAATACATGTCAATTAAAATCTTTGGAAAAGAGCTAGCCTAAATGCATTTTCAGCTTCCCTGATCTTGCAAGTACAGTAAAACCCCCTTAACTCCAACTTTAATAAACTAATTTAACTTTCAGCAACTATTTTCCTACTAAACCAAACCCTTGCGAGGTCAAGCATTATTTGTTTACCCTGGGCGTTTCTAAGTACAGTTACCCCTGATGAAAGACCATAGCCATGTGCTATCTATTACAGATAATGGTGTACTTGCCTTTACGCAAGTTTATCAACAACAAACGCAATGCAAGGTTATCTGATATCCGGTTACACAGGTGGTCTCCCAGAAAGGGG
Organism: Porites lobata; assembly: GCA_942486035.1. Taxonomy (NCBI): domain Eukaryota; kingdom Metazoa; phylum Cnidaria; class Anthozoa; order Scleractinia; family Poritidae; genus Porites; species Porites lobata. Next base: position 1,021,145 of record CALNXK010000058.1, on the reverse strand, counting down.
ATGTTGATGCTGGCTTGCAGACAGACTTACACTGCAACCAAAGGTTTAGTTTGGTCTGTGGTGTAGGCTAGATTCAACTCCCAGCTAACTGAATGTAAATGACACAAGCAATAAGATGGTGATGTCAAAATACGGCGGGGCTAAAGTGCAGGTCACAGGTTACAGGCCACAGGTCACAGGTCAGCAGTTTGCAGAGTCAAAGATTCAAGTTGTAATGGCAGAATGCTCCCACCTAAGGGCCACGAGGCAAATCCATCAGAGGTTTTTCAAGCTGTTGTGCAACAGAACGTGAGAAAATGGCAAGCTTTTGGGAGAAGAGCCGAGAAATATGGTCCAGCAACTATTCGAGAGGCCCAAATAGCAGTGTCTGAAGTTTTTAGCCGACTATACTTTAACACAGCAGTATTTTGTGACTGGTACGAAGCGCGAGCAACAGGCCGCCATCTTCAAAAGAGATGGAAGACCGATCTAGTGGCAAGAAGAGTTTAGGACGAGGAAAGTCTGAAGAAAGTTGCCATATTTCAGTGGTCAAATAAGTTTTACACTGCCCTTAAGTTTTTCTTCCGTTTTCCCGTCGAATGCTTTTCAAAAGATCCACAAACACGTCATGATATTCTTAACACAACAACCCTTCGTTTTTTCTATAACAAATCACGTGATTTTGCGTACCTTTGTGATTTCGTTACCAACTTTGGTTACGCTGTAACGGAAGTCCTCCTTGCGTGATCAACGTGAATATATTTTCTCATGTGCGGGATTTGGTAAAGTTCAGAACAGAAAAAATATAATTGAGGTTCCTTGGCTTGTTTTATTTTTGTATGATAAAATGTCAATCAAGACAGTGTTGTCCAGTTTCCTATTGTTTTTGCGTGTGATCTGTGATCTAACCTGTGACCTGACTTGTGGCCTGTGGTCTGACCTGTGACCTGGCCTGTGGCCTGTGACCTGTGACCTGTAACCTGACCTGTGATCTAGCTGACCTGTGACCTGTGACCTACACTTTAGCCCCGCAGTGTCAAAATACTTGCATCAAGGCTGGAATATAAGAAAAACAGTAGGAGCCCCTAATCTCTGAATAGGTTAAGGGAAAACTAACATCTCCTCCTTGCAAAAAGGCCAAATTGAGTCGCACAGGTAACGAGGCATTGCAAGAGCACAGCATTGTCTAACTAATACTTAAATACTCAATATCCTTTTTTAGTAGCTTACCAAGAATGCAAGCCCATCTGAAATTAAAGGGACAGTGTCCCGATTATGCGCACGCGCGAGCGTCATATGTTTTTTCTTCAAAAGACAATAGAACTGTCATGTTGACTCGACAAGATTTCCTTCCGGACCGCACCGCCGAGGGAGATTTGTTGTTTATATTCTCAAGTAATATTTTAGACTTTCGAAGAAGTCTTTCGTCTTATATAAATATTTGGCTCGCGGTTCGAAGACTCATCGCGATTTTATCGCTAGCTGGGCCGCCTTGCGACCCGAAAATCTCGTTTCGCTCGCTTTAAAAACATATTTTCAAATTTGAAACTCGTTTCAGAGGTCAATTGTGCCAAGTCCAGTAATATCTGCCTGATTTGCTCGCGTTCTAGCCTCAAACGTTGAAAGACATTAAAAAAATGCAATCTCAACGCTATGAATCATCACAAAGGTTAGTCAAAAATTATATTATGATTTCAGGGCACTAGTTTTTCTAAACATGTAGCGCCTGTTTGTTTGATTTTGTCGGCCGAAGGGAGATTCATTTAAAAGTTTACTAACGTGTCGTTGCAAGACATTCTGCTTCGCGAAGCTCCCCTCCACAAGATCTCCTCAGTCACATCAATGTCTCAATGGTTTCTTTCTTACAGTCTTTATTGTTGCTGTTTCATTTCTGCTTATTCCTTTCACAATTATCTGAGCTTGTATGGAAGCTAGCAGAAGAAATAAGCCTTCAATCGGCATCAAAGTGCTTCCAATCTTTTGGTCCTCTGGCCAACGGCAATAAAAGTAACGCCATAAAATCCAGATTTTGCCCAAATCGAAACTCAACCGGAACAATATATCACTGATCTGTAATTCTGAGACGTTTAATTGTCGTATTGAACCCGGCCAAGCGCGATGCAAACGGATTTTTCAAGGTTCTCTTACTCTCCTCGCACCTTTTGATTTCGCGACATCCTGTCCAAAAATCAAAGTTTGGTGCATGCGCAGTAACGGGATACTGTTCCTTTAAGTTGGTAATCACTTAATGACTAACTTTTTGTTGAGTGGCAACAGTATTGCATTGTAAATTGAGTCCTTTTATTAAGGGCCTAGCTTGTAGTGTTTGGCAGGGATTTGTTTACATGTAGCTACATTATGAAGAAACCACCACAATTTAACCTGGAGAAACAACAGTCTTTTATTGTCAAACTAGAAGCTACAAACCTAAATGAAGGTGATTTTCACATAATAATATTATATTTTCTTACAATTAAGATAAAAAAGCCAGTTTAAGGTTTTCTAAGTATAACTTAATGCAATTCATTTTTAAATCTTCTTCGATTTTGTCCATCTATGCTCTGTGCAGGTCTGTTAAGTTCCTATAAAGAGAAACCCTTAAATGTTTTTTCCAATTTAAGACATAGATAAGTTAGTGAAACGTTATCAACATTACCAAATAGAGCACCCTAATGAACTTGCCGAGAAAGAAAGTGGTATGTCATATGTGAGGGAGTATATAAAATATCTCTGTAAAGTCGTAAAATTTTTTTTATAGATATTCATGGTGTGTTGGGGAAGCAAAAAATGTTCTCCCGACCATACCATTTCCTAAAAATTCTGTAACTTTGCAGAGCCACATCTTTGTAAGTTTTTAAACTGCTCATTTTTGCAACTTTACTGATTTCAAAGGCACTCTTTGAGGTGGTGGTGCAGAAAAGGCTGATTGGCCAAAGTCAAAATTGAAAAAACCTTGAAATGGTCTATTCACGAAGTTATTTTGATATATTTTTGTCAAAACTCTGACACACTGCTAAATGGTGAAATGGAATGATGACCTAGCCCCTTATACTGGACCTAACAGAGTACATATCGGAAAAACCACGGTAGATGATTCACAACTATATTCACAAGGCCCAATCCTACTTCAAAAACCTGCTAATCAACAGATATTTCTTGAAATAAATCAATAATAATTAATTCATTACAGTACAGTACATAATCATTTGACAACAGTTTCTTTCACATCTGAAAAGATAAGACTCCAGCTCTATTAATTACCATTACTGTTCATTGAAAATATTTCCCCAATTCTCATTGGCTAAAAGCAAATGCATAATTCACCATAACCAGTTACTGATGACCAAATTTTGAAGAATTTCAATTTGTCTTTAACAAGGAAATGACGTCAAAAATGCCGACCCCTACAGGTTAAGAGAAGACCTGGGGACGAGGTTGAGTTGTTTTGGTTGTGAAGACAAAATTGTTGCAAAACTCAACAAAATGCCACTTAAACCGGCCAGGAAAGACAAGGGTACGTTCAGTTGAAGGTATCTTAGCTTTGTTTTGTTATATTTTGACTTTTGGACAATTTTAGTTCATGGGAGTTTCGACGACTCATCGCATTAATTTGTCCATGTGAATATTAATGTATTCATTCAGAGACACATACTACGTCTGGGCCGCCTGTGATGCAGGTAAGCATGTTTTAGCTGTTTTTAAACTAGCAATCACTAGAATGAATAATAAAGCAATTAGTGAACTCGACTTTCGTAGGATACGAAGAATTAAGCAGATCTCGGTGGGCATTATCCACCTTGGCCGATAACACCCTCCTCGATCTCCTCAATTCTTCACATCTTACTCAGCCTCATTCATTAATTATTGCTAATTAATAATTATTATAATAATATACATGAAAAAATTCCTTTTGATCTGACTGGCTGAGCGCAATGTAGTTTTTGTTATACGCAGGGTAAAAGTTAGGAAATTAAGTATCTCAGAGAATGGAGCACTGTGATGGGCTAATAAACAATGGAGATATATAAGGACCTATCCAGGCAGTCATTAAAGGCCGGGTGGCCGGAGATTTCCTCTGGCTTCCATGAATGTGACCCCCAGCTACTTCCGTCAGACAGTAGAAGAGTAAAAGAACAAAAAAATCCCTTGCTGCTTAATTCCCCGCCTACTTGTTAGTCTCGCTCCATTAGCAGCGAGACTCTAAGAATGCAAGCGTTTCTTTTTTTTCGTGTGTGCCTGCCAAAAGGGGGGGGGGGTGGTTGTGGTCCAAGGGATTTCTAGCGGAGACTGTGAAAACTGGGAATAAGAATTGCAACTTGTTCCAGCACATGCTTTATTTTGTAAAAACAGCTTAGGAAAGATTGATGCCAGAAAACGTGGAACGGGTCAGTCCATGCATTCTTCCGCTTGAAAGCATTGATTACTTGGGAACAAGTGAATACTTCAGTGAAAACTTCGATTGAGAGGCTATAAACTGATCGGGTGTTGTAAACTTTTATTGTACACAAATGAGCCTTGTGATGAGCACGTGGTTTATTTTTGGTGATGATTGAAAAGACGCGCCATGTTCATCACGTTTCTGGTCTCTGCAATGATTGTAATTTCTCTTTACTTGATTTTTCTGTATTTATACACACATACTCAATTATCGTCAAAGATTATATAAAAAGGAAATATTCTGAAGAATACTCGACCGTTAAGAAAGTCCTGTTTCGTGTAGAACTTTAATTCCCTCCTCATTTCTTATTGCTGCGGAGCGACCGGAGGGAGCAAGCAGCAACATAATCAGGATTTAAAGGAAATATATAAGGGGGGACGAATTCTCGAATTCATCACTTTTTACCACAATGCATTGCATTTAACCACACTTCTTACCACAATGCATTGCATTTAACCAGAGTGCATTGCGCCACGAACAACTCAAAGAAAAACACGGGGAAGTTCGGTGGGTGAGAGTGCATCGTTCGCTGCTCAGACTTAGAGTTTTCTTTGTGGCAAATTTTCTACAGCACGGTTAGAGGTCTTACCAAATTTCAGGAGTCTTTCAGATGAGTACGATGGGTAACTTGGGGACTGGATTTCAATTCAAGAGCCTTTGACTCGTCCAGGTGTTAAACCTGACGAGAAGATGAGCATTTGCTCTTCGACTCCGCAACACGGGGGATATACAAATTCCAGCTTGCTAGAACGTGATGTGAAAGTGAGAAAATGTCATGCAGTGCTATTCTTAAGAAACTGTATGAGCCGAAAATGGATGTGATTTTGACCATTCACTTCAAAATAACAGCGGAAATCGAGATAACAAAACATATGTTTTGTGTCCTACTTTGCAGACGAGGACGTGTATCGGCGTTTTGAAAAGCATAATTATGTTCTTTCATTCATTCATTGCCATGGAATATGCGTTTACATTGTTTTTTCACTGTTAACAGCTCGTTCAATGCGGCTGGCGATCATCTTGCCGGCGGAAGTTTCATGGAAAAGGAATAAAATCAAGACTTTTCCTAAAAATTACGTAATCAGCCACTGTGGTGTAGTGGTTAGGCGTAGTCCCGTCGAGCCGACTTCTTTCTTTTTTTTCCGTTTTTTGTGTTGTTGTTTTCTATAAATATATAGCTAAATAACTGTTACTTAATAAAGTGCAACAAACAGCAAGAAAAGTATTGTGTTTCCAGAGAAAATATCGTGCACCGTATATTAAATATATGGATAAACAATCTGAATTTCTATTATTTCCTACAATTTACTGTGGGAAAACCAGAGTTATAACCACTTGATCATTTTCTAAACAACGTTCCCACGAGTTCTTTCTATAGACTGATAGTAATTATTCTAGTACTTTCCAACATGTAAATAGGACATTCAATGTCATTTTCGATTCTTTTAAGTCTCACTGCCTAACTAATGCCAGTATCAACAGAATGTGCCGCAGCATTACTATCTTTTAGATACCCTAGTCTAATGTCCAAACAAGCGAGACTTAATGCTTTTTTTAAGAGCGTTCTTCTTGTATTTACCTGGCAACTTGAAATCTTAGTGACAGCCCTGCCTATCATGATCAGGTGCCAAAATCTTTAGGGCCAAGTTGTGGTGACATGTGAGACTGGGTTAATGTTGTGTCGATTATACGGTTAGACTATTTTGGGGATGCATTTTGATGACTCGGGTCTTACACGTCCCCCAGTCAGCGGACAGTAGCTACGCGCGGAGCCTCTCTCCAGTCCTCTTATGTTGGAAGACGTTTCGAGAGCGACTAGCTTCAACCCTACAACAATTAGACAACTGTGTTCTTGGCTCACTTGATAACTTTATTTGTCGGTAGTAGAATCTCTTTTAGGCTCTTGCGTTCGTACAATTCCCTGATGATTTAGCTTTACACCCATTTTTATATCAAAAAGAAGACCAGCTGTCTTCTCTGATTGATTAAAACATCTTGATTAGCATGAAGCCTTGAGATGATTGCTTTGTCAAAATAGTTTTTCTAAGTCTTCACTGTTAAGCTTAGGTCAACTGGCCAGTACAAACCAAGGAGAGAACTGGGGACATAAAAATTACAGAGAATGGGCTTCCAAATAGAATTCTTGCAATAACAGTGTGGAAAGTACTAATTAAAATTACATGTTGAAACTCATGTCAAATGGTCGATCCACAGAAGGTGTTAAGCTTCTTCATCGAAAAAGATTCGGCCTAAAATTAAAAATGACAAATAAAAATGCAGTTCGCGGGAGAAAGCAGAGATTACAACAATACTGAGGATTTATTTCCTTAACCAACAACTGTGAACACGGGAAACAAGCTAAAAATTAGACGAAATAAGGTTAAATAAGGATAAAGGTTATTCCCTGGAAATGCATACAAGGGGTCAAAAAGTCTTAAATATAAACAAGCCTTTGTTGAAAACCTTAATTGAAAGGGATCGTGGAAGTACAGTATATTAAATAGATCATATTTGTTTAAGAACGAATTCATGACAGAATTCAGTTTGATCACTATTTTAAACGTCGAAGTTGTAGTGTAATTTTAAAAAACTAATAAGTAAGTCTTCGAGAAATCCCGATAAAATATCCCATGATTAGTTAACGTTTCATACGGTAACCAATAAGAACAACCCCTTGTTTTTAAGCATAAATCGAAATTGGGTAAGAGTAAACTAGATTAAAGCTAAAATTTCCATTGCTTGCAGAAACAGAATGGTGTGAAGACTTTTTTCTTTTTGTAAATAAAAATTTTTATCATTTTTATTCTTTCAAACAGTTTTCTCGTAAAAATAGTCAATGTCTCTCGAGGTCGATAAATATAAAATAATTAAGGTGGCTCGATAAAGTTTTTTAGAGTGAATACCTCCCACGTTTGTGCGTAAACCACGTCGCCATAAACAAAGATTTGGAAAATTGACACCACAGTTGTATTAGGATAAAGATGAAACTTTGTTATGATCCAGGTTGCAATGACATCGTAGTTGTCATGGCAACGAAATGACGCCATTACTTATTTTACTTGTAGCAGTATTTCTCGGCACTGGGAACTGTTCTTCCAACATCGTTTACTGGAGCTTTTTCCTACAATAGCCGCCTCGATTTTCGTGAAGTTTAAGCGAAATCTGTAAGAACGTTATCGAGATATTTTGGGAAGAAGTTTTTATGGTTAGAAATTCGGTAAAAAATGGACAATCTTGATGTTCGACTGTTATCTGTACTAAACGAAGCGCTTTTGACATGCAATTTCACCTCATAGTAGCTTCAATCTTTTTAAAAACGTGTGTGAAAGATCATGGAGATACCTCCAGCCGATTGCTAGAAATAAGGATTTGATTAGTATGTATTGGGGCGCTCTTATTAGCGGTAATGTAAACATTTCGGTCTACTTTAACAAATTAGCGAATAATTTTTAAAGCGCTCGATAAAGTTATTAAAAAATTTAAGAGTCTTGAGATAAACCGTCTTTTTATATGACCTCTTAGTTTCAAGATTACTGATATATTGTAAGGTAGTAACATAAGGGCTACAATTCGCTAATATTTTGTCAGAAATTTTGTCTTTACAAGTGAGAGTCTCTGATTATTCAGCGGTATTGTCTTAAGGTTTCATTTTCACGTGAACAGCAGTACACCTAATTGCAATAACTTTGTCATAGAAAAAAAAACAAAAAGCAAAAAAGCCAAATAGGAATAAATTAGCCATGTGATTTACATTTGCGTATTTTAATTCAGTATTTAACAATTATTTAAGAATTCATTCACAATAGCAAGAGATGATTCTGTAATTCCGCGCTGTAAGATAGACAGGCGCCATAGTCAGTTTAGAGCCAACATTCTCCATCAAAAGAAGTCGCACAATTCGAGAAAGAAAAAGCTAAATTGACACGAGCAATGTTATGTCTCAGTTGTCCGCGCACGTTCAGTTGCCAATCTATTATGTCCTGACAAACGAAGCTTGGTTTGTGGCTCAGGTGAGGAACTGGCGGAGGACCCCCTCACCCTCTCCACAATGAAAAGTCCTGCCTAAGCCCCTGATTTGTTGCTTGAAAATTGTAATCAGATGGTGTTGTGCACTGCAAACCATACGCAGACTGGCTTTTCTATTTAGCAATAATCTAAAACACGCGTTGAGTTCCTGGAATTTACCCCAGGCTATATTTATTGAAAAAAAAATGAAGCCATCATTTCTTTGGTAGTTATCCGATGTGCTTTGTAATTCGAGCACGTTTGAAATTCGCTAGATGATTCAGCCTTGAATTGCATGAGAATGACAGTAAGAAACTGGTGCAAATGATTTCTCTCATATTACGTGATTAATATTCAGCTGTAAACGTGTGTGTTGTGAATGTTGCAAGCTATGATAATTACATGCCAATTAATTCCTATTTAACTTTTTGCTTTTTGCTTTTTGCTTTTTTCTATGACAACCTTATTGCAATTAGGTGTATCTAACAATGCATTTGACATATGCAAAAATGCTAGCTATTTCATCTTTATCTAATCCAAGTGTGGTGTTAGTTTTTTCCAAATCTTTGCTTATGGCGACGTAGTTTACGCTCAAACGTGTTGTTGGGAGGTATTGACCTTGAAAACTATATCGAGCCACCTTAAGGACGCATATAGTATACGTCAAAAATCCTAAAATCCTCTTTTCCTCTTTTGGCCACTCAACAATATTATAATTACGTGTAATTGCCAACGAGGCAACCGAGCTAAGAAGCGAGGTTGACTCGGCGGCAGAATCATAACGCCGCGCAATGTAGGCAAAAACTCTCAAATTCTGCGAAACCCTCTAAAATTTGCTTTTTTGGCCATATTTGGGTGTAAGCAAGACCCCATATTTAGGTGGCAAAATTTGATCCCGGCTGAGAAGGTAACCCGGTCAAGTAGACCGGGCTACCGGTCTTGGCGGGTCACCCCACCTATCATGTAAACGTGATCAAATTAAAATGAGAGATTATATGGACAGGCGGGTTACCCCACCTAAGCCAGTTACGTCACCTACCTGGGGTCCCCCACCTCCATGTAAACAGACCATTAGAATTTATTTATGTCTTTCGAGAGATTTTGTCAACCAGCATGCATGTTTTTTTGCTGCTCGATTTACGTTGAGACAGCCCAGAACTCCCGTGAGGAATGTAACGAATTTGCGGAGCTTTTGTTTCGAAGACTATCATTATGCCTTTCAAGAGACTCTTTGTCCTGTGACACTCGCTCATTAGATCTTTGTATTTTATTCGATTCAAGTTTGTATTTTTATACCTTTAATACATTCCGCCCCATTCTTGCGCTTTTCACACATTTTACTTTACAAGGGGCGCTTTCCATTTACTCAAAATTTCCGGAATTTCTGGTTCGGCGGTAAATGGAACACGTTTCGTCGGTTCGTCCCACTGGAAAATTCCCAGAAAAAGTGGAAAATCTAAAAAGGTGGTCCCGTTTTCCCGGTTGGAATTTCCGAACGGAATCTCGTGTTCCATTTACGTTTCTCGTAGTTTGTACCAGTTCCAGGTCCACGGTCGGGCACCGCCACGTACCGGGGTTTACGACCAAATGGAACAACTTTTTACCAATCGGAAATTCCACTTTTGCTACCACCGAAATTTCCGGGTTTTTTTCCTAAATGGAAAGCGCCCAAGATCTTTTGTCTTATGTATATTACCACGCTGATTATGACGCTGTTGCTCGGAATTAAATTATTATTTTTAATTTCAGCAGTAAAAGGCCTCATTTGAACTATATTTTTCTTTCTAACGTTTATAGCTTTGATACAATGCTCATATATATTATTTACCAACAAAGCTTCAAGCCATGTTGTTATTGTTTAATAAAAGTGAAAGCCTAGAATGTGCCAAAGTTGTTGTTTTGAAGTTGGGTGCCATCCTTTTCCAAATTATGAAAAATAAATATCGCGAAGATCTGAATAGGCACATTCCACAAAAGATAAACGAATTCGCCTCGTTGGCACTTGCCTGAAGGTACCTCTAGTTTATTCAATGGAAACAATCAAAGCACACTTGCACATTAGCATATCAACAAAGGTTAACAAATACGTATTGCTTAAGGTAAAAATATCGAATAAATTACGTGTTAAGGAAAGCGTTTGCGCCATTTAATCAGTCATCCGAGTGCAGTAACTGAGCAAGAAAGAAAATGAAGTGATCACTCAGAACGCCGATAAAACGGCGTTTTTAGGCGCTAAAGACTATGGAAAACACTGAAGACAAACGTCCTGTCGCTAAAGAAAAAGCCAGGAATATCATATGCTTTTTTGCGCTTGGAGTCTTGTCGCTGATCTACGATGAAATATGGGTCACTGCCGCTGAGGATGTCTTATCGGGGAGCAAGATTGCTACCACAAATGTAATAATCGCTATTGCGTTGCCCGTACTGGCTGTTAAAATTTCCGCACCGTGGTTTATTCAAAAATGCTCATATTTGTACAAGTCAGGTATAGTTGTGTTTCTACTGGTTGCTGGATTGATGGTGATTGTGTCGGCTGAAAGTGTCCGCTTGCGATTGTTCGGTATCAGTATAATCGAATCAGGGGTCAGTTTTAGTGAGATAACATTCCTGGCATTGACTGCAGCTTATGAGGATGTCACAGTAAGCGCGTTTGTAGCCGGCATTGGTGTTTCCTCGCTCCTTGGACCATTGTACTATACAGGTAATTATTATTCCATTATTACCATTCTATTCCCCCTCCACATACACCTAATTACTAGGGGTACCTTCCGGCAAGTGCCAACGAGGCGAATTCGTTTATCTTTTTATGTGCCGATTCAGATCTTCGCGATATTTTTTTTCATTATTTTAGAGGTTTAAAATGAATTCCACTATAGAAAAGGATGGCGCCCAACTTCAAAACAACCATTTTGGCACACTGTAGGCTTTCAAAACAACCATTTTGGCACACTGTAGGCTTTCACTTTTTAATTATTTTAATTATTGTGGTAAATATGAGCAAGTACTTAGGGACGGACCATTAGAAAAGTTATGGTGGGGGTGGGGAATTTTCGAGCCGCAGGAATATTTTTTCGTAATCACATTCCTTGTATGAATATTTTTTTAGGGCATGGCATGAATATTTTTTAGGGTTAATTGGCGTGCATGAATTTTTTTCATTTAATTTTCCCTTACACAAATATTTTTTTTGTACTTCCCCCCCTCCCCCCCATACGTTTTCTAATGGTCCGTCCCTTACGTTTCATGAAAAATTCACTTGTATCAAAACTATAAACGTTAGAAAAATAAGATAGTTCAAATGAGGCCTTTGACAGCTGAAATTATAAACATTATAAACAATAATTAAATTCCGAGCGACAGCGTCATTAGGGATAAGAAAAATGTTTCGCGTGGTAACACACATAAGAAAAAATTGGTGTAAAGTAAAATGTGTGAAAAGCGCAAGAATGGGGCGGAATGTATCAGAAGTATAAATAAAATACAAAGATCTAATGAGCGAGTGTCACAGGACAAAGAGTCTCCTGAAAGGCATAATGATAGTCTTCAAAACATCCGTTGCATTCCTCACGGGAGTTTTGGGCTGTCTCAGGGCAAATCGAGCAGCAAAAAAAACATGCTGGTTGACAAAATCTCTCTAAAGACATAAATAAATCCTAAAATGAAAGGTCTGCAAATACGTTGAATTCCTCACGGGAGGTGAGGACTGGCTCAATTTAAATCAACCTGCGAAGAACACGCTGGTTCTGATAAAGTTTTGACAATATAACCCTATGCCTTGATCAACTACCGCTTAAAATTCAATTCACAAAGGAAAAGGGAACACTGAAAACCCTGGTTCTGAGTCGAGAAGCGTACACGCTACCTCAGTGTAAATCGAGCTGCAAAGAACAAGCAGTGTTTCTGACAAAAATTTGAGTGTAAAACCCTATTGTTTAAAGCTGCTGCCTAAACGCAAGTTACAAAGCAAACCAGAGCAGTAATTGCCCTTTCAAACTAGAAATCGTATTAAAGCTTGCTCACCTGTTAGGTCCTCTTGAACAGACAACGAGCAGCTGCACACTGAATCACCCAATTTCGAACCAAGAGTTGTAAATACAAGACCATGACGTCACTCCCCAAATATGGTCAAAAATGCAAATTTTAGAGAGTTACGGAGAATTTGAGAGTTTTGCCTACATTGCGCGGCCTTATAATTCTGCCGCCGAGGCAACCTCGCTTCTTAGCTCGGTTGCCTCGTTGGCAAAAATTACGTTGTCATAAATGAAATAAGAGAACAGAAAATTGGAAATAAACTTACTGATAGGGCTAGGGTTCAAGTTTCATTTTCCCATTTCTCGTGCTCATTCTCTATAATAATAATAATAATAATATTATTATTAATATTAATATTAAGCTTTATTTATCCATCTTCTTCAAAAATATATATACTCTCTGTTCCCACTTCCCTGCAACTTGAGTTGCATCACTGCTGAAAAATCAGTTTAATAGAGGTTTTGCACGTTTTACTTGACAAGCACTCTCTAGCCACGGATGAACCTGTCTTGTAACAAATCAGGCTGTTGTAGTTCTTCAGGGCCCGCGGAGAGGATTTTCAAGTCGGGGGAGAGGGGGTTAATGCGAAAGCGTAAGCGTGAGCAAACTAGGGGAATCCGGAAAAATTTCAAATTTAAGTCTTCTAAAATGGCTATAAATGCGTCTAAAACTGCCAATAGTAATATAAATTTGTAATTATTACATCGGCACTTAAAACAACAAGTTACAACCTGGCCCCTGTAGAAGGCCTAAACGTAATAAACGACCCTTAATTTAACAAAGTCCTAAATGCAATAACAATTTGCCCTAAATGTAATAAATTCTTAAGTTTCCAATTACAATAATTACTCGAATAAGCGTCGCCCTCAAATAAGCACCGCATTTGGTAGTTAATTAGCGCCGCGGCGCTTATTCGTGTAAATACTGTACTAAGCAGCATTACTATGGTATTAAGCACCGCTATCAAATAAGCGCGGCATTTTGGGGAAAAGTTAATAAGCGCCGCGGTGCTAATTCGCGTAAATTCGGTGCATTTCCTTATGCACTGTGAAACTTTAAAACGTTTACAAAGTAACAGTATTTTTCTAAAAAAAAAAACAATATTCAAGCAACTGGAAAACTTTTTTCCTGTGTTTGCATAGCCGGATATAAACACTCGAGGGGTTGGGAGAATTCGAGACAGTTTTGCAAACCCTCGACTTCGTCTTGGGTTTGCATAACTGTCAAGAGTTCTCCCAACCCCTCAAGTGTTTATATCAGGCTATGCAAACACTGGGAAAAAGTTTTCTATCGCTTTAATAAAATAACTTTCCCGAGAAAAAAGAGAAAACTCTTTGTTTAGGTTACTGATTAAAAGAGAAACTCTTACCAGTCGCCAAGTCTTCTACACGAAGCTTAATGTACGTGTAATTAGTTCTTGTTTTGCAATAAAGACGCTTTCAAAAAAAGAGTTTTTCTCGCTTAAAATGTCAGCTTAAGCGAAAAAAAAATTGGCACAACATGTTTGTAAAGATTTTCCAAGTTTCATCCGACGAGAGAATGGGTAAATAAAGTAAATTTGTCGAGTTTTCAACTCAAAAACATTTTGAAATTCGTGCTTGTGTGATAAGCGCGGGACGAGCAAAACACCTTGACTCCACACATGTTTACATGCTCTCATGCAAACACATCTCTCGGCCAATCAGAGCGCGCGTACTATCTTAGTTATTTATAAACGTCGTTATCAGCTGTGCAGGTGTCTTTCGGGCCTGTTTACATGGAGGTGGGGGACCCCAGATAGGTGAGGTAACATGCAGCGAGTCACCCCACCTATGACGTAAACGTAATCAAATTAAAATGAGAGATTATGTGAAAGGGGGGGGGGTTACCCACCAAAGCGGGTTACCTCACCCACCTGGGGTCACCCACCTCCATGTAAACAGGCCCTTAGACTTCTCGTTTTTTGTTCTTAATATTTTAGCTGATTAGATCTCTTTTCTAGAGTTCCAATGTTGACAAGCAACAGGATCTTCGTCCACGGTTTTTGCGGTAAATTTCTTTAACAAAAATGAAGTATGAAAAACTTTGTAAGGCTTACAACAACAACAACAACACTTTATTCACATTTCCATTACAGGGTTTGTCAAACTTATTGAATAATTAGTAACTTAACACGTAGAATATTCAATTACAATTTAAACTAAATATTATTACACAGAAGGAAATGCCTAGCGGCTAGATAACCGTAAGGTTTTCGAGCTGGCAACTAGTTCTTTGAAAGTAGTGTCGAATGTACAGGACATCACAATAACTAGACATACAAAACATCTTAAGACATACACACACCATAAAAAAAAAAAAGTTACAAGTTTTTTTTATTATTATTTCGTCCCTTTACAAGCAATTTATTTGTAAATGTCAGGTTACATAGTGCATAAGGAAATGTACCGAAGCTTATCAAATTTTTTGTCCAAAAATGCGGCGCTTATTTGAGGGCGGCGCTTAAAACCATAGTAATACCTCTTAGTACCGTATTTACGCGAATAAGCGCCGCGGCGCATATTAACCCCAAATGCGACGTTTATTTGAGTAATTACTGTAATTTGCAACTTAAGATTTTATTACATTTAGGACAAAATGTTATTAAATTTAGAACTTTATTACAGTTAGGGTCGTTTATTACATTTAGGCCTTCTGCCATCGGCACACGTTAGACCAAAATTCAAGTGAAGAGACTTTGAAGCTAAACCCAACACACGCAACGCTTGAGTGAAACTCGGACATCATGAGTTAAGTCGGATTCTGTGAAGGTGCCAAAGTTGCCTTTCCAATTGTCATTAAGGTGGCTCCGTCATTAATAGTAGAGCATTTTGCAGTGTGACAGATTTTCCGTCATGACTTTTTCGTTTTTAGAACGATGGCTGCAAAACTTTGGAAAGAACAACAGATATCATTCGGCAATAGTACGAAATATTCTGATTTCATTGATGGTAAATAATATTTCTCGAGAAATTAGCGCTTAAAAGCACACTAGTGTTCAAAGAAAATCGCGTCTAGTGAAACATTTGGCTGATATTTTTTACTGAAATTTCTGGTGTCGGCTTTCATTGACATGGTAAATATGCCGGAGAAAATTTCAGAAAAATCTTTGGAGCAGATGTCCGTAACTAAAAGTCGCTCAAAATTCAGTAGTGAAATTGTTTTGGAATTTCAAAAATAAATTACTATCATGTAGAAGGACCCACCAGTTCCAATTTTTGGGACAAGTAAATTCAGTGTTTACTAAAAATGAAAACAAAAGCTGATTGCCTATCGTGGTATTCTTTAAAAGCTACTTTTTAGTTTTACAAGCACTATAAATTGCTCCAAACCTTTCTCTGACGTCGAATGACTTGTCCCTCGACATTTGTAAAATATCTCTTGGCAGTTTTGGTTCAAACGCCTGCTACATATACTTTGCTGTATTGCAATGCATCCTCAACGGCTTAAAGTTTTCTGCTGAACGTTGCTTCCAATTCAGGAAAAAGGTATTGGGATTGTAAGCTACCTTGTATCGAAGCTCACATAGAACTGTCCAGCACCTTTGTTTATGACCAGAAAATGAGCACGAGCGGCACTTCTGCGAGGAATTCGCACCTCAGCCAGGGGGGACGAATGACAATGAAGCCCGTGTCTATGAACCGATCTGTATAAACGTGTATTGCAGAGCAAATCATAATAATCAAGAAAAAACTACCCATTCATCAAAGGAAGGAGTAACAGAAATTTCAGAGTTGTAAATTAATTCACAGACATTATTTTTGCGATAATTCAATTTTGCAGTGCATGTGATGTAATTAGGTTTACAGGCATGGGCATCGTTGTCGTTCGTCCTCCAAGGCTGAGGTGCGAACTCTTCGCAGAACTGCCACTCGTGCTCATTTTGTAGTAATGAACAAAGGTGCTGGACGGTTCTATGTGAGCTCTAATACGAGGTAGCGTCCAATCTCAATACCTTTTTCCTGAGTTGGAAGCAACGAACTGCAGTAACAGACGTTGAAAATGCATTGCAATATATCAAAATGTATATGCAGCAGGAGTTTGAGCCAAAACTACCCAGAGATATTTTACAAATGTCGAGGAACAAGTCATTCAACTTCAGAGCAAGGTTTGAAGCAATTTATAGTGCTTCTAAAACTAAAAAGTACCTTTTAAAGAATAGCACTTTAGGCAATCAGCTTTTGTTTTCAGAATTAGCAAACACTGAATTTATTTGTCCCGAAAATTCAAACTGGTGGCTCCTTCTACCTGATAGTAATTTATTTTTGAAATTCCAAAACAATTTCACAGCTGAAATTTGAGCGACTTTTAGTTAGGGACTTCTGCTCCGACGATTTTTCTGAAATTCTTTTGGCATATTTATTATGTCAATTAAAGCCGATACCAGAAATTTCAGTAAAAAATATCAGAAATTTTTTTTACTAGACGCGATTTTCTTTGAACAGAAGGGTCCTTTTAAGCCCTAATTTAGCAAAATATATTTACCATCAATGAAATCGGAATATTCCATACTATTGCAGGATGATATCTGTTGTTCTTTGCAAAGTTTCTTAGACATCGCGTTAAAAACGAAAAAGTTATGACGAAATCTTCGTCACAGCTAAATGCGCCCGTATTAATTACGGAGCCACCTTAAATTAAGAGCTACAAACTTATTGGCAACAGCTATAAGACAAAGTTTGTCTTTTCTCTGTTTGTGGGTGTTCAGTATTGTCAGATTACTAAACCTTGTTTGTGTGGTAAGTGACAGATCTGGGTAACCAAAGTAAAAAAAGAGAAAAAAAAATTACCATCCGAATAATATAAGTGGGGGTGCTAAAGCCCCCCAACCCCAGCCCCACCCCCTGTGCGGTCCCTGAATATTATATTCAGAAATTAGGATTGGAATTTATTAGGGAACCAAACTCTCTCAGCCAACCGTTCCGGTACAATGTTCGATGTGTGTGAACGAGTTGCTCTAGTTCTGTGCCGTGTTCATTTCCAGAAAACAGAGAGTGACGTTCACGGGGAGTAGTTATTCTACTTTTTGCAACAAAATCTGTACATGTCGCGTTTTTTACCGACACAAAGCAAACTTGGTTTGCATTAAGTGGCGAAACTCCCGTGTATGCAATGACTCCCGCGAAATTTTACCCAAGCGGAATTCAATATTTACGCAAATAGACCTTTTTACCGATACGGCGGCCATATATTGAATTAATTCGATTTAAGGAGTATTTATAGGATGCCCAGGGGGCATGAGCACATTTCGTTTTTATTTTCGAGCGCTTTTCGGGACATTTTTTCTTAAAATTTTCTTTGAATAAGTTTGTAATGGGAAAAAAAACCTTGTCCCGTGTTTGGATGTAATAATGATCGCCTTTTTCTAGTTTAGTCTTAGAAATAAGGTCTTTCACTGTATATTTCTCGGGAAAAAGGCGATCATTATTGCATCCAAACACGGCACAAGGATCTTTTTTCGCATTAGAATCTTATTCTAAGAAAACTTTAAGAAAAAATGTCCCGAAAAGCGCTCGAAAATACAAGCGAAATGTGCTCATGCCCCCTGGGCATCCTATAATTTTCCTTAAATCGAACTAATTCAATATGGCCGCGGTATCGGTAAAAAGGTCTCTTGCAACTACCTGATTAGTTGCAAGACATGTTTGAACGTGGGTGATAAGATGCGCAACATCAATTTTCAACTTGTTTCGAAGCAATGTTGCTATTAAAACAAGTTGAGCGTTTTTGTCACCCGTTTTACCTTACCTAGTTAAGCAAGCTGCTGAGTAACTGTGCTCTAATTTTCTCCTAGGGCTTACAACTTGGGCATGTCTTCCACCAAGAACAGCAATCTTAACAACCTTCCCCTGGCCCTTCGTTGTGTTATTCCTGTACGCTTGCTTAGAGAAAAAACAGCACAGTATAAATGTAAACGAGAAAGAAAGCGGAGGTGTTAAATATAACAAACTGCCGACTTCTTCTGACACAGACTATTCGGACTCCGCCCCTAGAAATGAGTTAACTTGGAAAGAAAAGTTGTTAGTTGCCAAGCGCATTTTACCCTACATAACTTTCTTGTTCCTCACCTACTTTGCTGAATATCTATCAAATCAGGGTGTCATTACCACGCTTGCCTTTTCCGACTCGTCTTTCAGCCCGAGGGATCATTATCAATATTACATCGTGTGTTATCACTTGGGCAAGTTCCTTGGCAGGTCCCATATTTTCCTCCTCTCCTGCACCTGTTCAAAAGTGATCCCTTATGTGCGCGTCAGGAAAACCTGGATATTAGCGCTGGTAGAAATAGCTCATCTTGTTTTCTTCCTTTTCGCATCGTGGTTCCGTTTCGTTCCGCATGTTTCTATAATTCTTATTCTCTGCGTAACTGAGGGGTTTGTAGCAGGCTCCATGTACTTAAACTCAGCTCACACAGTGTCTGACGTCATTGATGAGCCAAAGGAGAGAGAATTTGCTTTAGGATTACTGACCATCGGCAACGGTTTGGGTCAACTAACTGCAGGATTTTTGGGTCTTCACGTAGAACCACATCTGAAAAAACACTGTGTTTACGATCTCGAGTTAAGGGATGAATGTATCACACGATTCCCGCAACCCTCAGGTTGGACAAAAAATATGCACTGTAATAGCCGTGACTACAATGTTAAGTCGAACTCCACAGGATTGTAGCTAAGATTTTCGTCAAGGTTTTTGTAATGCAACATACAATTTAAAGAGTATTTCAGTCACCTAAAACGTCACTGTGAAATTGCGTTCTTTCACTTGATCGTGGTTACTCCAGCTTCCTCAGGTCGTTGAATATAGGTCAATTTTCCTGGAGCTGAACTGTTAGGGGCGCGTCCGAGGTCAAGAAAAAGAGATGAAAATCCTCGTCATGTGCTTTTCTCACCCTCCACTCAACACCCAACTATCTATTAGTTTACCGGTGTTGTGCGATACGGTAATCCAAGAACAAGCGAAAAGCTTGTGAATCAAAATTCGAACATTGCTTTAATGAAATATACCACTTCAAGAAAAAATAAAGTTTTCTAGTTTTTATTTAAGACTAAACCGATCTAATGAACAACTGCTTGGTTCTCGACGAATCAGAACCCCCGACGGTTTCTCAAGTTATTTAAGAAACTCAAGTCAGCCAATCAGAAATCAGGACTCTAGCCCCGCAGCTGACGAAAAGCGCGAGAAAAAATTGCGTGAAACGCGTGAACCAAGTCGTTCATTTACGCGTAACGCACTGGGCTCGAGAATGCGAATCACTATATTCTGGTCGGATGAAAAACGGCGTGAAAATTCCATTCAATCATTATCATTGGAAAAGGGTTAGTTTAGAAAGAAACTGTGGTGTTTATACGTCGGTGTGGTAGTGAAAGAATCGAATGAGTGTCTTTACCCTCGCAAAAAGATTCAAAAGATGACCTTGAGTGAAGGGTTTCGCCGAAAAGATACCGCTGAATTACGTGACCCACCCCCCTCCCCTACCTTGCTATTTTAAGGTCCTTTTAGGAAAGTTTTAAATGCAGCGCAGGTGATAGATAAATAAAAATTGAATAGACTACTTGGACAAACTTGGCATTCTTCAGCTTTTATTGGGAAAAAAGACACTACGGAATATTATTTCGTTAAAATGTGATTATTTGTAAGATATTGTTGCAAATTGGTTGACGTTACCCTGGACATAGCTCTACCGCTTATAAAAGGCACTGTAATTCGTAATTAAAGCAAATTGGTACTTGAATAACTGCACAGCTTCTTAAAAGGCAGACAAATAATTGAACTCGCTTAATACAATTACTATTGACCACTTTACTTGCACATAACCCCACTTCAAAGCTGCCAAAACTGACAAAAATCTTTTTCTGTAATCTATTGCCATTTTTTTACAAGAGAAAATGACTAGTATACAGAACGTTTGATGAAAAAAATACATGTCAGTTAAAATGAGAAGAAAAGAGCCAGCCTAAAGGCATTTTCAGCTTGCCTGATCTTGCAAGTGCAGTAAAACCCCTCAACTCAAACTTTAATAAACTAATTTAACTTTCAGCAACTATTTTCCTACTAAACCAAACCCTTGCGAAGTCAAGCCATATTTGTTTCCCTTGGGAGTTTGCAAGCACAGTTACCTCTGATGAAAGACCACAGCCACGTGCTATCTATTACAGATAATGGTGTACTTGCCTCTATGCAAGTTTATCAACAACAAACGCAATGCAAGGTAATCTAATATCCGCTTACACAGGTGGTCTCCCAGAAAGGGGATGTTGATGCTGGCTTGCAGACAGACTTACACTGCAACCAAAGGTTTAGTTTGGTCTGTGCTGCAGGCTAGATTCAACCCCCAGCTAACTGAATGTAAATGACACAAGCAATAAGATGGTGATGCCAAAATACTTGCATCAAGGGTGATATATAAGAAAAACAGTGGGAGCCCCTAATCTCTGAATAGGTTAAGGGAAAACTAACATCTCCTCCTTGCCAAAAGGCCAAATTGAGTCACACAGGTAACAAGGCATTGCAAGAGCACAGCATTGTCTAACTTATAATTAAATTAATATGAGTGTTATTTTTCACCCAGTGTCCTATTAAAAGTGCCCTATGTCTATACTGTGGCCAAACAACAAAAAGCCTTTTCAGGTTAATAAAGTTTTATTAGTAAGACAAACCTATTGCATTAGTTTGTTTATCTGCAACTTTGCCTTCCCCTAATGAGTTTTGATTCATGACTCTTTACTGCACTGAAAAGTAACAAACCAATTTCTGGATGGCTTTAAAGGTCCCAAGGTTGCTTTCAAATTAATTATTTTAATTAGCATTTCCATTGACCAAAATCCATCTTTAGTCTAACCAGACTGCCAATGATGCTTCTTTCCCTTATTTGTTTTTATGTCGAAGTAATTAATACCTTGAATGGTGTATTAAAGACTGACTAAAAATTGGGAATAAGGAATGGCAAAGAGCTTTATGCAAATTCATTGGATGACTAAATTACAAATTGTGACAAACAGACAAATTATCAAGACACTTTGATACTTGTACACATATTAATGATGAAAATGTTGATAAGTGATTGACACAATCATATTCTATCTCAATATCCTTTTTAGTAGCTTATCAAGAATGCAAGCCCATCTGAAAAGTTGGTAATCACTTAATGACTAACTTTTTGTTGAGTGGCAACAGTAAGGCACATTGCAGTGTAAATTGAGTCCTTCTGTTAAGGGCCTAGCTTTTAGTGTTTGGCAGGGATTTGTTTACATGTAGCTACATTATGAAACCACCATAATTTAACCCTTTAAGTCCCAATGGTGACCAACATAAATTTTCTCCTAACCGTATCCATGGATCGTCTGGAGATTAGGTTATAAGAATTAATAAATTGATCACCTAAGAGAAAATGCTTTGATCTTTTATCAAATTCTCTCAACACTTTCTTTAAGGAAATGTATAGAGACCAGTTTGGAGAATTTGTATGTGGCTATTGGGGTTTAAAGGGTTAACCTGGAGAAACAACAGTCATTTGTTGTCAAACTAGAAGCTACAGACCTAAATGAAGGTGATTTTCACATAATAATATTATATTTTCTTACAATTAAGATAAAAAAGCCAGTTTAAGGTTTTCTAAGTATAACTTAATGCAATTCATTTTTAAATCTTCTTCCATTTTGCCCACCTATGCTCTGTGCATGTCTGTTAAGTTCTTAAAAAGGGAAACCCTTTAATGCTTTTTTTCAATTTAAGACATGGACCAATTGGTGAAACTTTATCAACACTACCAAATAGAGCACCTTAATGTGAGGGAATAGATTATAATATCTCTGTAAAGTCATAATTTTTTTTAATAGATATTGGTGTGTTGGGGAAGCCAAAAATGTTCTCCCGACTATACCATCTCCTAAAAATTCTGCCACTTTGCAGAGCCATATCTTTGTAAGTTTTTAAACTGCTCATCTTCGCAACTTTACTGATTTCAAGGCACTCTTTGAGGTGGTGTTGATGGAAAAGCTGACTGGCCAAAGTCAAAAATTGAAAAAACCTTGAAATGGTCTATTCAGGAACTCAGGCTATTTTGATATAATTTTATCAAAACTCTGACACACCGCTAAATGGTGAAAGGGAACGATGACCTAGCCCCTTATACTGGACCTAACAGAGTACATATCGGAAAAACCACGGTAGATGATTCACAACTATATTCACAAGGCCCAATCCTACTTCAAAAACCTGTTAATCAACAGATATTTTTGAAAATAAATCAATAATAATAATTCATTACAGTACAGTATATAATCATTTGACAACAGTTTCTTTCACATCTGAAAAGATACCACTCCAGCTTTATTAATCACCAATAATTATAATAATATACATGAAAAACTTTCTTGAATCTTATTGGCTGAGAGCAATGTAGTTTTTGTTAAACACAGGGTAAAAGTGAGGAAATAAAATGCACATATTTCAAAGAATGGAGCACTGTGATTGGCTAATAAACAATGGAGATATAAAAGGACTTATCCAGGGCTGTCATTAAGGTCCGAGGGGCCAAGGATTTCCTCTGGCTTCCATGAATATAACCCCCGGCTTCTTCTGTAAGAAAGTAGAAGAGAAAAGGAACCACAAAAAATCCCTAGCTGCTTAATTCCCCGCCTACTTGTTAGTCTCGCTCCATTAGCAGCGAGACTCTAAAAATGCAAGCGTTTCTTTTTTTTCATATGTGCCTGCCAAAAGGGGGGTTGTGGTCCAAGGGGTTTCTAGCGGAGACTGTGGAAACAGTGTGGCAACGTGTCCCAGAGCCATGCTTTATTTTGTAAACAAAGCTTAGGAAAGATTGATGCCAAAGAACATGGAAAGGGTCAGTCCATGAATTCCATCGCTTGAAAGCATTTATTACTTGGGAACAAGTGAATACTTCTGAGAAAACTTCAATTGTGAGGCTATAAACTGATCGGGTGTTGTAAACGTTTATTCTATGCAAATAAGTCTTGTGATGAGCACGTGGTTTATTTTGGTGATGATTGAAATGACGCATCATGTTCATCACATTTTTGGTCTCTGGCAATGATGTAATTTCTCTTGACTTGATTTTATACACACATACTCAATTATCGTCAAAAATGACATAAAAAGGAAATATTCTGAAGAATACTCGACTGTCAAGAAAGTCCTGTTTTGTGTAGAACTAATTCCCTCCCGATTTATCTAATCTCCAAACAAGCGAGACTTAATGCTTTTTTTAAGAGCGTTCTTGTTGTGTTTATCTGGCAACTTGAAATCTTAGTGACAGCCCTGCCTATCAGGTGCCAAAATCTTTAATACCACGTTGTGGTGACATGTGAGACTGGGTTAATTTTGTGTCGATTATACGGTTAGACTATTTTGGGGATGAATTTTCATCACATAAGTTTTTTCATGTATATTATTAAAGGGTAATTATAAAGCTTTTCTTCAATGTTCAATTTAGAATTTACTAACACTTGTGTGTTTCTCAAAAAGTTCAAATTGCATTTGCTCTACGGAATCAAGCAATTTTCATACTGTTTGAAAACACCCTTGCGCAAATAAATTCCACATTGAACTAAAAATTGTATGATTACCTACCCATATTGAAGGAGTGCCTGGAATTAGCCTCAAGACAATTAGTGAGAATTAGTGATCTCTCATAAATCATTTAATTCTCCTAACAAATACCAGGTTATCATACTATTGAAGTTCACCAGTTTGGACTGAGACTACCTTATCTTACAAGTCATTGGAGTTTGTTGATAAATTTGAAGTCTATTTACATTGTGCATCACCATCATTGCTACCCAATTTCCTTACCACCTTGAACAGCTTCTGCTGTAAAAAAAGAACAAAACTTCATTAACAAAGATGGCACCGAGGCATTTGTATTTCTAGGTTCTGTTGTTGACTCTTGGCAAATCTGTTATAATAATAATAATATTACTTTATTAAGAACATTAATTTAATATTAAAAACAACATCATTATAAAGTCCTTCATGACAAGCTCCAACTTCCAAACTACCAAAAGGGTCACTCTTTGTCCCTTACAACCCCAATATCTACATACAAATTCTCCAGACTTCCATGTATCTCCACATATTATTTCCCTTCAGAATTCGTTGAGAGAATCTGATAAAGAAAATAAGTCATTTTTAGGTGATCACTTAAGCACTTGTCATAACCTTTTCTCTTGATTTTGTATTGATATTGTTAAAGTTGGTCACTTTTGGGACTTTAAGGGGTAAGACAGAATTGCCATTAATTTTCACTTCACTTTAAAATTCTCAAGCCAGTTTTATTTTGAAATCTTATGATTTAGAATTCAGCTAACACAATTTCTATCCAACAAAACGCAGGGTAAATTCAAGATCAATCAAACACATAAGAATAAAAAACAACAAACAAATAAATAACCCAAGTGGCAGGTTCTGAATGGTTTCTTTTGGTAAGTTTTTTATTGAGTGTGCAAGGAAACATTAGGGAGAGGAGGCGCCTGAATTGAAGGCCCTAGGGAGTTATTCTGTCACTTCAATGCATTATTAATTTGTCAGTCAATGGAAATTTAAGTCTTGTAAACAAAACATACATGCAGCACATCTATTTTTTCCAAACTGATGACAAAAATTATCGTCAGTTTTTGAAAATGTGTCTGCATTGCAAAAGAACTGTTTGAATTGTGATTGTAAGAGGTTTTTAATTTCCCTTGCACTGTTTTTTTCTTGGTAGAGATCTCATGGCAGTAATACAAACCAGGTTCAGAAAAAGTTTAATTTTCCAGTTATTTGTTCTGCTGACTGGGGTGCAAAGACTTTAACCGACTGTGCATTGAAGCATTGTCAATATTTCCCTGTCACAAAGCATAAATTGGGATCACACAGCAAGGGTAACTGAAGCAGCAGTGGACCAAATTATGAATTAATTGAAATCACCATCATTGTTTGACATGAATATGGGAGCATGTTTAGTTGACAAAAACCTCTCTACTAATTTAAAATTGCATTGTTTGTTTTATGCAAATATAAACAAAACACACAAGGTTATTTTCCTCCTTGGGTATGAACATGCCTCTTTCATGTTGCTAACTGCTTTCAAACATTTTTTATGCAGTGCTGTCATGTGCTGGTGTAAATGGGAAAGCAGGGTTCTTTTCTCCCCTTGTGCATGAACATCCTCCATATTTCTCCTTTTGCCCTAAAATCACCCATGTCTGCTACTCAGGCTACAAAACAAACAACTCAAACATTTCTGGTATACAAAAAAAGAAACTTACATGTTTCAGAGAGATTTTCCTTGTTCCTCATAAGAAAGGATTGCTCTGCACTTGTTGGGGTCTTGGACCAGATTCTGGAATAAGAGGTGTAGGCAACAACACATTTCCACCCATATTGGGCATACTGCTGACGGTACCAATACCAACACCTGGTGTCTCACGAAGCTGGTTCAATGTGGGAGCTTGGGGTTTTTCTTGGACAAACGGATTTGTTGACTTAGCAACCACAGGTTGGCCAGGTAAAAATGGGTTTTTGACAGTGTCAGGCTTCTCGGTAAGCAAATCTAAGTTCACCAGATTAGAGACACTGTTATCCAGGAATGATGGCTGCTTTGTTGGCTCAGGGCCTTGATTATTGCTTGGTATGCTGAATGCTCCAGCTGGGGGTAGGCCTGGGAATCCTCCTGCAGCGTTATTCTGGTTAAATGCATCAAAGCTTTGACTAGGGGCTGGTTCCCAGAGGTTTTGTGGCTGTGATGCTGTTGGTGCAGGGAATGAACCCCCTCCTCCCCAAGGGTCACTTGCAACAGGTGCTACAGGTGGGGCGGCTTGCACAGGGGCTGCCCCCCAAGGATCACTGCTTGTTACAGCTCCCATGCTGGCTGTTCCATTAGCTACAGCAAACAAATTCTGGGAAGTGTTCACAGGCATTTGGGGAGGTGGTGGACTAGAACCCCATGGATCAGAAGTAGTACTGGCACTTGAAGTGACACCACTCCCCCATGGATCAGGCTGTGGCATCGGCATTGATGCTGGAGGAGCTGCGGCGGCTGGTGCAGAGCCCCATGGGTCAAACGTTTCTTGAGGTGGTGGTGGTGGTGGTACACTGACTCCACTGGCAATATCTAACAAACAAGGCTCTTGAGGGTGCCCTGATTGTTTTTGGCTTTGATTTATTGCCAGCTGAAGGCGTTGATCTTCTCTTTCTTTCATTTTCTCCTTCTCTTCAGCTTCTTGTTTGCTGAGTGCCAAGGCAAGTTGTAGCTGCAGTTCCTCTTCATTAGCATTCGATGGACGGCAAGTTTCCATCTCACTTCCTACAACTTTCCTTTCTGGTTCCCATGAACGGCTTGTAGGCGCTGTAGAGGTAACTGGGACTGACGAACTGTCAAAACGGATGTCAGAGGCGCTGCTTGTGTCTCGCAAGTTACCTGATTTTAATGAATCACTTCCAATCCCCGAACTGGCTTGAGCGAATCTTTCCTTCGCCTTCAAAGCTCGCGCTCTTTCGCTCTTCAATCTATCTTCGTCTTTTAACAACGCAACAAGTTGTTTTGCTTTTTCTCGCACATTCATTCCCTGATCCTTACCGTCTTTATCAATAAACTGAAAATCCTTCAAAGTTTGAATGGCGTACAAGTTTTCTCTGCACTGCTGTGCGACCCTTTCAGAGCCGGTCTTAATGATATAATCCAAAACTACCAACGACTTGTATACATGCCTCCAATTTTTTCCGTGATCGTTAAGTCTTTTCCATAGCATCCCCATAATTTCCGAAAAGGCGACAACGTTGTAAGTAGCATCGGCAATTTCAGTCATCACAGAACTTGACGGGCCCCAAGGATCGTTTGACGTCGCTTCGCGGACCTTTACTTCAGCGTTAGAGTAGTTGTTAACCACATTTTTTAATTGACGCCTAACGGACATGATTGACCCTTAAAGTTACTCTGCAACCAGTGAAAAAAATGGAATCAACAAGGTCTCAACTTCCAATAATCCGATGTCAAATATTCCTGTAAAGATGGCGGACTATTCCAACGCCTCGCAGCAAACATAACAGATTACCCCCTGCGATGCTTTCCGCACGTGTGAGCACTGGGACGAGATTGACGAAATCACGACTTCCGGAGGAAATGAGTCAGGTTTGAAGGGTGCAATGGCTGGAAATATTTGTTCAACTTCCCGTGTATCTGGTACCCGTAATTTCTTTCTGAAGTGACAAGACCTTGTGTCTTATCAGCTCATTAAGGCACCATTTACCACGTACGTAGGAAGTACGTAGGATGGTTACGATTGAAGTACTGTAGGTTAATTTGATTGAGCAGTCTCAAAAATTTTATCGCATGTTTTAAATAGTTTTGCTCATAACAAAAATAATTTCATAATTTCAGGAAATTCTGGCGCCTTATGTGATATTTTCTCTCATGTGAATCGTCTCAACCACGGGGAACGATGAAGGGCAGCTTTGAAACACAATTCGTCCACCGGTAGAAAGACAAAATATTTTAATACGTAAAAATAATGTATGAGATTTAAAAAATGATGAAATTCATGATTCCTTCAGTGCTAAAATGATAAAATCTGAGTCGTCTCTGAAAAACTGAGCTACAAATTTCAATAGTTGGAAGAAATGGTGGACAGGTTTGTCACGCAATCTCTTGACAAATATTTCCCATGATGCCTTTGGGACGGATAGCAGGATCGCGGGAGCGGGAGCAGGGCTACAGCGGCGGGAGCGAGCATTTTTTCGTCATGGGTTTTGTCAGGAGAACTTGTAAGCTGAGTGTTTTCGCCTTAATTCGATTGTTTCCGTTGTGGGAACAGCCACAAAATGTAATAACATGAGCAGATTAGACCTTTATGCAGGTAAGAACACTACGAGGTTTGTTCATTAAGATTTCAGTATAACCCTATACATGTATACATGCATGCAGCAATCATATTAAAGCTTACTTTTCGACAAATAGGTTAATTTTGTATGCATAATAAATGTAGGGGTTGAATATAATATCTTACCCTGAAGATTAATTCACCCTTGAAGACTTCCATAAAATATGGGTGGACACCCTGAGGAATATGACTCTGAATTCCATATTTTTTTACTCTTCTCCTACAGAAATTCTCATTTTTTGTATCCTGGGGGGCGGGGGAGGGGGGGATATTAAATGCACATGCTGGCATTTGGTTCAATTCTCAGCAGCCATTTGTGGTAAGTATACCTGCCAACTCTCACGCCTTAGACGTGAGTCTCACGCCTGCGGGTTGAAAACTTCGATCTCACGCCCGCTCACGCCTGTGGACCAATTTCTCACGCCTGATTGAAAAATGTGAGTTGTTGCCGTCTTGCTTGACACAATTTCCAAAAATATGTTAACTCAGACCCATGTAAGGAACGAAAACCATGTGTAAAATGAATACATGACAATACCTTCCTCGCGATCTCTGATTTTGTGGATAAGCGTTTTCTCGATAACTTCGCCTTCGGACGTCTTCGGAAGACTTCGGACTTCTTCGGGAATCTTCAGAAATGATCGTGTCGTTTTCAAAAATCCCAGCACTCCCAGGATAAAAATCTCACGCCTACATCTCAGAAAAAGTTGGCAGGTATAGGTAAGGAGCATTGCATAACGACACCAAAAACAGCTGTGTAGTAGATTACCTGGGGGCGCTCTTGGGAATTATTGTTGGGGGTGTGCTATCCAGCTCTCCAAATCCTGACCCTATTTCAGAACAACAAGAATCATTTTCCATACCCATTTTCAGACCTGGCCTGTAAAGTCCATACCCTTTTTCAGACCAAACAAACAAGGGTTACAAACATGACATACTTTATTACAGTACGACTACTATAACCAGGGCCACCTAGACTAAGTTGACTAGTCAGCTTGCAGGAAGATAACAATACATTCAGGGTTGTCAACAAGTTTTGAAGTAAAGTAAGAGGCCAGTGCAGGGATATTTTATTTTAAAAACGCCATCCGTAAAGAAATGCTAAGCAGCGTAGCCAGCCGATACTACCAAGTAGGAAGCAATTTTTGCTGGCAGCCGGCTACTTTTGACAACCCTGTACATTCCAAGAAGTTGGTCGTCAATCAAAATCGAAATAAACAACATGGATTGAAAGCAAACATATTATTACAACCTGCAGATGTGACTTTTTGAACGTGCTGAAGAAGGCCTGTCTTTCCTGAGAGATCTGTTAGAGTGAATTCATGACGGAGGAAAAACATAAACATTTGTTAAACTTTTGACTTGAGGTAGTGATGTTATTGCAAAGCACAGCAATGTAGCAAAGAAATTGCTGGTAGATGACCACAAAATAACAGTTTGTGTCAAACAAATATGTCTCCTGGATGTTATGTGTAAAGTTTCAAATAGAAAAACATTGTCTGGTGAAACATTTTGCTGTCTTGAAAAAGGTTTGCTATCAATACTTAATTTTAATGTGCTTCAAGTAACTTATTGTTTTATTATGAACTGCTGATTGGCCCACAACCAACTTTCTTGAAATGTATTGTGATTTTCCTGTAATCCAATTGGTCAACTTTGCCTTATAAAAGATTTGTCTAAACTCAATTTTAAAATAATGATTATGCATTGTTATAAACTGTTTTGACTGTACAATGATGAAAGTGCTAACATCTGTCATCTCTATTGCTTTGCATAAACCTTTTTTCAACTGAAGATGCTGTTAGCTGGTAGGTATAATTACATTTATCACTTTTTAAAAGTTAACTTACAGTGTTCATACAAAATAAAGATATTGTTGTTGAAATCATCATTTTAGGACAGATTTGCAGTGTAATATATAAACATGTATGTTGTTATTATACATGTAAGTTTAGTTTTGGAGGGAAAAAATTGCTTTGATAATTTGCAAACTTAACAGTATATTTATCTTGATCCAGGAAAGTTGTGGTAAATATTGTAGTTTATCTATTCATTATAGGCTTGAGGAAGCTGTGTCAGAAAGTAAGAAAGCAGATAATGTTGACCTCAACATCTTAATCGGAAACTGCAAGAACACTTATGAGTGTATTCAGATGCTTCTTCCAATAGAAGAAGATGTACTTAAGTTGGTGAGTACAATGCTGAATGAGGCTAGCTTACCTGCTGGCCTCTGGATAATCAGGGATACATTATCAATTAAGTGCGAAAACCAACTTGGGCAAGATCAGTAATTTTTTTACAAATTGGTATGGTGAGTCCTGAGACTCTTCTTGTGAAAAATCATCAAAGTCCCGGTCTAGAACCAATGAGTCGCAGTTAAAAAAAATAGAGTCCAAAATTGAAAATGCTTGGGCCTTTACATAACCAAACAGTTAATATGAGGACAGACTCCAAAACCCTGTATTACATTATACTGAAATTAAAGTATATTCCTTCTATTGAAACACAGCAAAGGCTACAAGAAAGACTCATCACAACAGCCATAATAACTGCCACAGAAATTACATGAACAAATACACATGTTGAGATCGATCAATCAATCTTTGCATCCTATGGGATGCATGCCATGAATAACTTTGCGTGTTTGGGGATTTTTATGCATCAGCAATGCAAGATGCAGAGGTAACAAAATCAATGCAAGATCTTTTTGGGTTAAAATGAAAAGTGAAAACTGTCCTGTGCTGTAACATGACCATTTGAATGGAAAAACTTTAGCACAACTTTGGTTTAATGCCAGAGTCGCACATGGGAGGTTGGGTGCCTAGGAGCCTGGGGGCTGGAGCTGCCGACTACTAACCCAGGTAGCAAGAACACCCCATAATCCTGCCAACAACCCAGCTTAGAGCCCCACGTACTTATTGCATATACTCAGCAATTTGATATCTTTGTGATAGGCCTGATCCACATCAGTTGACCATTGATTTTTTAATAGAAATTTTGTGGAAAGTTCACATGACTGCTTTTTACCACCTAATTTTGAGCTTTTTTTTTCTAGGGGGCTTTGAACGAATTGTCCTTGTCACTGCAAGGTTATCTCGAGATTCTTTGTAACAAGAAAAGCCAACTTGATGGAGTTAAGATCAATGAGACAGGCATGCTCTATGGTAATGTCTAGTTTCTGGGATCATTGCAATAACCCATTTACAATGTGCGCCGGCTTCAGGTCTTGCTCTTTATAAATGGTTGTCAGTATGTAAGATTTTTGACTGATAAGCTCAAAATGGCAGAAAACCTTATAGTTTTTATTTATTGCTCTTTTTGTTCACAAAAACTGGACTTATATTTATTTTTTGCTACTTTGTTATTACTGTAACAAGGCCGTGCTCTAAGGAAAATTGAAGGGAGCCCAGTCCTCTGAATCTGTAAAATCTAGGGTGCCCAGCGTATGATTTGTATGAAAAATCTGTGATTTTCTAGTCGCCCGAGGGCAAAAGTTAGGCGCCAGGGGCCACCGGGCTCTGCTAGAGCACAGCCCTGTGTAACATGTTTAGTTCATATTGGTCACTCAAACTCTCTCATTCATCTCCTGAATTCATAGAAAAAGGAGCTGTAAAGGATGATGATGACTGTAAAAGGTGAGTTGTCATAGTCAACCACATAATTCCCAGCCTGGGTTTCTTCACTGTGACCTGTCTTATTCCAGAGGACAGGGAGAGGAGAGAACCCAGAAAGCAGGTGTTATCATTATTACGTTCAAGTGTCCAAGACTGGACAATAAAATATATTAATATACTGTATTACCTGAACTGTGATCCCTTGCAAGGCTGTGCTCTAAGGAAAATTGAAGGGAGCCCAGTGCTCTGAACCTGTAAAATCTCAGTGCCCAGCATATGATTTGTATGA
Organism: Porites lobata; assembly: GCA_942486035.1. NCBI lineage: Eukaryota > Metazoa > Cnidaria > Anthozoa > Scleractinia > Poritidae > Porites > Porites lobata. The sequence goes on along the minus strand of CALNXK010000058.1, from coordinate 988,895 downwards.
AAAAATTGATATTTTCTAGTCGCCCAAGGGCAAAAGTTGGGCACCATGGGCCACCAGGCTCTGCTGAAAACAGCCCTGCATTGTAACTAGCACTCATCTGTTTTTATTTAACTCTAGGAGTGAATAGACCTTTATCATGCAGCAGCCATTTTGTCTCAGGAGATCTAACAAGCTTTCTTTATGCACACCTAGCCTCAGTCTATTGGTTGAACAGATGCTGGCATCATTCATTATTTTAAGAAGGACAAAGGAAAACTAGATAAACTAGATATAGAGCAAATATAGAGCAGCTGTAAATATTTCTTAAAAGAGAATCTTTAAGGCATACTTTGATGTTCTTACCAGAATGTAATAATGTCTTTCTGCCAATGATTAATTTTCAAATGCAGGCGTAGGGTAGCTATTGAAGACACCATTTTACAAAAAGGTACTGTGAAATTCTGTGATGTTGTGGGCCTTACTAATGCAAAGCAGGCATTAAAGGAAGCTATCATTATGCCACTACAGTTTCCACATCTGTTCACAGGTGAGATTATTTCACTATGTTCTTTATCGTAATAGGCCCTTTGCAGCTATAGTCAAATCTGTATATAACGGCCACCCTCAAGACTTGAGGAACTGGCTGCTTAATACAGGTGGCCTCTTAATACAGGATCACTAAAAGTACTAGCTTACTGGGCATGGTCTAATGTCAATTTTAATGGCGTATCTTACAAAAACACTTCATGCAAAGAAACAATAGGACAATCAACGCTCTTTCAAATCATCAATTCTTCAACTTGTAACTTAACGGTATAATATATGTAAGATCGTGTAAAAGCACTGTGCAATAAATCTGATGACATCTGAAAAGGGATAACGATACTAAACAGGCGAGTATCAGCTTACAGTAGCTCATGTTATTTCTTTATAGTGATGATGGATCGCATTTTAAACACAATAAAATACCGCATAAAATGACATATGGCTTAGTTTCCGTTCAAGGGCAGGCCCCTTAATACAGGGAAAAATAACAAAGAAAGACAAACGTGGGACTGCTACAGGGTGGGTGGGTGGGTGGCCACAGTGGCCACAGTGTGGGTGGCCACAGCAGCTTATAGAGGTGGCCACCTAATACAGGTAACAAATACAGCGTTTGTATGAGCGAAAATTCAGGACTTTGAAAAATGGCCACTTAATAGAGGGTGGCCGCTTAATACAGGGCCATTATATAGTCATTCACCCCATGCTGGAGAGCAAGAGATGCACTGGGACAAGAAAAACAAACAGCTTACATCATTTAAAATGGTAATTTCTTTTGTTTATCTTTTCCCAGTGTGTTCCTTGCTCTCCAGCATGGTGGTTTTGAACCACGTAAGCGACTAGCTGCAAAGGACCCATTACCACAGTAGATAGGTTGTTACAATTTTAAATTATTCTAACATAAGAGTCAGTGCATTTTTTTTAATTTCCTTGTTGAAAAAAATAGCATTAATGTTATCAACACTAACTTACAGGTGTATTTGATGGCCTTAACCACTCATTAATTTCTTGTTAAAAAAAAAACTTTTAATAACACCGTAGCTGAAGTTAATGAGCACCCCATTACCCCATAGGAAGGTCATTCTCCCCTTCCTTTGAGAAGCAAACCACTCCTTAAGTGTAAAGAGCTTTTCATGGTAAATACAACAGCATGTTGCTTGTTAAGGGTTATCCCATGCATACTTTGTAAATGTAGGGAGATTTGTATTTACCAAAAAGTTTTGATAACTGTTTCAACAAATAATAATAATTTATTATTATTTATGAATAATGGATTGATACCATTAATGCTCTACGTGTGTCTTCTTTGTTCAGGCGGTCGACAACCTTGGCGCAGGATACTTCTGTATGGACCTCCAGGGACAGGTGATCATTTACAGTCAAACCTCTATTAAGAGACCCTTTGTTGAACAGTCACCTTCTATGAAGTGGTCACCAATCAAATTTCCGCAGTTTGTTTTCCATTATTTGTATAGGTAATAGAATGATTTGTAGTGATATCAATTGGCATAAATACCACGAGTGATATTTCAAAATTGTTATACGTAATTTCACGAGCTTTTAGGCAAGTGAAATTTCAGACAATTTTGAATTATCACGAGTTGTATTTATGCCAAATATCACGTACAAATCATGCTATTAATTGTTTATACTACTACCCGTAGAAGGTTTGTAATTGTCACATGTAGGTATTTCAAATAAAGCTGAAATACCACTGCTCTAAGCCAATCAAATTGCAGAAATTTCTCATGTAGTAGTATAAACTGTGAAATATTAATTTTGACCTCTGTTGAGCAGTCACCTTACCCTTGGTTCCAGAGGTTATTTTTTTGTTATCTAATTCCTGATAGTTCACGACAACGCTGCAACAGCAAGGCACAGTCTTAAGCATTATTAAAGAGAAAAAAAACCTCTGGTCACAGGAACTACGAGTCTCATTTCCATGCAATTTTAGGATCATAATATCTCACCAAACCAGGGTTTGGAGCTGATGTGCACGTTTGTTTTCGTTGACTCTGAGAGCTTAAAACAGAATTGTCACAGATTCCTTTCCAAAAAGGACACTTCAAGTTTCAAGCATGTAAAAAGGACGGAAGAACACATTCTGTAACTAGCTGTTTTTAGAAGTCAACAGGATAACAATTAAGAATTTCCTGTCTGCAACGCGGGTATTACTGTATCAGGTCGAACTAAAAATTGCCAGACAGAGTGGCTATGCTAAGCAATATATAGTTAGTTGCTGATTTTGTAGCAAATAAACCATGCCACAAACTACAAAAAATTAGGAAAGAAAGAAAAAAAACTCTGGCACCCAGGGTACTATTCGTTAGAATTCAACTTTGTGCAAACAACAGTGCAGAAATAGTTCCAGCATGACAAAGCACAGCAGGAAATCATCACATTCTTTCAAAGTACGTCCTTTTGTTTGATAAATTCAAACAAAGCTTCTTCCTCATCCAACTTTGATTCAGTTGTCAGATGTTTGCATATTTCGAAGTTTAGTCAGAGATTGCTGAGCCGCACTTCTAAAAGAACTGAAGATGGCCTTTCCAAATTGTTTGTTATTAACATCGAAACCAGTTTTCAATCTCATGCGGTGAAGTTCTTCTGTGGAGCCAATCAAGTTTGCTGTTACATCATTAATTCCCTGCTGACATGGGTGAAACCAATCAGCAGCCCAGTTCAGATTCTGAACTGATTCTCACATCCTGGAAATGAGGTTGCCTGCTTGTGTGACCAGAGGTCTGTCTCTGGAGCTTTATCAACCTGTAAGCATGGTTTATTTCATCAAGTTAATTCAAGAATGGACCTCTGGAGCCAGGGTACAATCACCTCTTTTTAACCGACATGATTAACCCTCAGTCTTAATACTTCACAGTTGGTTAAATTTAATGTATTTCACCTCAATGAAACGGTGGTCACCTACAGCTCTATAACAGCAATGTTTTCACAGAAAGGTGAAACATACATGTCCACTTTTGTCAAACGGCTTATTCTAAAGCTATGTTTAAATTTTCCTGCATGGGCCTGTGACCTGATGGCAGCTCAGCTTATTTTCAGGCCCTTTTTATATGACCAGCTTCAATATATTGTAGCCAACCCTATAAAGAAAAAAATAGATATTCAAGCAAACCTCAAGATCAATTTAGTAACTTGTTTCCCTTGAGGACATTTCCCTTGTCCACAGCATAGGCATCTCTAGGAAATTCTTGAGTAATGCATCAGTGTCATTTTGTTCATGTTTGTTTGCAATCATGTAAATGGAGTGCTTGTAAGCTGACAAGAACAGTACATCTATTTTTTTTTTGTGACTGATTTTGCTGATCATTATAATTTATTATTTTGGTACAGGTAAAACAAGGCTAGCCCAAGCAGTAGCATCAGAGATCAACTCAACTTTTTACAGTGTGTCCAGTTCTGATCTTGTGTCCAGCTGGGTTGGAGAAAGTGAAAAGTAAGTATGATGGACACTAGCCATGGCACATGAAAGAGTTAACAAAATTTGTTCAGACAGAAGCTTTCTCCTTTTCTATTAAAAAGCGCCCTGACTGAGTAACTTATGTCAAACCCCAGAAAAGATTTGTTGTTATTAATTTATCTTTTTTAGTTACTGTTGTTTGTACAAAAGAGGAAGGGCACCTAAGTAAAACATAATGCCCCTCAGAATGGAATTCCCACTAAAAGAGTAATAATTTATTAAAAACACACAAACAAAAACGACTTGTATTTTTTAAAATTTTATTTAAAATAGAAAACTATGGCAGTTGAAGACAAGTATATTATCATTTGGTGTCACATTAAATTATTGTAACTCTTCAGACTATGTTTTGCAGAGCTTACTGAGTTTTCCTTTCACTATTAAGAACAAAACTTTTATGATAAACTGGAACAGAGAAATCAGACAAGCTTCCTTTAAAATGCACTATTATTAATTTCAAATAATTATTTCTCCGTTTCTGATTGGCTAAAAGCACACTCTCAATTCACCATAACCAGGTACTGTTGACCAAATCTGGAAGACTTTTGCAATTAATCAACCAATGACGTCAAAAGTGCAGCAGAGTTGAAGGTTAATGCACCCTTAACCCATTCGCTCCTGGAGATTTTGCCGAAAAACGCCTTTTGAAGCTAGTCGAGTGGTTTTCTGGTCACTGTCGTGCTATAAAGAGCTAAAACTTACCACAAACCGGTTTACAGGTCGTACACTTCGCAGCCCTCTGATCCAGATGCAGAATATCACCTTGCAAAGTTCGGGCATGTGCAGAAAGCAAAATTTTGACTTTTAATTACTTTTCACTTTCTCTCCTCCCTTCTTTTTTCGCTTTTCTTGCCTCATTTTTTTTTTCTCTTGCTGGGCATTTAGTAGGCTTCATGTTGGTGGGAAGAGCTTTTAGGAAAGCTTTTTAGCATCTTAGCTAGATTAGGTCAAAGGAAAGGTAGGTGAGCAATGGAACAAGATTTTCATGGAGATTTTCAGGTCAATGTCACATGGTTTTTTGCTTCTTTCTCCGGTGTCCTTGACTGAATTGTGCTCATTCTGGTATGGATTGAAAGATCTCTTCACTCTGCACAAGTTAGCGAAGAAAGTTGCCTATGACCGTTAAAACTGATGGCATTACAAAGGGTAGAAAGGACCTGGATCCGCACGGGCGGTTACGGGCGGTTCAGGGGCGAATGGGTTAACCGAGAAGACCTTGGGAAGAGATTGAGTTGTTTTGGTTGTGAAAAGAAAAATGGCGGAACAGTCGACAGAACATTTTCCTCATTTCACAATGAACTATTGTCTGAAAACATAGCAAGAAGACAACTCAACGGACAACGTCTGCTATTTGGAGTTTATTTGCAAACCTGAACAGCCCTTTTTCTTCTCAACATGCACTATCTAGGTGAATTTAACATCAATGAAGGTAAAGCATGTTTTAGCTTGCTTTAAACAAGGTATTATTTTGAATGAATAATAAAGCAATTAATGAATTTGGCTTTCATAGGATGTAAAGGATTATGCAGGTCTCAGAGGGTGTTATCCACCGAGGCCTTTATAACACCCTCCGAGATCTGCATAATTCTTCATATCCTGCTCAGCCTCATTCATTAATTGCTAAGTAATTATAACTCCACCCAACTATTTTAATCCGTTAATGTTTTCTTTCAAGACTTATCAAAGAGCTCTTTCACAATGCAAGAAGTCAACTAGGTCAATCGGTGAGCATTACACTCTAGAATAATTTTTTTCCGTGAATCCAAAAGTCTGTTAGCTGTGCTATTAATTTTAGTGTTACCCCCATAAGAAAAAGATTTTACCTTGCATTACCTTAAATCTAGTCGCAGAATAAACAGTACCAATGAGATTCTTACAATTTTATTCTTATTGCCCAGGCTTAATGGCAATATTTTGTAGACTTGATATTTTTCCATGATTTTCCTCAGTGGGTAATTTGGTATAACACTTAAAGCTTATTTCCACTCCATGGTATTTCTTCATAAATTATTTAAATTAACTCCTATTGTTAAGCTTACATTGAAGTCTTTCTAGTGAATGCTTCCATTTTCCATGATTAAATTTCAAGGTTATCTGCCATAGAGACTAGTATTAAATTCGTTATTAGTATTGAAAGTTTGATTGTATAGTTGAGATACTACAACTATCTATTTTTATTGTCTAGAGGCAGGTAGCTGTCATGAAATTAAAAGATCTATTTAATTATTTTATTTTCTATTTTTTACTTATTTGGTCTACTAGGTTGTTTTTATAGATGAGATTGATAGCATCTGTAGAAAGAGAAGTATGCGTGAAGACGAGTACACAAGAAGAATAAAGACTGAACTACTTAAACAGGTTATAATGATACTAGTTTAAGTAAATTTTGTTCATAATTCTCTTTCAGTAGCAACTCTAAAAAGAATACTAAATTCATTTTTTTTATTTGAAAAACATTATCTTTTGTTATTATAAATAATTATTTTTATTATTCACATTTTCTGCTGTTAACAGATTGAACTTGTTTTGTTGTAGATGGAAGGTACTGATCATAGTGCTTCACCTCAGCATTTTATCCTGCTGTGTGCTACAAACTGCCCGTGGGAACTAGATACAGCCTTTCTGAGAAGATTTCAAAAAAGAATATATATTCCTCTGCCAGATAAGTGAGTAATTAACATTTATTTTCTTTAGAAACAATCTTATAATTGTACGAAATAATTTTAATTAATGAAAAAGTAAGGGAAAATAAAGATTAAGAATAAGTCAGGGGAACTTTTCATGCAATTCTTCTGTTTCAGTAAGTTTTTATCAAACAATTTTTTAAAATACATTGTCATTGGATGAAAACTTTCCTTTTCGGAGTCCAAGAAAAATGCTTTCTTCTGAGCCATCAGAACCACCACAACACCTCTCTTGCTCTGTGTCAAAAATTAGTGTCCTGCTACGTACAGGATTAAAAGTTCAAGATGAACGTCTCTGTTGAGATTTGGTGTCAATACTGGGAATCTTGATTGTATATTCGTGGTAGATGTAGAAAATGGGTAGGCCACCCTTATTTTTTGGACCAAACTGTGGTGCACGGGCCAGGGCAGTAAAATATTTCCCAGAGTGCCTTGATGTTCCTTCCTTATCTTTGCATGCATGTAGATGGGCACTGCTTATCCCTCTCCCACCTCATGGTCTGCAGAAATTTCTTAAACAAGCTTCAATACTAGCAAGTGAGAGTCTCTTTCTCCAACTTCTTCTGAGAGAAAAGTAAAAAATTATTTATTTGCCACTTGAGACATGAATCAAAATAATAATAGTGCTCATACACTTTTCTTTAATTTATTATTTATAGAGAGGCAAGGATTGCATTGATCAAGATGCACTTGGCAGCAACTCCTGTATCACTCTCCATAGAGGACTGGTGTTTGTTGGGTGACAGAGTGGAAGGGTTCTCTGGAAGTGATTTGTCTAACTGCACATCAGATGCCATGTTTGAACCTGTGCGTGAATTAGAACATAATGCTCATTGGAAACTAGACAAAAGTAAGATTGCCTCTTCTACTAAGAAAAAACTAATATACAAAGTCTTGGTGGGTAAAGCTTGGCCAGGAAAAGCCAGCAGTGCTAAGATAGAAAGCGGTTTAACTGGATAATCCACTGGGTGAGGGGCCTTGGCACATGACCCCATACCAAGGGGGTGCCTCGTGCTTGTACTACAAGGCAGGCATGCATGTTTCACACATCTGTGTAGCTAGGGTTATGTTCTTAGCCAAGTTTAATAACCAAGTCCCATGAATTCCCATGTCCCTTCCCTACCAACTGGGGTCCCAGTCTCATTTTGTTGCATTATTATCATTCTATTCTGATGTGTTTTTACAGATTTATTTTACAGTCCTTGTTCAGAAAGGGAAGACGATTGTATACACTCATTATTAATTGATCTCCCATCTGATAAGGTGAAGATTAATGACTGTTGATGGTTATTGTTGCTTTTGATAAACAAGTTCTGCAATTCCTGGTAAATTAATCAACTCTTAATACTTCCTGGGTCCTGTAAAATACTTTAATTTTTTACAAAATCGCTTTTTTCTACCTACTCCTGGAATTTTTTGATAAAATGCTGTGGCTATTGAATTATTTTGACATTTGTTGCCTTTTCCCTGTAAAATAAGAAGTAAAAATGATGTTCTTAGTTCTGGTCCTAATAATTTTCATGTTAAAATTTCTTGGAAAACACCTGGAATTTCATTTTCCTTTTCCGTATATACAGTAAAACATGAAAACATTGAGACTAATGGTGGTTATCATTGTTTATAAACAAGTTCTGTATATTACAAGATAAGGAGAGGAAACCTTTCAACTCATAATCACATACTACAATACTACATGTAATACAAATTCAAAAAAGTGTATGGGGAGCTTACAAATATTACTACCAATGCTAATATTGTTTTGTGTTTCAACAATATTAACAAGGTCATTTAAAATGATAATATATAGATTTAGTCTGGGCTAAAAGCAAAGCTCAAAGAAAATATTCAATCAAGAAAAAAAAGACAAGGTGAAATCTGGCAACACGAACGGTAAAAAATAACAATAGATCTAATTAGAAAAAAAAAACTTTGTACGTGCAGCACACTTTTTTTCTAGTTAGCAAACAAACAACTTTTCTTGTGCTGCACACTTTTTTGTACATTTCCTTGCCATTCTTTACTTCCTATTTACATGTTCTAAGGAGGAAATGTTTGTATTGTGTACTTCGGCCCTAGCCTCTTCACACTGTTTTTTCACTGCCACTCATTTTCACGTTGGTATCCACAAGCATTTCTCATTTTCTCACCGCTGCTATATAATTTTCATGTTTTTCTTCCAACAAAATTGGTCTCCGTTGTTATTTATTTCTCGCTCTAGCTCTTTCCCTGTTATCCAAGTTAATGTAGACATTAAACTTAAGTGGAAAGAAAGACTCATTTTTTTGTTGTTTGTTTTTTCCTCTCTTAAAACGTATCCATGTGATTTACCGCTGAAACGAGTGGGGTGCTTGAAATGCAAACTTTCACCTCAGCTATAACATGCTCCTTCCCTGATGGGCATGACTCCTGACTCCCTTCCCGCTCCCCCAGAGTCTGTACGGTCAGCGTTCGGTCGTATGGTGACGTGATGACCAATTTTTCTTGGATAGATGGATTACCAAATTTTCTTAGCTATGCGGCTCTGCTCTTGTGTGCTCTTGTGGAGCTCCACTTTTACTACTGATACAATGTAAATTAAAAGAAAGAGATTTACCAGTTAATTCTGTAGATCAGTCCTTGATTCCCTCAGGCCTAGGCCAAACGTCAAACATTTCATGAGACGAGCCAACTTTATTTAGTTAAGTCCATGAAAAGTTTGGCGTCTGGCTCAGTTGAGTTTGACTGAATGAGTTTGGATCGTCCAACATGTTCTTTCTGTCTGCTTTAGACCAACAGAACGTTTGAAGATTGTCTACGGGACAAACATCGACCCTCACACGCAATGAACTAAACTAATATTATGTTTAGCCTTGTTTGGCTGAAAATTTATCAAAATTGCTTTTTTGGTACGATTCAGTTTATTGGTTCAATCGCTTCCCAAGTTCAACATCTGACCCAACTAATGATCTTAACTTACCGGTACTTATACAGCCAACTGACATATGCATTTTTCACCACTGTCAATCATCTTAGTGGACCTCTGACATGGCTGCCTTAGCCAGAGGTTCCTTTCACCCCTGACAAATGTAAAATTGCCCTGACCAACTGAAATAACATTTCAACAAATCATTCATGATGATGGACTCGACCCTTCCCTCACAACAACCCTCTCCACGCATTTATTTATGCACAGCTATCCTCTCTGCCCATTTTATTTTTGCTTCCAGCAAGTCACGTGCAGTGTACATGAATTGATAGTTCCTTAACATAAAATTCATGATCATTATTCTACCAATTCAACAAGAATTTTAAATGTTAGAAAAGAACAACTGTAGAGGGAAAAGAATAAATATGTACTCTTAAAATTTCACTTTTCCCTGACCTTTTTCAGACTTAAATTTGGGGGTTAGTTGCTTGTATTTGTAATTATGATTACCACCAGCAAAAAATGTAATTGTGAAGGTGGCTTTAGAACTTCAGACTTTGTGTGTTTTTGAAAAGCACGGTAATTTAGGTCAATCCAATACAGAGTTTGCTTTGTCTCATGAAGAGTTGGCGTCATATGCGTCAATGTAAAATTCTCCCATTTGATTAAAACATTGAATATTCATCCACTGCCATCTTTTCCAGACCGTGAGATGGCTCTGGATATCTATGTAGTATTAGAACGTATTTTTTTCAGTTATAAAATATTTAAAAAACAGTTGATTTTTTAAAGATTTGTTTGTAAAGTTGAATTTTGTGTTGATTCCAACCAATCAATTTCTTTTTGCTTGTAGATTCAACCTCGCCCAGTAACTCTGAATGATTTTCTGAATGTGTTATCAAGAAACACCAGTACAGTAACAAAGGAAGATGTAGAGAGATTTGAGCAGTTTACTGTAAATCTTGGACAGAAAGGGTGAATAGCCTGTTAATACCATGCAACACTAACTACACTTGCCAAGAAAGACCCACATCCTTTCACGTCAAGAAAAGCAAGACCTATTGCTTTGCAAGTATAATATCACTCTACGTCTCGTGAATGCAAATGATATAGTGTCTAATAAGCAATCACCACCCTAGTCATTTGACAGAGGAAGGTAGCGACTTAGATCTTTCTACTTTTGTAAGAACTAAAGATGAATGAAAATCGAAGGATTGCTACCAAGATTTACATCAGGTAATAAAAGCCTTTTGATATAACTTAAGTTACAGAACCTGTGTTGTATTGTTGAGAAATTGCCTTTTGGGGAATTTATTTGTGGCGTTGCTAGACTGTATAAAGGAAGAGAAATAGCAAGAGCTGAAGTGTTTTTGAGAAACCTCAGAAATTTCATTCTGTTCTTGGTGGCGAACTCGAACTCCCTGTTGACTTTGTTAGCAGCCAGGTAAAGGTGAATAAAGTTCAATGTATTATTGCACTCTGATTTTTTTTCCATTGTTGGATAGCATATATTATTAATGGCCCTTTTCACGGTTTACAAGGCCATCGTGGCTGGGGGGCAAACACGGCTAAAATTACAGTGAATGTATGGGAATTTGGCCCAATTGGAACAGCTATAACGCCGCTACAAAGATCCAGATTTCCTCAGCGAAAATGTACTTTAAAAGACATTTGTACTAATATTATTTTCGTGAAGTATAAAGAAGAGATTCAGGTTATAACTACTGTAAACAAATTTTTAAGATTTCAGACAAACCCTTCTAATCAGCATTATGAAAATTTCCATGAAATTAGAAGCCACATGAGAAGATTTATAATTCGAATTTACGGACTTCGTACCTTCTTTAATAGCCTTATTTTTTGTTGAATGAATGATATCAATAAAACTATTTAAAGTAGTGGCAGTTGTTGGAAATCCAACTCTTTGTAGCAGCGTAGCATTTCAAAGTGGGCCAAAATCCCATACATTCACTGTAATTTTAGCCATGTTTTCCCCTCAACCAAGATGGTGTCATAAACCATGAAAAGGTCTATATTAAGTTATATGAAATAGGTTCTAATTAGCAGAACAACTTGGCTTGTCCAAAATTAACTTTTAAAAACAGTTGTAAACTCAGAAAATTGATAATTGTCAACAATTCCACAAAACCTAACAAAGAAAATAAAACAGCACATGTGGGGAACCTATCTGTAACATCTCACTTAAAAATATTAATTTACATCTTAGTATGTATTATTAATAAAATAATATCATTATAGTTGATATATTAATTTTCAAGCTCTTTTGAAATAATATATAGTCTGTCTTCTGTTGGCAGGTTTTATATGCACCTAAATAAAGCTGCCTATAGTAAAAATAAACTGCTATGACTTGGAGATAATTTCTAATTCTCAGAATATCAAAAAAAAAACATTATTCTTCCATTTTGTTCTGATACATTTCTAAAAATGTTCCTGACTCAGTGCAACAAAAAGTGGTCATGCAGCATTACTCCTCCTTTGCCTGTTAGACTCACTGTTCCTGCTGGGTCTCTAAGAATGGGACTGGGCAAGATTAAACTGGATTGGGTTTTGCATCATTTGAAAAATCATCAGCCTGACTATTATTTTTCAGTTCTCCTGGGTCTCCGAGGCTGGCCATTCAATCCTCGTTTTGGTTTCCTTGTATTTTCTAAAGGTGCTATAATTACTGACAGAATTTTCTTGCAATAAAAGTTGCTCCAAACAGGAGTGTCAATTAAGTAGAATGGGCAAACTGGAATGTCGATGGCCAATTATTTGCAGTCCCACCTCTTTTGTCCTTCTCCCTTTGCTTGTTTACCTTCTTCGCTCGCTTCCTCTCACGTTCGTGTTCTCCTGTCTGATGCAATCCTGACATAGGGCTAGCAGTCGAAAATGCCTTACAACAGCACAACATAAAAAATGCAAAACAATCTGCACACATTATTGCCAAGAATAACAGTGCCTTACTTCAGATTGTAGTGGCCAAACTTATTTAAAGCAGTTATTTCGAGACCCTGGTTTATTTCTAAAATATCCCGACATGTCCACTTAGAGTTGTTAGTCTTAAGTCTTTTGCAGCCCAGATTCCTCTATAGACACATGGAGGACACCATCTGGCCCAGTTTGTTTGGGATCCTCATTTTGTTCAGAGGGTAATTTTGTGTGACACATCTGTCTTCTATCATGTGCTAGCACTCTCTCCTGCTGATACATCCCTGAGTATTGTGACTCTTGTTGAGGCTGAAGGCTAGGAGTCATGCCCTGACATCTCAGATTTTCTGGAAATTGTTGTACTTGTAGTGATCCCTGGCCTATTCCAGGATTCACTGGCACAGGTGGTACAGCAAATGATGCAGGACTTCCTTGAAATGCTGGTCCCATGGGATTAAACTGTGTAACACCACCACCAGCTGAGATGTTCAAGTTAAACACTGGATTCACAGGGGCACCAGGTACAGGGACACCATAGTTATTTGGAAAAATAACAGCACCTGGGTGATTGGCCAGGAAGATCGGCTGTGTGTTAATCCCTGCCTGTCCTTGAATCTGAGGATAATTAACTTGACGTGGTAAATTGAGCTGTTGAAGATTTCCTTTACTTCCCTTTGTAAATTCAACTTGGTAAAACTCCGTGGAATCCCCTGGCATGATATTGACAATAAATTCAAGCTGCCCTATTCTCAGTTTGTCATTTGTTTGAAGAACTCTGGTGCCTGCTTTCCTATGAAAGGGTGTGCCATTGATATACACCGGCTCGCTCTCACTTACTGTACTCACAACAAATATATTTTCACCTGTTGCTGGGTTCGTTTGCATATAAAGTGTCATGTGTTCCCGTGAAGCGGTATCGTCGTTGAGGAATACCCCTGCTGAATGACCACGACCAAACAAGATTTTTTGGTCAAGAGGTTTACGTAAGGGCTCTTTTGGAATTCCTTTAAGAAGTGCACTGTGGTTTTCTGTTGACTGTGCTATGCAGAATTCTATTTTAGGGGGGCTTGACACAGTTGCCTTGTCTCTGTCAGCTACACCTAGTGTGAAAAGTAAAGAAAAAAAAACATAATTACATACAGGGAGAACCAAGAGAGGAGTCCTGTTTTCTTTGGTAATGTTACTGAATAACATTTTTAACAGTTAACACTTGAAAGTTGTTGTTGCCTAGTATAAAAACATTTAGTGATCATCCTTCCACTTTGTTCCATTTTTGTTGATTTTGTTGTTTCTATACTTAATATATTATTATCGGTTAAATTGCCCCACAGAACATTGGGAAGAGTAGAAAGAGTGATCAAGGGTTGGTCATTTAGCTAAAAGAAAAGCAAGTATCTCCCCATTCCTTCTTGACTTCCTTCAGGTGCAGTATATTATTGATCTAAGGGACGGCTTGCATTGTGCATGCCCAGAAAGCCTTTAAACTTGGATTCTTGTCTGTGCCTCAGCTCCTTTCTGTAAAACATGTAATAAAGCGGGCTGGGACATCTGTGCCTGCATTTTGTCAACTCCAAAAGAACTTTAGGATTCAATACATCTCTCTCCTCCGCAGAGGCCTTTTTGTGTTGTAGGGAGGCTGGGAGAAAGATAAAGAGAGCGCGCAGTGCACGATACCGCGCCTTCTATTTTTCGGTTATTGTTATCTTTATTGGATTACCCAGCGGGAGCCTCTGCGGAGGAGAGAAATTTAATATCAATGGCTGTTATACATATCCCAAGCAAATTCTAGTATTGCCTAGTCCCGGCTAGCCTGCGTCACAGATGTAATTTGACGGCTGTTAGTAACATTTGCTAAGCAGCACCAAGATCCTCGTTCTTGGCCCGCAACGGTGTCAACCAAATACTGAAATGTAATTTGAATTTCCTTTCATTCTGATTGGCAAATTAACAATGGCTTTTTTAACAGGCTAATCATAGCTCGTACTCAAATCCTGGTAGACAGGTGGGGCCCTAGAACAAGGATTTCAGCGCTGTTTCGCAGAGTTAACCAGAGTTTACTTTCGTATGTGGCAGTCCCAGCCCCAAGACAGAGACATAACACTTGACTAGGCTTTAGTCTGATATCATACCATTTGTGTTAAGTTGATTATCTTCAGTGGCACACTCCCTGTCCACTGTTGTTTTGAGGTCCTGTTCCTCTTTTATGGCAGCATCTCGATCAACTTCATCCATTTTGATCACTGACATGTATCTACCAGTGAAGACTGAGGTATCTGTGTTGGAAAAAGTGGTAAAAATTTAGGGTGCAGTTTGTATCTAATATAAGTAAGGTTAAGAGTTGAGTAGGTGGCAAATATTCCACTACCGCTGGGGATAGAAATCATGGCAGACATTATATTTAACAATACAGTGGAACCTCCACATAATGAAGGGCCAAGGGACTGGAAAAATTTGTTTGCCACAGTGAGGTTTCATTATAACGAGGTTCTTTTTCATTTTTTTAATTTTAGTTAATTACCTTAGGCAAAGAAAATAGTTTGTTATACCGAGGACTTCCTTATATAGAGGTTCGTTAAATTGAGGTTCCACTGTTGTTGAATGAGGCTGAGTAAGATGAAGAATTAATAATGCAGATCAAGGAGTTGTACCGAGGTGCATAACAGCCTCCGAGACCAGCAAAATTCTTCACATCATATGAAAGCTAAGTTCAAAAGCAAATACACATGTACCATCAAATCTTTGGTATATTGCTCACGGTAAACGCCAGTTGGGGATTGAAGCCAATCAGACGTGGCGAAATGTGTTGAATGAATAATAATATTGAGTATCTTACCATTTCTAAATAAAGAAATATTTATGTCCTGTTTTGAAAGGGATGGGGTGCTTGTTGGGAAATTTGAATTACAGAACAAATGCTGGCTCTTCCTAATTATTAATTTGTAACTGGTGACAAGTGACAAGAATGGCAACTCGCCCTGCACTCTGTGTGCTTCCTTTTTTGATATTTAAAAGAAGAGACAAGGTGATAACTGGGGCAAGTTGAGATCAATCCTGCCTGGGTGTGGTTCTAGCCCTGCAAGCCTTAACTGACCCCCCATTTTGATAATACGGTTGTAAATTGAGGGATGATTGACTTTTTCATAAGCCTAATTATACCTCTTTAAAGCCTCTAATTTCATTGGACCTCTACACATTTATGTTGCAGCTCACTCCTTTGTTTTGGGGATAGGTTCCATTGTAGGAGTATATAATGGTAAATTCAGGACTTTGCAAAACTGCCCAGTATCAAAATACGAATACAAAATACAAGACCCCAGTATCAAAATACGAGACCCAGAGTTAAAAATAGTCAAGACTCCGAGACGCAAAGTCATTCAAAAACGAGACTTTGATATCTATTACAAATGCTTCCAAGATTTCGAGATTGGGCGAATATTTTCCAAACCCACGTTCTATTGAGGAACCATTTTATACCCCTCATTGTTTTCTCATTGTTAACTTTGTCTGTCCCTTGTTTAATTTCCCGACCAGTCTACAGTTGTAAAGTGTACGTGCCTTGATTTTTTTTATGTACATAATTATTAATTAAGTGACTTTTATTTTAACACCCTGGGTCCAGTGAACAAAAGTTTCTTCCCTGACGATGCTGCTGGGGGAATTTCTGGTGGTGTATACCAGGCCTGTCCAGAGAGATCTTATTTTATTTCACTTAAGCTTAATGGTAGCCCATTCAGACGTTTCTGCAGCTGCTTCCAGTTGAGGACCTTATACAATCAAAAATTTAAGAGCGACGGTCAGGAAAAATCGACCAAAATCTTAATTTCGTTGCAAGAGTTGACAGGTCAATTTCTTTCATTTTTTGTTGATAGATATCTTTTAAGTACATGTAGATAAGAAACCTAAAGTAGATTGTTCCTGCCGAAAGCTTTTTATTAGTGAGAAGAATTAGAAGATCGGTTTTCGATGTCGGAGTCTCAGACGGCCCTAATTTTTAACCTGAAATTCGCTAACATTAACTTTCCTCGCGTTCGTAAACGAAGCCGCATGGAGCGAAATTTGGACACTTTCCATGAACAGAAAAATTATTTTTCTTCGACTTAAAGATACTTTCAGGGCAATAGCGAAGCTCGTCGTACTGAAATAATTCAAAAATGAGGGATAGGTTTTCAGGATAACAAAAAGTTCGATACTCATTTTCGACGGCAATATTTAACATGTGGTATAACTCCAAATTCTCTTAATGCTATTTAAAACACACATTTAGACATTCATTTAAAACATACCTGGGAATTGGCTTGGGTTATAAACGAGGACCGGGAAAATTTGGAGTTATACCACATGAAGAAAAATGCCGCAGAAAACAACTACTAAAATAAAAGTTTTTGTCACCGTAAACCTGTTCTTCGTTTTTGAATTATGTTAGTTCAACGAGTCTTGATATTGCTTTGAAAGTATCTTCTAGTGAAAGAAGAAGATTTGTTCTATTGATGGAAAGTGCTATTTGTGAAAGCGTGGAGAGTTGATGTTAGCAACTTTCGGGTTGAAAATACGGCCATTTTGAGACTCCTACCACGAAAACTGATATTCTTACTTTGCTCGAAAATAAGAGACTTTTTGCGGGAACAACTTACATCAGATTACTTATCTACCTAAAAGCTATTTATGGACAAAAAATGAAGGAAATCGATTTTTTAACTCTTGCCACTCGTTGAATAATACACAAAAATTCTACAGGTAAAGAAAAAAACGAACAATAAGCTTAATTAAGCTTAATTGAAACTAATTTAAAATTATACATTATTTTGTATATGAATATTCAATACTTCGAATGAAAATGTTTCTTTCGTTTTTTTTTTGCTCCGTGGTACAAAGCGTACATGTGGCCAGGTATGAGAAAAATATTGGTAAATACCACAATACCGTGTCGAAAGTCGACGAAATACCGATACCGTATTTATGATCGGTCACGCTTTAATACTTAAACTTGTGTTCAACTGCAGTCGCGTGTTTGTTTATCTCAAGCATGTATACACCAGAAATCAGACAGAAGAAGCCGAATGAACGGTACCGCAATACCGTGAAGGATCTTCTTTTATACCGAATACCGTTAGTATACCCCCGGGCTGGATGATACCGCAATACCGCACATTAAAATCAAAATTACTGATCAGAAATAACGCTTGAAAAAGAGCTCAATACCGAAAACCCCCATGTCCCCCTCCTTTATTAGGGCAGTATTCCGGTGAACCCAGTATTCCAGTAACCAAAACCTGTCAAAATCTGTCCTTGCCCCGAGCGTAAGTTTCTGCAAAAGCTCGCGTGGCGTAGTTTACGTTATAAGCTTAAGTCTTTTAACGTTATGCTAAGTACGTACCTTTTCCTGTGTTCTATCAAACGTTTTCTACAAACGAATTCTCTCACGTGTCAAGGAAAACGAAATAGTCGCAACAGCCTCTGTTGTTTCTGCGAAACTGAAAGGAAATCCTTTTCCGCAGGGAAGTCCCCAAATTTACTTATTTATTCAGTTCAAATTTGAGTTGCAATCTATGCTTACAGTCAACTCTCTCTTAACGGACACCTCTGTAAAACGGACACCTAGAGTTGGTCCCTGCCTTTCTTTACTCCCCTTATTTGACTCTCTATAAGATGGACTTCTTTCTAAGACGGACACATAGTACTGGTCCCAAAGGTGTCCGTCTCAGGGAGAGTTGACTGTATAGTACTGTGATCAACTAGTCTATTTTAATAAAGAAATTAATGCCTTGAACGTATGTCCTCATAGTCTCTCGGAGTATTCTAAACGTTTCCACTGTTCATTTGAATGGCCTTTGACACCTCATACGACATTATCTATCGAAACCTGTATTTAGGCGGACACCCTGTATTAAGCGGACACTACAGCTTTCTCCGAAGGTGTCCGCTTAATACAGGTTCCACTGTAATACTTATGAGGCAAGTGCAGACTAATAAACTTCCAAAGTCTCGAAATTTTACAAATGCCTGGTAAATTTTGTGTCTCCAGCAGCTATATCTTTGCCTCTTTTCGACAAATCGCTCTCAAACTGGGCGAGGTTCCCGGGTGGGGGGGGTACTCCCGCGAAAGTTCGTGAACCCTAACCCTATTTAAGGACTAAGAAAGCGAAAACTGATACCCTTTTTAAGGCCCAAAGCCGAAAAATGACACCCTATTCAAGGAAAAAACAAAATTATTAATAGCACGAAAGGGAAAACTTTATTTCTTCTCTGTAACATTAGATGGATAGCATCAAGAATAAAATACTAGAATAAGTCTAGTTTAATAATATGCAATCATAACCATCAGACACAAGAGTGTCTCTACCTACTCTATTCGTATTGAACTTTGATCGCGGCTAAACATTGCCCTTCTATCACTCGTTATTTCATTAAGCTAAGTTTTGTTGTGAGAGTTCTGTTAATTAAGGTGGCTCGACTGGATTTTTTTAGGGGGATACCTCCCACGTTTGAGCATTAACTACGTCGGCATGAGTAAAGATATGGAAAAAAGGTTACCACAACTTTATTATATAAAGATGAAAATTTATTATGATCTCGTTTTATGGCAATCGGAGTCGCCATGGCAACGTGATGACGCCATTACGTTTTTCATTTATCGTTGTGTTTCTCTGTACCAGGAGTTTTTTGAGGAAATCGCTTAAGGGAGGATGTACCTGCCATAATTGCCTCCATTATGGCAAAGTTTGAAGAAGTTCTATGAGAGCGTTTTCGAAATATTCTGAAATGCAGTTTTAAGAATCATGAAAACAGTGAAATAGCATGCTAGCCGCACAATTCGCTAATATTTTAAGAAAATGATAAGCTTTGGGAACGCGGCTTCATCTCATAGTGGTTTGATTCCATTAAAAACTGCATACAAAAAAAGAGGGGAATTGCTCTGGGCGATCGCGAGTAAGAAGGATTTTATTAACTTGCATTCAGATGCTTTTGATACAGTTTTTGGAGGTAATTTGGTCCATGCCTAAAAATTTCGCATTTTTCCAAAAACCGCTCGATAAATTTTTTTATAAATTCGACAATCCCGAGATCAATCGTTAAGAAATATTCCCTGCAAGTTTTAAGAACATTCAAAACAGGGAAGGCTTTTAAATAGGGCCTCAAATATAGCCAATTTCCCCCCCAGATTTTGTGTTTACAAGCGAGCGTCCTCATTATTCACTTTTCCAACAAAATTGGTCTCCGTTGTTATCTATTTCGTGCTCTAGCTAGCTCTTTCCCTGTTATCCAAGTTAACTAATGTAGACGTTAAAATTAGGTGGAAAGAACGATTCGTTTTTTTGTTGTTTGTTTTTTCCTCTCTAAAGGTCTGGGCAGCCATGTGATCTACACTAAACCGGGGTTAAATTCGAACCCAGGTTTCATTTTCTTTTGTTTAAGATCATCTTCTCAGGTGATTTTCTCTATTCTATATAGAGCATCCATTCATCAAATTGTAGACAAAAAGAATTAATCTAAATTTGCTTTTAAGCTTTCATATCTGAATTCAATATCTTAACCCAACACGCGCTGATTATTATTATAAATGCCTTAGTTTTTAGTAAATTATTCTATTGCTCTTCTGTTTGGAGCAATACTACTCAAACTAATCTGGACAAGCTCCAAGCAGTACAGAATTTCGCTTGTCGTATTTTGAGCGGCGCTAAAAAATTCGATCACATAACTCCTTTGCTAAAAGACTTGCGCTGGCTACCAATCAGGCAACAACTTTATTTTCGTTTTGCTGTTCTGGTTTTTAAGTGCATGACGAGTTGTGCTCCGGAGTATTTGACATCAAAGCTCGTTGGAAGACCCGCCGTCTCGACAAGGAATACGAGAAATTCTCAACTTTTGAACATACCACTCTTCCGCACTGCCAGCGGCCAAAGGACCTTTCAATATAGAGCAACCTCTGGAATGAGTTGCAGCCTGCGCTCAAACTTAGCCCATCCGTGACGGAATTCAAGTGTTTACTCAGGCAAAAGCTTCTTAATGACTGCTTTATTTAATTAATTTAATTAATTTTATTGACCTTTGTCTTCTTTTATCATTGTTATATTCTTATTGTCATGTACTTGGTTTATAATTTTGCAATGTAAAATTGACTCTGAAAAGCCCCGTGGGGACGAGCCAATAAAGTATGTATGTATGTATGTAACCCAGATTTGAACAACCCAGCCCAGAGGGTTACTTCATGGGGTTCAAAAGGTCAAATGAGGGCAAATTCCAAGTACAAGGGGGGCTTATATTCGGGCTTATATTCGGAGGGACGATTTAACGGAGGGTTTTTTGCGTTACGATTTTGGGGAGCTTATATTTGGAGGGGCTTATTTTCGGAATTTTACGGTGACTTAAGTTACAGAACCTGTGTTATATTGTTGAGAAATTAGTTTTTTGAGAATTTACTTGTGGAGTTGCTAGACTGTTTAAACGAAGAGAGAAAGCCTGAGCTGAATTTATGTATTTTTGAAAAACCTCAGAAATTTCATTGTGTTCTCAGTGGCGAACTCCCTGTTGACTTTGGTAGCAGTCAGGTAAATGTGAATAAAGGTCAATGTATTATTGCACTCTGTTTATATTCTCCATTGTTGAATAACATTTATTATTAATACTAAGTTATACGAAATAGCTTCTAATTAGCTGAACAACTCGGCTTATCCAAAATTCACTTTAAAAAACAGTTGTAAACTCAGAAAAAGGATGATTGTCAACAATTCCATAATAAAACCTAACAAAGAATAAAACAGCAAATGTTTGGAACCTATCTGTAACATTTGACTAAAAAATATTAATTTACTTATTATTATATATTATTAATAAAATAATAATTATAGATGATATATTTTCAAGCTTTTTTAAAAATATTTTATGTAGTTTGTCTTCTGTTGGCAGGTTTTATATACACCTAAATAAAGCTGCCTATAGTAAAAATAAAATGCTGTGACTTGGAGATAATTTCTAACTCTCAGAATATCAATCAAAAAACGTAATTCTTCCATTTTGTTCTGATAAATTTCTAAAAATGTTCCTGACTCAGTGCAACAAAAAGTGGTCATGCAGCATTGTCCCTCCTTTGCCTATTAGACTGACTGTCCCTGCTGGGTCTCTAAGAATGGGACTGGGCAAGATTAAACTGGATTGCATTTTGCATTATTTGAAAAATCATCAGCCTGACTATTATTAACAGTTCTCCTGGGTCTCCCAGGGTGGCCATTCGATCCTCTTTTTGGTTTCCTTGTATTTTCTAAAGGTGCTATATTATTACTTACAGAATTTTGTTGCAACACGAGTTGCTCCAAACAGGAGTGTCCATGAAACAGAATGGCCAAACTGGAATGTCAATGGCCAATTATTTGCAGTCCCTCCTTCTCTTTTGTTCTTTTCCCTTTGCATGTTTACCTCGCTCGCTCGCTTGCTCGCACATAACATGCTCTCCTGTCTAATGCAATCCTGACATATGGCTAGCAGTCAAAAGTGCCTTACAACAGCACAACAAAAAAATGCAATAATTTTTATAACAATCTGCACACATTATTGCCAAGAATAACAGTGCCTTACTTCAGATTGTGGTGGCCAAACACATTTAACACAGTTATTTTGAGACCCTGGTTTATTTCTAAAATATCCCGACATTTCTCCTGAGAGTTGTTAGTCTTAAGTCTTTTGCAGCCCAGATTCCTCTATAGACACATGGAAGTCACCATCTGGCCCAATTTGTTTGGGATGCTCATTTTGTTCAGATGGTAGTTTTGTGTGAAACATCTGTCTTCTATCATGTACTAGCACTGTCTCCTGCTGAGGCATCATTGGGTGATGCATCCCTGGGTATTGTGACTCTTGTTGAGGCTGAAAGCTAGGAGTCATGCCCTGATATCTCAGATTAGCTGGAAATTGTTGTAGTGATCCCTGGCCTATTCCAGGATTCACTAGCACAGGTGGTACAGCAAATGATGCAGGATTTCCTTGAAATGCTGCTCCCATGGGATTAAACTGTGTAACGCCACCACCAGCTGAGATGTTCATGTTAAATACTGGATTCACAGGGGCACCAGGTACAGGGACACCATAGTTATTTGGCAAAATGGCAGCACCTGGGTGATTGGCCAGGAAGATCGGCTGTGTGTTAATCCCTGCCTGTCCTTGAAACTGAGGATAACTAACTTGTTGTAAATTGAGCTGTTGAAGATTTCCTTTACTTCCCTTTGTAAATTCAACTAGGTAAAACTCTGTGGAATCCCCTGGCATGATATTAACAATAAACTCAAGCTGCCCTATTCTCAGTCTGTCATTCGTTTGCAGAACTCTGGTGCCTGCCTTCTTATAAAAGGGTGTGCCATTGATATACACCGGTTTGCTCTCACTTACTGTACTTACAACAAACATATTTTCACCTGTTGCTGGGTTTGTTTGCATGAAAAGTGTCATGTGTTCCCGTGAAGCGGTATTGTCATTGAGGAATACCCCTACTGAATGACCACGACCAAACAAGATTTGTTGGTCGAGAGGTTTACGTAAGGGCTCTTTTGGAATTCCTTTAAGAAGTGCACTGTGGTCTTCTGTTGACTGTACTATGCAGAATTCTATTTTAGGGGGACTTGACACAGTTTCCTTGTCTCTGTCAGCTGCACCTAGTGTGAAAAGTAAAGAAAAAAACATAATTACATACAGGGGAAACCAAAGGAGGAGTCCTGTTTTCTTTTGTGATGTTACTGAATAACATTTTTAACAGTTAATTTTGAAAGCTGTGGTTGCCTAGTATAAAAACGTTTGGTGCTCACCCTTCCACATTGTTTTCAAGATAAGATTGTGAGGTGGCCCTGACTCTATTTTTGTTGATTTTAATTTGTTTCTTTTATACTTAATATTATTATTGGTTTAATTGCCCCACACACCATTGGGAAGAGTAGAAAGAGTGATCAAGGGTTGGTCATTTAGCTAAAAGAAAAGCAAGTATCTCCCCATTCCTTCTTGACTCCCTTCAGGTGCAGTATATTATTGATCTAATGGAAGCCTTGCATTGTGCATGCCCAGAAAGCTTTTAAACTTGGATTCTTGTTTGTGCCTCAGCTCCTTTCTGTAAAACATTGTAATAAAGCAGGCTGGGACATCTGTGCCTGCATTTTCTCAACTCCAAAAGAATTCAATATAGGATTCAATATCAATGGCAGTTATACATATCCCAAGCAAATTCTAGTATTGCCTAGTCTCGGCTAGCCTGCATCGCAGATGTAATTTGACCCCTGTTAGTAACATTTGCTAAGCAGCACCAAGATCCTCGTTCTTGGCCCACAACAGTGTCAACCAATTACTAGAAATGCATTTTGAATTTTCTTTCATTCTGATTGGCAAATTAACAATGGACAAAGGCTTTTTTAACAGGCCAATCATAACACATACTCAAATCCTGGTAGACAGGTGGGGGCCCAGAACAAGAATTTCAGTGCTGTTTCACAGACGGACTTAACAAGAGTTTTGTTTCGTATGTGGCACATGCTAAGTCCCAGCCCCAAGACAGACATAACATTTGACTAGGCTTTAGTCTGATATCATACCATTTGTGTTATGTTCATTATCTACAGTGGCACACTCCCTGTCCACTGTTGTTTTGAGGTCCTCTTCCTCTTTTGTGGCAGCATCTCGATCAACTTCATCCATTTTGATCACTGACAGGTACCTACCAGTGAAGAGGTATCTGTGTTGAAAAAAGTGGTAAAAATTTAGGGCGAAGTTTGTATTTAATATAAAATAATGCACCTATCAATGTAAATGCCGTGAGGGGGGAGTGCGGGCAAGGTGTGGGGATTTGATGCCTGAGACTATCCCCCTGTCGGGTTTTTGATCGTGCAAAGCGACCCCAGGGTTGGGACATTTGACTTTGACCGACAGAAGCCTGGTATCAATTCAGAGGCGGTTACCAAGTCCATCCCTCGAGGCTTTCTGAAAGTCACGCTGTTGGAGAAAGGTGTGAAGGTTTTATGTGTTTTAATCGCCATAATCCAATACTTTAAACTGTCGTCTAAACAGATAATGTCTATTTTGAGAAAGTTTTTATCTTCAAGTTCCCATCTGATGGTAAAACTCGATTGAATTTGAATTCCACCATGAAAGTCAGAGGATTTTTTACGGGTCACTGATCCGACCTGTTCCGACATGTTGAGCAGATGTTATAAAGCATTTTACGTTTCATTAATATTATAATAGCACGGTCAATCTTCCTAGAGTGATTTTGTTGTTCAAAATAAGAGATGCTAGTGGAGAGAGAAAATACTTAATTATAGCGAGTAATTTAACGCAGCTTACGTTTAGTAAGGACGTACTTTTGAAATGTTCTTTTAATTCGTTTTATACAATATTATAGTATTGTTTGTTTAGATTTTTCCCCTGGGGTAGGGGCTTTTTTGACACTTTTGATTGACCTTTCATTTCTCACCCTGGGGAATATGATAAAAAAGTTTTAAAATTTGTCAAATCCCCACCCCTTGCCCGCACTCCCCCCCCCCCCACAGGGTTTGCATTGATAGGTGCATAAGGTTAAGAGTTGAGTTGGTGGCTTATAGCGGAGCTGTCGCGCATGCAAACCGAGCGCAGTTGAGCACCATGGGTAAGAAAATATGATAATCTATGCTTCCAAGAAATTTTGGTTCTGAGAAAATCGTCCATATGGAGTACGTCTGTACATACGTCCACCATTTTATGTTAGTGGATGCGAAATGGCACACTGTAATACTTTCTGTGTAAAACTTGGTTTTGGACATCCATGTTGTGATCAATTATTATTGACAGCTGTCAAAAAAGGGTATCTGCTGACCAGCATCACATGACTGCATCACGGGCTCAGGTATACAACTCATGGAAGTGACGCAATTATCCGCTGACCAGTTATTCGCTTTTAATTGATTGCGGCCGCAGGTCAATTATTTTAGAGGTAGAATTCAGTTTGCTCTCTGCTTACGGCCAAAGTATAATTAATTGAGAATTGAGGAAAAAATTTCCTAAAGCATCTTTTGAGAGCTTTGCTTTTGGCCTTAGCTAAATCTATATGTTATTCCACTGCCACTGGGGATAGAAATCATAGCAGACATTATATTTAACAATACAGTGGAACCTCCACATAATGAAGGGCAAAGGGACTGGCACAATTTGATCGCTACAGTGAGGTTTCGTTATATCAAGGTTCTTCTTATATATTTTTTATTTTAGTAATTACTTTAGGCAAAGAATATCGTTTATTATACCGAGGACTTCCTTATATAGAGGTTCGTTAAATTGAGGTGCCACTGTTGTTGAATGAGGCTGAGTAACACGTGAAGAATTATGCAGATCAGGGGCTAGCTAGGGGGGGGTCCTGGGGTGCCCGTGAACCCCCCCCCCCCTTGGTAGGCCTTCTTTTGAGCAAACAACCTACAATATTCAGGTGGCGAAAGCGCCATGACAATATCTTGGCCGTAAAAGCCATCGTTGAAAAGCCCACTTTTTTAAAATTTGTTTTTTTGTAAAGTATTTTCATCATTGGCTCTTGTCTTTTGTTAATATGGACCTTCGTGCCATGATAATACGACTAAGCCCACTGATACACCAGGGAGGGCTGCGGTATAAACCATATTATAGTCGGCGATCCCCGGATGGTGTCCCTGTCTGTCCAAATAATGGTAAACGCCAGTTAGTTATGAAGAATTGGCTGGGGGATTGAAGCCAAGCAGACAGGGCAAAAGGTGTTGAATGAATAATAATATTGAGTATCTTACCAACTCTAAATAAAGAAATATTTATGTCCTGTTTTGAAAGGGATGGGGTGCTTGTTGGGAAATTTGAATTACGGAACAAATGCTGGCTCTTCCTAATTATTAATTTGTAACTGGTGACAAGTGACAAGAATGGCAACTCGCCCTGCACTCTATGTGCTTCCGTTTTTGATATTCAAAAGAAGAGACAAGGAGATAACTGGGACAAGTTGGGATCAATCCTGCCTGGGTGTGGTTCTAGCCCTGCAAGCCTTAACTGACCCCCATTTTGATAATACGGTTGTAAATTGAGGGATGACTGATTTTTTCATAAGCCTAATTATACCTCTTTAAGCCTCTAATTTCATTAGACCTCTACACATTTATGTTGCAGCTCACTCTTTTGTTTTGGGGATTGGTTCCATTGTAGGAGTATAGAATGGTAAATTCATGACTTTGCAAGACTGCAAGACCCCAGTTTCAAAATACGAGACCGAGAGTTAAAAATAGTGGAGACTCGAGACACAAAATCACCCAAAAACAAGACTTCGATACCCATTTCAAATGCTTCCAAGATGTCGAGATCGGGCCAAAATTTTCCAAGACCCACGTTTTTCAAGGAACCATTCACTACCCCTCATTGTTTTCTCATTATTAACTTTGTTTGTCCCTTGTTTTCCCAACCAGTCTTGTGAGGCCGTACTACAGTTGTCAAGCGCACGTGCCTTGATTTTTTCTTTTTGTGCATAAGTAAGTAACTTTTATTTTAACACCCTGGCTTCAGTGAACAAGGTGCTGCTGGGGGAATTTCTGGCGGTGTATACCGGGCCTGTCCAGAGAGATCTTATAAGCTCAATGGTAGCCCATTCAGACGTTTTTGCAGCTGCTTCCAGTTGAGGCCCTTATACAATTAGAAAATTAAAATAACATTAACTACCGGTAATAATACACAAAATTCTACTGGTAAAGAAAGAAAGGAACAAATTAATCTTAAAATTATGCATCATATATGAATATTCATCGTATATGAATATTCAATACTTCGAATGAAAGTGTTTCTTTCGTTTTCTTAATATGCCCCGTGGTACAAAGCGTACATGTGGCCAGGTATGATCCATAATCGCTCGGCGACAACGTAGCGTGAAAACGCGATTTTCAGCGGCCTTTAGGGTCCTTTAGGGCAGTATATATTCCAGTAACCAAAACATGTCAAAATCTGGCCTTGCCAGAGCGTAAGTTTCTGCACAAGCTCGCGTGGCGTAGTTTACGTTATAAGCTTAAGTTAATAGAACTTGATTAAACGTGTATATCTGCAGAAAACTCTTTGAACATGGTAAGTACGTACCTTTTTCTTTTTCTGTGTCGTTTCAAACATTTCCGTCACGTGTCAAGGAAAACGAAATGCTTGCAACAGCCTCTGTTGTTTCTGCGAAACTGAAAGTAAATCTTTTCCTCAGGGATCCCCACTAGGTACAGAACGATGTTTATGTCGTCCAAACCGTTTTTAATGCAGGTTTTTTGCTCCATTTTTAAACAGCACATTTCCTTGGAAAAAAATCAACACTTTCAAATTTATAAGAAAAAGGGTTACAGTGTGAAAAGCCTTTTTATTTTTGGCGAGATTCATCCACTCCCCTCCCCTACAAGGGGATAAGTGTTTCATGGCTTTGTAGCCACTCCGTGTTCTCTTCACTCTCTCAGTTCAAAATGGATAGCAACACGGTGGCAAGTTTTGTCCAAAAGCCACAGACAATTGTCCGGTTTATATCAATTGTAAGTGCTTCAGTAGCTCATAATTTAATTCAAGGCAGGAAACGTAGCTTTATTAGTTAACATTGAGGTTAAAAATTCTTCTGTGAGGGCTCGTCAAATGGAAACCTTTCATTGCTGAGCTAAGCACACGGCTAAAATTAGCTTATTTGTAATGCTAGCACAGTTATTTGAGTGCAAATTGATCAGTAAAACGTCTCGTGATTTACATTATTTGTGCAAAGTTAAGTTTTTCGTTGGCCTTTAGCAAGGTTGTAGCATAGACAAACTTGTGTCAAACATGTTGGTCTTAATTGATTTAAATAATTATAGCCTCCCTCTGTCTTCTGTGATCATAGCGTCTTCTGTGATCATAACAAGAGTGAACATTCAGTGAGCTCAGTATAACTGGTTACACTTTCTGTCTCTACCTCACTAAAGCAATTTTTAATTTCTAGTATAATAGTTATTAATGCGGTCTAAATAATAGTAAGTAATTATTTGATTTTTTTAAGGAAAAAGTAAGTGTTGGAGCAACACTGCTCTGTAAAGACACCCAGTCATTCTTTACAAATATTCCCTGAACATTCTACATTGGAAAATTCAACTAAACAGGAGCAGGATAAACAGTGCAACAATAGAGCCTTCCAATTTTTTCGCAAGTTTTGACAAGGACTAATTAGCAAATATCCATCAACAGCGTGGGGAAGCGCATGTTAAAATTGGTAAACAAACTTGCCAAATTTGAAAGTAATACTTATGAGGCAAGTGCAGACTAATAAAGCTTTTCAAAGTCTCCAAATTTTACAAATGCCTGGTAAATTTGTAGCTGTAGCGCCTATATCTTTGCCTAAATCGTTCTCAAACTTGGCGAGGCTACTTTTTGCAGGGTGTTCTTTCCAGCAGAGTTGACAGATTTTTGTTGACTTATCCCTTCAAAAGTTGAATAACTGTAGAAGGGTCATCTAGACGTATTTATTTGATGACAACTTCACCAGGCCTCATCAATTTTATGAGAAGGTTTTCTTATGCATCAGTCAATTCCAGCTGCGATGACTTTTCGCTCCTCCCTCCTTCCCCCCAAATACAGGGCACATGGTCGCAGGTTAAGTTGATAGTGAGATCTGGATAATATATTGAGGTTGACTTTAACATAGATGAAGTCAGTAGAGAGATTAAACATCGCATTTATGGCAAACGGCAAACGTGAATTTGTACCACATGATCAAGTTTTCCATCTACTTATCGTTTACTGTTCATTATAACTACACAAAAGTCAGTAGATTCACACCAATTCTATCCATAACAGTATGTTTTAAGCTGTTTTTATCTGCTCATTTCTCAATTTAAAAATTTCTCAACCTGAATCTCACATTTTCACATTTGCCATAAACGTGATACTTAATCTTTCTAATAATGCACAAAAATATCCAGTTAAGAATATGAGATAAATTTTATTTTGATTCTTCTTTTAGATTTTTGCAATAGTTGTGTTTGGATGTATTTCTGCCCGTGGCTATGATGAAAATGGCATTTGTCTATATAATCAGAAAGAAGGAGCATGTCGCTATGGTATTGGCATTGGTGTGATCGCTTTCCTGGGATGTATTGCATTCCTAGCTATTGAGGTGCAGTTTGACACCATTGAGAATCCAGATACAAAGAAATACATCACCTTGGCTGATCTAGCGTTTTCTGCACTATGGTGCTTCCTCTGGTTTGTGGGTTTCTGTTATCTTGCTGATATGTGGAGAAGAATGAACACAGCTCCACTCAAAACAGAGCAAGTTAATAACTGCCAAGCTGCTATTGCCTTTTCATTTTTCTCCATTATCACATGGGTAAGTTTGTTTAGAGTGTATTCCAGTGTCTGTTTAATTCTATGTGCAAAAAAATGCTAGCAATCTCACTTTTGAAGCAGAGTGCTGCTTTACTAAATGTTAACAACAATTTCACGATAAAGCATCTCAGACAAATGACTAATTTCGTACTTTTTGCGAAGCAGGATTTGGGTAAACCCTTGTATACCCAACAAAAGTATTCCCATATCGGTCAAACAGCAATATGATTACATAGTGTAACTTATAAAATCTACTTGAGACATGATGTTAATTTTAACACATGTGAGGTGTATTAGAGTATTAGCAGTGGTGTTTCCATAATTTTAAATCTTTTGTTATAATGCCCCTCGTACACCTTGTATACTTCCCAAACTTTTGCATAACCATTGTTTCCAATTTCCTCTGGGTTTTACAGCCATCTCAAGAGATATTTGAAACAATGCTTAATGCAAATAATTGTTTTGACAGTGGCAAAATTGCATGTACCGTATTTCCTTGAGTAAGCACCCAGGCTCTAATTTAAAATTGCAGCTGAAAGGAGTGGCACTTATTGGAAGGAGGGTGTTTAATCAAGGCCATAGGGGATTGCTATAAGTTGTCCTCCTCTTGGTAATCAAGCATACCATAGTCCCACAAAAATGTAGTTAACACAAGGATGTAGTGGTATAAATGTTGAAATTGAAGATTAAAATTTATCAATGAAGTAGAAACAGGATTTTCTTTATCGCTACTGTGAAGAAAGTATTAGGGAGAGAAGGAGTGCTAATTATTCAAGAGGGGTGCTTGTTTTGGTGTGGCAGTTGGGGCTTATTAGAGTGTGGGTGTTTATTTGAAGTGATGTGGTATAATACAGTGTAATAATTCAATGTTATTACTAGTACGTCACTATTAAAATTTTGTCTAATATTTTTTTCTAAATTCGAATACATCATGCTAAACATTCATACATCATTGTCCAATATGCTAACTTTTAGGGTGGGCTGACTGTGATGGCATTCCTCAAGTACCGTCGCCTTCTGACAGAGTTTGAATATTCGAGGGATAATTTGGCAGGGGATCCGTACTCATCACCATATGCTCCATACCCCACCTCACAAGGCCAGGGGGATCCTTACCAAGCCAAGCCATTCTCTGATCAGCAAGCTGACAGTGCCCCTGGAGAAGATAGTGCTGATAAATATACTCCTCCGCCATACTAGTGAATGTATTTTTAATACTATTAATTATGCTGTCACTGTTTGTCTAGACCTAATTATAGTGTTAAGTTTCCTGATCAATCCTTGCATCTACTAGTGACACATTCCCATTAAAAAAAGAAAACATTTTTTCACCTGAATCTTTGAACTCTGCCCAAGCAAAGCGCAAAGAATTTCACACTGCAATGTATGACTGTTTTTCTCAGCATCATTGTTACTTCATCATCCCATGTTTTTACAGTTAACGTCCAGTGCTAAAGTGAAGATCCTACAAACTCAAAAACGATTCTTAATCGTAAAACAATATTGAAAAACGGGAATTAGTTGAAACCCTTAAATAAAAATGCAGACTCAGAAGTTTCAATAAGCATCTCCCATTCGTTGTGACCACACCGAAAAAAGGAAAGCACTGGTATCCAGAATTTTTAGAGGGTTCTTCCAGTAAATGGTTTAGTCAAAGTGACTAAAAGGAAGTGTTAAGGGCTAATTTTTTTGGTTTAAAAACTTGAGATTGAGGTGAGAGAATGAAGAATTGTATTACTAGATGACTTAAATTTTGTTTGCAAATATTGGTACATGTCACTAGTGCAAGTCAGAGGAAAGAGCGAACTGTTTTACTAGTCTTCTTTATGAAATAATTTGGTTTCTAGTCTCAGTTTCAGTGCAACAAACTTGACCGGGATACAACTAAGGTGTCTGACTTTGTTGGGTCATCAGCCAATCAAAAGCGAGAGCATCTGTTCAAATATGAAAGTGTCAGAAGCCGTGATTGAGTTTATTGCACCGTAACAATAAAGTTTATTAGTATTTACCAAATCAGTGAATAGCAATTTCCGTGCGTTTTGATTGGCTACCGTGACTCGGAATATTCTTGGCTATTTACTCTTTTGCGACGGAAGCCAAGATGGCGTCTCGTTTCGAGAAATTTCCGGAAGACGAAATTTAAGCGAGAAATGAAGCAGTCGTAGAAACAAATACCAAGAAAGCGACGAACTTCAGCTTGTTAGTGTTTACTGGTAGGTAGAAAATTATTTTCTTGCTGAATTTACAACAAAATCGCAAAAACACACTTGACAAAATCCCCGAAGTGTTTCTAAATTGTAAACAGGCTTCCTACGAAGTGACGTTTTTAATTTACAAAAAAGTTACTTTTTTCCATTTTTATCCAACTGATTTGGTAAATACTAAAACAACTATCCCGCTCAGGGTCAGTGAACAGCGCTAGATATATACCTCGACTCTTCGCATCTCGGTATACATCCTGCCACTATTCACCTCCCCTTCGGGGGATAGTTGTATATTATTCACGTAAACATCTTCACGGGTCTACCCTTTGTTAGGTACTAAACCAGTATGATATGAGTTGAGTGAAATCGCGGTATAAGCATTTATCTTGAGACTGGCAAAATCATCTGTTACTACAGTAGTTTGTTACATCATGTTCCCGTTCAATATATTTTACCATTACGGCGATAAAGAATATCATTCATTGTCATTTTTAATTTTATCGCCTAGGCATTAAATTGATTAATTTTTCTCTGACCTTGTAGGGAATATGCTTTTTACTTTTTACTTATCCCTTCAAACCTTTGTTCTACGTGATTTGGAGTCTGCAAATTACAAATATGAGGTATTGGGTCCTTTGCCTGTAAGCTGAAGTCTATTCTAACTTTAAACCTAATCTTTTTCAAACACTTTAATGAACTATTGTTTATAGGGGAGCTACTGATCTAATTACACAAGTTAATCCACTGTTCTTTCTAAAAAAATGTACACTGAGAATGTGGCTGTCTACTTTAGGAGCAGGTTTCTTTTAATAATTCAAAAATTGGACCGGATATCAGTATGATCCAGTTCTTTTGTGGGTCAAAAGGCTGTGTTGGCGGTCCAGATAATTACAGTCAAAGTTATGAAAAAGTTTCTCGAAAGGATGGCTCTTTTGCGGTCACCTTGACAAAACCTTGATTCATGCCAAAAACGTTTCCATAAGCAGCCAACTCGAAGTCGCAGATACTGTTACTGTTTTTTAGGGCCCAGTTCTTCAAAAGGTGGATATCTCTATCCACTGGATAACGCAATTGGTTTCACTTGTATTGTCCACCGGATAGTGATTTATCCAGTGGATGGTGCTTTCACTGAAAGTCGTCGACTTAAGGAAGCTTCAATTGTATTTTACTACTGTAGTCAAAGACTAGTTTACCGCTGGTTTTAGATAAAGTGAAAAGTGCCTTTATCATTTATTAATAGAAATAAAGGTCAGTTGTCAGAAGTGTGAGCAAGAATGATTTTGTTTTATAATTTTCATATTAATTTCATTTCCTTGATTTGTACTCGGAGCTTGAAATAATTTCCCGTTTGGCACCGGTAAAGTTGTCCGCTTAAACTGATTTTTGCTCTAACGCAATCCGTTTTTTGGCGGGGCAAATATCTATTACGAATCCCTCCGCCCGATGCTGAAATATCACGCACAGTGCAGCAACTTGTGAAACAGCCTTGTTGAGCCTCACAGACAACTGGCTAAAAGCTATGGATAACAGTAAGCTTGTTGGGTTGGTGTTTTTAGATCTTAGCAAAGCCTTTGACCTGGTAAACCATGTCATCTTATTATCTAAGATCGCTAAATACCACACCAGCCGCTGAACCAACCTTTGAGGTGGTTTAGGTCTTACTTATGTGATTGATTTAAGACCTACAACATCTCTGGAGTATTATCTGACCCACTCACGTTGACATGAGGCGTCCCACAATGATCGATTTTAGGTCCCGTATTATTCTCACGTTACATAAATGATCTGCCCCTGTGTTTACCAGCTTCTGAAGTTGAAATATATTCCAATGATACGATCACTCCATCGATAATATTCAGCACAATCTGCAAAACAGTCTAAACAATGCCAGAAGATGGCTCACGTCAAACCAAATGGTCCCTAACGCAAAGAAGACAAAACAACTCCTCATTGCCACACGACAGAAACTGCAAAATGTGAATCAGCTAACCTTGGATCTTTACGTGAATGGTGTGACGGAAGGTTTTTCCACTTTCGAACGATTTGAACACTCAACGGGAACAAGTGTTCTTGTACAAAATATTATTGCTAAAGCGATTCTTAAACCAAAGCGAAAAGTAGCAAGGCTATATCAAGCGAAAACTTTGAAAGCTAAAACTTTAAAAATCATTAAATTCAAACGCCACTATAGTAAAAATCCTATTGAAATCAAAGATTACTTGTTACTTGAATTTACTTCCTAACAACGACAACCGTGTAGAAGAAGCCGAGGATAAAAAACCGCTGAGCGTCGGGATAGACAATCGAATTCTTAATCGGAAAACTGAACACACTAAAAAGAGCTGAAGGCTACCTCAATCTTTACTGCCGAGGCGAGTGCAAGCACTCCACAGAACACATGTGGTACTGGCCAGGCCGTGGGTTGGTGTATGTGTGTCCCTTGCTTTACGTTTGTCTTCTTGACCAATTAGATAGCTATTTTTGATTATTTTCACTTTTTAATCCCTTGTGACAGCCATTAATTTTATTTATTTATTTACTTTTTTATTTGCAGCAAGTCCCCTGTTGGCCACCCTAAGGCTATCCATATAATATGATTTTTAAAATAACGGAGGTTTTAGAAACACAATTGAGAATAAAAATTAGCGGTAGCAGCGAATGACGTTTCGATGACTCATGTCATCATTTTCAAATTGCGTAGTCTTAGTTCCGTGAGTTTATTATCCCAGGGAGTTGCCTCTCGATCATGACCACGCTAAACCGAATCCATCGCCTCTGATCATCTGCACCTGTCCTATTTTCTGAGGAATGCGATAACCTCAAACCGATCTTCTTGAAACCTGAGAGGCTAATTTAACAGTGCCGGATCCAGACCTTGAACAGAGCGGGGTTGGCGGTCATCCAGACCGTTAGAAAAGGGGGGCGGTCTCCAAAAAGTTTTTTCGGCCCTTCAGGCCTCAGTTTGGTATAAAAATAAGGGGGGCAGCCCCCCCCCCGGGCCCCTCCCCTGGATCCGCCACCGAATAAATTTTAGCATCCCTAGCAGGCACGGATCTAAGATAATTACTGACCGATTTCCTAACCCAGCGCCAGAGGCGCAGGCTTCTAGCGGGGCACACAGGTCAATATTTCTGATCTCATCTCCATACGCATGCCGTGGGAGAACTGTTTTGCAGTTCCCAACCAACAGCTACCACTTGTTAACGGTGTAGCTGGCGCCTAAAGGAGTGCTTCACTGCAGTTACTTGGTATTGCCTCTAGCGGGGTCCGGAAGCAGGTTCCCTCAGGAAATGTTTTGGATTATTAACACCTTAAGGTCTCTTTCCCTGGATATCCGAGGTGTTCAGACAGGATATTGGCCAGGTTTCAAATGGGAAAGTGTTTTAATAATTACCAATTATTCGCTGAAGGCGAAGTTAATATTGTTGAATAATGGATTATTCAACAATATTTGTTTTAGTAATTGTACACACGAAGTGATCTCGACGGAATCGGAAAGGAAGCCATTAAAAAAACGATTACTTTAATTGACAGGTGAATTCATGTGTAAACATGTAGCCGTAAACAGTAGATGCGTAAACGATAGATCTTTACAGTATCTTCAAACATGGCAAATCATAGTTTTACTCTTTCTGCAAGCTTTAGCATCATTGGTTTATAGAAAGGTGATTCCCTAGTAAAAGAACCTATAGATTGTAGATGAAACTTGGTACACCGATGTAACAAGTCAAGAAGATGATAAAAAGGTAATAAAAAGTGGGGGTCACCGTGCTCGTTTTGACGTCACAATGCTGACAAATACGGCTATTTTGGACCCTTTAACAAAAACCTCGCCCGGCCCAAAACTAGACAAAGAGGAAAGATTTTTTCAATGATGCATGTCGTATCGCACAGAATTTGACTTTAATGTATTGTTTATCCTCTTACGTACCGGAAAAATGCCTTTTAATGCCCTTGTTTTTACTTTACGCTTTAAAGTAGAATAAAATTGGACACGGCTATTCGACACGTGATAGCTCAATCCGTAAAATTTAGTAAAATTGCCAAAAAACTGATCATAGATTTATGCCAATTTTTCTCTCACCGAAAGGAAGCACTTTCCTTATTAAAATCATGAAATAAAAAATGGGGGTCACCATACTCGTTTTTGCGGTAGAGCTGCAGAAAGTGCGCGCCAAATGCATTTTCCTTGATTTTTAAGAGAGGACTGGGGCGAGTTTCAAAATAGAATGTATGCGAAAGGGGGAAGAAGGTATTAAAAAATCCGTTTTTGCAGAATTTACATCGAGATATCACATTTAGCTTAGGACACAATATGATAAAGAAAATGTTTAAATGAAAAGCAAAGTGAATAAGCACAAATTAATCATCCACTATCGAGGTTCTCCGTGAGGAAGTCGAACTCAGCAACACGCTTACTGCTTACGTTATGCACATTCCCACCACACTGAGTCTCACCTCGGCAAGAAACAACCGCAAGCAAAAATTGCAATAGCGTTTCTCTTCGGTCAACTTCATTTTAATGATGTTTCTGCACATGCTCTTTTTTACGGAGGCCATCTTGTTATGCGCAGTAAGAGATGCGCAGTGCAAAACCACGGAATCACCTTAAATTACCATTCCTTCTGAGAAGAAACGTAGAGTTGCTTAACCCATTCGCTCCTGGAGATTTTGCCGAAAAACGCGTTTTGAAGCTAGTCGAGTGGTTTTCTGGTCTTTGTCGTGCTATAAAGAGCTAAAACTTACCAGAAACCGGTTTACAGGTCGTACACTTCGCGGCCTTCTGATCCAGATGCAAAATATCAGCTTGCGAAGTTCGGGCATGCGCAGAAAGCAGTCTTGACTTTTACTTTTCGCTTTCTCTCCTCCCTTCTTTTCTCGCTTTTCTTGCCTCATTTTTTTTTTCTCTTGCTGGGCATTTAGTAGGCTTCATTTTGGTGGGAAGAGTTTTTAGGAAAGCTTTTAGGATCTTAGGATTAGGTGAAAGGAAAGGTAGGTGGGTAATGGAACAAGATTTTCATGGAGATTTTCAGGTCAATGTCACGTGGTTTTTTGCTTGTTTCTCCGGTGTCCTTGACTGAATTGTGCTCATTCTGGTATGATTTGAAAGATTTCTTCACTCTGCACAAGTTAGCGAAGAAAGTTGTCCTTGACCGTTAAAACTGATGACGTCACAAAGGATAGAAAGTACCTGGATCCGCACGGGCGGTTGCGGGCGGTTCAGGGGCGAATGGGTTAATTATGCCGAAAAATCTGACCGATTTCCGTAAAACGGTGGAAACCGGTGTGGATCCGCGCCTGCCTAGATTCATTGAGTCACAAGATCTAGAACATGTTCGTGTTCATCAAACAAATACACCCTTTCAGTGACGAACATCAAAATTCGGCGATTGGCAACTGTGACCTGCGCGATGTATACAATCAATCGGATAAAAATGTACGTGACCACTTTGCCATGCATCCAGAGGAAGTGCCGTGGAAAGCTGGATTGCTTAATTGACGAACTGCTTTTTATCAAAGAAAAGAAACCTAAACTGAACACGCAATCTGGCTCTATCAAAGCGAAACTATGTACCTGATAATTAGGACATTTTACAATCACATGCAACTAAACTTTCGCACGCAACTCCCGGTGATATAATGAACTCACGGAATTAAGAACTACACGAATGAAACGACATTCACTGCTATCGCTAATTGTTATTCTTTTAAGAATAATAATTGAAATTAAGTAATGGTCCAGCTAAGAAGCAGGCAGAAAAACAATAGCCCGCGGCAATAGCGTCAGTTATTTTTCAGGCGCTAATTTCTCTAATCAAATTAAATCTGAATGCTCTGATTGGTCAATACAGCGAAAAGCGCGAAATTTGAATTTTAAAGTTGTATTAAGATAGCTTAAGACTCATTCGAACAACTTTTTATTTCGTCTATTGCTTTGTTATGTTGAAAAATATAACATATCTAAAATTTAAAAGATTTCTATGCGCCAAACCCGAGGAAGTTAAACTGATATGAAATTACACGAAGATGAGCACAGTGTTACATCAATCAGCGACGTTGGGAACAACATTTACGTCGGCTCTCACAAAAGAAATGTCAAAACCATGATCGTAAACAGCAGCAATTCACTCTCACGTGGCGAATCTGGCGAACGCGCCAATGTCGCGCGTTCATATTCGGCCACCATACAGAACAACAACAAGTACACAAAATCAAATCTAAATGTTATCTAAATGTTCTGCTTTTGAAAAAAAAAGATGATGTTGCCCAGATAGAAAAAACTTCCTGCATGTTCGGATAATTGGGTTTCAGAAAAAGCTCTCCTACAGTTTATCTGTTTTCAAGGTTTTGATATTACTCTTTAAAAATCCTTCTTACAATCTCTTTCGTCCTTGGAAAAAATAAAGGCAAGCTACAGTCATGCTCGCTAGATCTTCCGTACCAAGAGAAACTCAAACACCAGTGACAGCTATTTATGATACCTAAGCGGCTTCCGTCTCGGTATTCTCCGCCTCAGAACTCAAAGGTACAAAATGCAAACGTGTCACAAATTTCAATTCGCTCATTTTAACTTAAGGTCCACGGCGAACTTCCATTTCGCTTGATGAAGCAGTCTAGAGAGAAAAAAAATCGAATGAGAGATGGGTAAAGCTACCCGGAATATGGAAGTTTCGAAAAGGGCAAACACATGAATAACACATAATGCGCGCGGAGGTGCGAAAATCTATTGAATTCAGCTTACCTCATGCTCAAGTGTTCTACATCTCTTCGAGAAATAAATTCATCCTTGTAAAAACAACAAATCTTTCGCTTTCTCCTTTTATGCCCAGCTGTTCTCCAATTTCTAGTGCCACAATTATTCCGATCTCCTCCTGATCCGGCCTGACAACGAAAACAACTACGCCGGGCCCAAATTTCCACATGGTGACTCGGCATGTCGAGGACGGCAGCAAACCATGTTTAAGAGCATTTTGACGATCACTCCGATGATAAAATACAGTAAATTTGAGATAAATATTCAATAAAGAAAAACTGCAGATTTTTCACGAAGAAATTGACGAGATTTTTTCGGGTAAAAGACAAATTTCCTAACATCTCAAGTGTCACACTAAGATGGGGTCACAACAAGGTCGCGCGTGTGTTGCACGTTTTCCGCTCTAACTTTTGATTGGCGCATAGAACAATGCTGAAACTTGGCCGTGAGGTATAAGACAGGGGTATGGAGAAAATAAAGCTAAAAAAAGTTGTTTTTGTCACGTTTCTGACTGTTTTTTGGGCGATTTTTGGATTTCGGCCAATCAAAACGCTTGATTTAATTGAAATTAATGATTAAAAGTTAGCACCTTTTAATCACTTTTGCCGTTCGCCTGCCTACCTCTTTTTATACACGGACCATTACTTAATATGATTTAATTGATAAAACACTCATGCTGAGCTTGGGCTGACTGTGACTTCACACGGTCAGGCGGGCGTCAAAGGCGTCAACAAACGTCATCTAATCCCAGGTCCCTATCGAGTTCGTCCAAGATGGCTACTCATACACCGTTTATGCATTTCTCTTGTTTTGATCGGAGGTATGTACTTACACTATATTTATTACTAGTGTTTCTAATCTCAGGAGGGTTCGATAAGTTAGCTAAAATTTGGAAAACAGGGGCTCACGGTACCTGCTTTCCATAGCTTTTCTCCTTTCGATCCTTGTTAAAATTATGCTGTCCATTTATTTCACTTTCGCCACTTCCTGGTGAGACATTTCCACAGCTGCAGATAGGCTAGGCTTACGCTTATATTGCCATGACTATGAGTGTAGTAGAACTTTTTGACTGCTAATTTAGCGCTCGTTCAGATTCACAAATTGTCGTTTATAAATTATCATGCAGCTGTCATTCAAATGCTCATAATATGCGCATTCTTCCCCTTGAGGGCTAATAGTGACTTCGTCTCCTCACACGTTCCTTCACCCCAGAAAAAAGGGGATGAAATATATGTTTGTTTAAAGGTCCAAGGTACTAACACAGCAACCCCTTCAGAAATGACATATTTTTGGAGGGAGGGAGTAAGTACGGGGTGGGGGGTGTAGTATTGAGTTTAATGGACCATTGTACCAACCTGGTACCCAATGAAACATATGAACCAATTGCTCTGGTCAGGAGCTAATAAGCCTGTGGTTAGCCCTGGTGGGTACTCCCCCAAGAAAAATTAGGCTATGCTCGTCTTAAGTACCTTTTAGGGGGTAACATTTGTCAGCTGGTACCATTTGGGTTGCTAAATTGAGTGTCATTAGAACTCTTGTAATATACTTTTTGGAAAGGCGTAAAACCAAACAGAATGATGGCAACTATTCACTGCTCAAATGATTTTTTGGTACCTGGTATAGGGTTACTGTAATAGGCATTTCGTGTCATAGATAGTCTGCAGTGCAGGTGTATTTTGGGTGGGCGAAACCGTGTTCATGTTCGTAATATTGTTGTAGCCGCCATCTTTGATTTTATGACAGTGAAAGATTTGGGGAGAGTAGAAATAGTAACCCTTACGGTAGGTGCAAGGGCGAAAGAAGGAAAGGGGAGAGGGGGAGGGGACAAAAAAATACGCCTGCCCGATATCATTGTTCTTTTGGGAAACTCCGTACGTTGGCAAACGGAGCTCCTGATTGGTGAGGCGTGGGGAAGTAGATTGATGCCTGTCAATTTTTTTCTGGCGAGTAGATTATTCTCTAGAGGGTTCTATGTTTTGACTGAGCAAATGTGATTTTAGCTGCTTGTTTCACACTGAGAGGTCATGACACGCTTATTGATTTTCTGTGGTTTTTTAATTTCTGGTCTTCATGATTTGCCCTCTGCTGCAAGGGCATTTTCTTTGAACTCTTTTGAAGCGTAAAGCTCTTTCTGTCACCAAATAAGGCTGTTAGGTTCTTTATTTTTGTCCAAAGTGCCTCAGGATCTGAATAACTAAGCAATAATTTTCTTTCTAGTCCGAGAATGTGATGTTTTCCTGCAATGTTGTATCACGTTGTGTCCAGCTCAAGTTTTTTAAATTGTTTGCAGGATTTTAAACTCTCACGGATAGCGATTTACAGAGATGAATTTAGAAGAATGAATTGCAGCTTAAACTGAAGCTTCATCAGCTGTGGAGAATTGCATTGTGACTCAGTCAAGATAAAAACAATGATAAACTCCAGCTTGTTTTTCTTAAGACAATGCGAGTCTTTGGACTGGAGCGACTGTTTGGTTGTTTTGTTATTGTCAGCTAATCATTTCCCAACGAGCGGTCATGCGCGTCTAATCAGGGGTTGTTTCTCATTTTCACAGTGTTTTCGGGCAGGCGTTTTCTCTTCTCTCTCCCTGCCCCCTCCCCACTCCCTTTGACTCGCCTCATCTCCCCCTCTCTTCAGGAAGTTTCAACATGGCGCAAGCAAATACTGCGCTCAAAGAAAATGCCTGCACTGCAGGCTATGTCATAGAACAATGACATTAGTAACAAAATATATAGAATGTAGTAAAAAAGGCAGATCACAAATAAATAATTTGTAACCAATATTATTTTATTGTATTTTTTCCCCTTAAGCTAAACTATCCAGTACAATATGGCAGCACTTTTCACGCCACTTAAACCTGTCGTGTTTCAAGGCAACAATAGAATAGACCATAATCTAGGTTTGGAACTATCAAGTTCTGTGGAATCTGTCATTGATTATGTTGACATTAAAGCCAAATTAAGTCAGCCATGTTGTGTGTT
Source organism: Porites lobata (assembly GCA_942486035.1). NCBI lineage: Eukaryota > Metazoa > Cnidaria > Anthozoa > Scleractinia > Poritidae > Porites > Porites lobata. Next base: position 947,111 of record CALNXK010000058.1, on the reverse strand, counting down.
GATTTATGGTGAGCCTGGCTGTGGAAGAACAACACTTTTGCTTGAGATTGCTAGTGCATTTCTTGCAAATGGACTCAGAAACTCGGAGATTCTTGGCGTAAGAGTAAGGCCAGGATGCAGTGTGGAGTCCCTGTGGAATTATCTGAGCGAGATTTCAAAGGACAAACAGGACAAAGATACTGCTTCGTTACTCTCACAGTCAACTGCAAAGTTAAACAAGAAGTATAGTACAGCACAAAGCTTTCTGTCCTCAAATTTCAAGCTTGTCTTAATCGATGATGTATATTCAGATGGTGGGATTGTGTGGTCACATCTTTCACAGATGTTACTAAAAGTGACTGCTGCTGCCATTGTGGTTTGTACTAAGAAAGATGCCCCCTCCGTTCAATCAACACTGACGGAGCAGGCAGTTTTGTCCGTGGAATTAAAAGGTCTTTGCATGGATTCTTTTAAGAAGTATCTTGATAGTAAGATTCTGAACTCAAGACTGAGTGAAGAAAAGCAGTGGAAGATTTTTTCTATGTTGAATGGTAATCCAACGGCACTAAAGATTTTAGTTAACACTGTGAATGAATATAAACTTCCATCTGAAAGTCTTGAATGCATTATCCCTTCCTGGTCAGAAGATATGAAGACTGAGAAAGAAAATGACAGCTGCTCTACGCTGCTCCAGTTTACATTTTCACACCTGGATGCTAGAGAGAAACAAGTATTTGATCAACTATGCCAGTTACGAGAGCCTCTTCCTGCAGTTAAATTCCCAGAAGAAGTGGAAAAACTCATAAGACTTGGGTTGGTGAATAAATCGACCTTTGGTCCAACAGATGATGCAGTTGAAGTCATCCATTCTGTTTCAGTGGCATCTTGTCTTCAGCATAGTTTATCACCTGCTGCTGACAGTGATGTTCAAGTTCCTTTTAGTGCCTTTGATGCGTGGCATTCACTTCTTTCTGAAAAACTTTGTCAACTCATAACTGATGCTAAGGGAAATGCCTGGCCATTTGTCCCTGAAAAGTGGTAAGTCATCATGCAATAATTAGAAAGTGAATAATTTATTCTTTTTACTATTTGCTTCTAGGTGTCTAATGAATTTTTGTTGAGAAATATGTGATATGAGATCTTTCACTGATGAGAGGACAATGATAGTTGTTGTCTTGTTATTGTACCTGCACTCAGGCTACTGCTATGATTCAGTGCAACTATGAGTTTACTGTAAGGATCCCCATTCCATGATATGTGTGGTAGCAGAGGTGGACATACACCACATCAGTGGGGGCTGATTTAATTTCACCTCCTGTTCTTAAAGAGCAGTGTGGGTTCTTCAGTGTTTTGAGTCTGTTTACATTTTTTTGTGATAGAGAGATGAAGGAAATTAGGCCAATGGTTTGGTATCACTGCCTAAATTATAAGATCTAAATTGTAGCAGCATAACCATTAGAACCTGGTATTAAAGTAGTCTGGCCAGGGTTAAAATGTTGCTAAATGTAACTTAGGCTAAAGTTAAACATGAAGTAATGCTGTCGAACAGTTTTCCCCCAAGGGTTGGTTTGTGGGATGGCCAGGGCTTGCATGAAGGGGCTGACATGTGTTTACAGCTTGGCTTTAGATGTCAAGTGTTTCTGCATTTGTTTCTTGCTACTGGGCAGTTCTCACTGATTTTACTCTCACTCCTCCCATGGTAAGTATGTGGTAAGTATTTTAGCTTTTCAGTGTGATGGTGCCTGGTGGTTGCCGCTCCCAGGGTTGTCATGGATACCCTACATGTTCATGATCAGCTCAGCTTGTCCTGTGGCTCCGCCTTGATCAGGCCACATTCCCCAAACTCATCTATTGTTGATGGGTTTAAATCTGGGCTTGCTACTCCGCAATGTTAACTTAATGCTAAAACATACCCACTGGCATATTGCTTGTAATGAATGTGTTGTTTTTCTTTTATGAATAGGCAGTATATTTCAAACGTTGGAGCCGAAGAGAGGTACAACATTAAAGAATTGATAACTGCTAAGAATGCTGTTGTGCCTCATCTCACAGAACAGGACATCCTGGAGGTTGGTAATGTGCTATAAAAGAATTACCGTATTTATTCGACTATAAGCCGAGCGATTTTTACACGAATTAAAACTGAAGTGAATTAAAATTTGGGCTATAGAGGGGGTCTCGGCTTATAGCCGAAAGTTTTTGAAAAAAAAATTTTTCCGGCGCATGGAAACTCTACTAAATCGAGATGTATTTACGTATAAGCCGAGCTAAAGTAAAGAAACACATTATGCAATCGTTGGTTATTAACTTTTACGAATGTGGTGGCTCCTAAAGGAGCCGTTTGTTAAATTTAATGTGTTTTCACAGAAAAGATAAAGATTCTTGATAGGGAATAACCGTGACGCTGACGGGATGTGATTACAAATCCATGCAACTTGACAGTTTGCTGCTTCAAATATTCTGGGAGACGATGAGCGAGTGTTGTTTTAGTGCGAAGGCTGACGGAATGGCGGCGCTTCCATTTCTGGTACAAGCCGAGGGACGCTTTAAACTCAGGATCCTCGCTGAATTCCTTTGCCTTTAGACGTAGCACCAATCCACTAACAGCTATTCCTATGCAAAACGAGTGAGAAAGTTACCAAACGATCGAAAGGTTACAAATTTGACACTTCTTGAATTTGTTTTGACATTTGTGAAAACTGGCCAATGAGAATCTTTCATACACAATGTTGTCACATGATACTACGATAGTTTTGAGTCACACATTCAACTCATATTCACTCTGCAATCAGCTGATTGATTTATTTCGTGATCTTGTGTCTGTTGTTTTAACATACAAAATCAATGCTCGACAAAAAACTTACCTTGGCTTCTTGCTCTGTAAACCATTCCAGTATTCTTTGATCGAGCTCCGAATACTTCGGCGTGAAGCATCCCATCGTCTTCCGTTTCGCTGACAATTTGATCTCGCCGGTTCGCTTAGTCTTTCCTCCAGCGACGGACCACGGACTCACTGATGCCATATTCTCTGGCGATTTCAGAGTTATTTTCAACAGCTTCTGCTTCGGCGACTATTTTAAGTTTAAACGCGACGTTGTATGACGTGCAATGAGCCTTGGGCATGATGACAACTTGACTTGAAATAAACGATTGCGAACACGAGATTCTTTGATAGACGCTACGGATGTCTAGGTACTGGTGATGCCGCTTAACAACAGTTAGTTTTAAATTCATTTTTTGGATCACATTTATTCATCTGAGTTATGATTCGTTGCTTTTCAATTGAATAGTTAGTTACGGGTAATATTTATTAATTCGTAAGAGGGAAGCTTTTTGCATAGTAAATCACCATTGCATCTCTTGTTTACGCGCGTGTGTGTTATCGTCTAAGCCTCATTTATGACAATCAAGGTGATTTTAGGTTTTCCCGTAGTTAACAATTCAGTCTTGTAATAATGAATGGGTCTCGGCTTATAGCCGGGTGTTTTCGATTTGTTTTAGATTCTCGTTATGCCGAGTCTAAACGTTCAAAGTTTGGGGTCTCGGCTTATAGCCGAGATCGGCTTATAGTCGAATAAATACGGTAGATTGTTGTTATTATTACCTGACATTTACACACTGATTGGCAGGGGGAGGGGGCAATGTTGAAGCCTCAGATAATGACATCCAGGTATACCTGCCAGATAGACCACCGTCACATATTATTATTATTATTATTATTATTATTATTATTTCTTCCTCATTGTGCACTGGCTGATCTCATACCAATTTATTTGCTAAGGGAGCAAGTCATAACCCATAACGAAAGGCCCCTTGCAGTTCACCTCCTTACTCTTATTATATAATATAATATTATTATATTATTATATTGTTATTGTTATTCAAATACTTTTTTTAGATGAAATGAATTTTTTTCTAGTCAAAACTAAGTGTATTTCTTAAACAAAAGGAATTGTAAATAGTGTCTTGATGGAATAGTTTTTTTTAAGTGAATTTAATTGTCAATAGGATTTTAATAGTTAGTATTGTTATCAATAAAATATGTTCATTATTATTATGATTATGATTATTGTTCTCATCATTATCATTATCATTATGGAAGGGTCAAGCAGGACTTCCCTAGACTCAACAGCTATAGATACTTTATTATTGGGATGTACATAGAAATTTTCTTTTTTTAGTTTATAGACAGTTGTTTACATTTGCTCTGTTGAAAACCACCGGACCACCAAGAAGTCTTTTTTAACTATAGTTATACCAAATTTGTATTTAATTTTCAATTTGAGAAGAGTTTAATAAAGTATGTTTTTTTGTTGTTATTATTATTATTATTATTATTATAATTAACTAACCTCCACAGCACATATTAAATTACAGTTGACTCTCCGTTAGATGAGCACAATAAGAGAGCCGCACTACAAGCATTAATTAGTGTCCCATCAGAACTTGAGCTTGAACTCAGTGATGTTGCATGAACCGGTTTTCATATATTTTTTTGTCATTTCCTTTAACTTTTAAGGAGTGCTTGTTTCATGCACTGAAACAGAAAAAGTATAACGTTGTTGCAGCCCTTGTGTTTGTCATGGACAGATTTACTTATTGGCAAGGAAGCTCCCATACAACTCTACAGCTTGTTGATTATCTGAAGGCTAACAGTCCTGACACACCAATTGCACCTCAACTGCTCATCAGAAAAGTTAGAATTATGAAAAACGCTGGAGATCTGCAAGGTAATTATCAAATGCACTAACGCAAGAAATGGAAAAAGTTTCTTTTTCTTGCGCTGCGTTTGCAGTTCACACGTGTGAACCGAGGCAACGCAAACGCAAATGCAAAAAAGGGATTTCACAAAAAAAACCGGTTCCATCGCTTCCATGCCACCACGGCGTAGGGAAGTTCAAGAACGGACCTCTGGAGCATGGGTAATCAAAACCCGACAAGAGATTTGATGTCGTAACCTGCAAGTAAGCTCTCCATTTGAGGGATTCGCGGGGTTAGTCACACGAGAGTAGCACGCCAAAGGAGAAGCGATTGCGAGGGGCGCGTTCTCTTGTGGTTGGCTTCGCTAGCAGGCTATCTTTGTCTTTGAACTATTAAATGAGGGTCAGAAGGATAAGTTAAATGCATAAATCAGATGCTGGTCATTGTTTAGGTCTAAGCCTGATGCCATGTGCTTGCGTTTGCGTTTGCATTTGCGTTGATGTAGTTCACACGTGTATCTTGCTTTTCCCTTCGCATTTGCGTCGCACGTGTGACCCAGGCTAAAATGGGCTTTAAGCATCAGTAACAAGGATGATCAATAATTCGTTATACTTTAGGTGCAGAACAAGCCCTTGATGATCTTCTTATTCAGAAGAGCCATGTTGGTGAGTGGATTTACAAGGATAAGCATGACCATCAGCTTGTAAGTGCTGTTTGTATTCAGATCAAAGGTGATATACAGTACAATCTCGGACAGTGGGCACAAGGAGCAAAGCTTTTAATAGATTCGCTGATCTTATTCAGGTAAAGAAAACACTCTTGCTCTTTCATTAAGGTGACTCGACCCAGTTTTTTTGGGGGGGTACCATCCTACTTTGAAGCTCTCTGGTATACCCACCTTTACTTTTATCGTAAGTCTAACACATAGAATGGATAACATATAGATCAATCTACAATATAACATAAAATTTTGGGCGATTGGAGTAAATGTCACGTGGTTATAATGCCACGCCCCTTTGAGGTCTGAGTCGAAAATCTGCTGTTGCCGGCATTTTTCCGTGAAAATCTCTGGGCTACACATAGTGTGCATTAGTGCCTTGCGCTGAACAGAGTTTCACCAAAATCGCAAAGACCCAATTCGAGAAATTCAGCGGTTTCTAAATTTAGGTCATAATTTATGCGAAAATGATAAGCAAACTTTACACGATTATATCTAATAAACTATGAAATTCATCCCTTTATTTTGGGCATCGTTATAACAGATGGGTCCTTGCAAGTCAGCAAAACGCTTTAGGGCCTTGTAAATGCGCGCGATTTCGAGCAAAGCAAACATATAGAAATTATAGTTTTCGCTATTTGTTGACGTCTGTCAGCATTTAAGAGTCCTTCCCACGAAAAAAGCATTTTCTTAAAAATCCGTAGTTTTTTTCCCTTCAAATTTTTTCGGGGCCACAATTGATTAACTAACTACCCGGACTCTGAATTTCATGGTCATTGAAAAACTGTAAACTACCGTAAATGACCGCTTGTATAAGCCCCCCCTGTTATAGGCCCATCTACCTGTAACCAAACAAGTACATCTGATTATAAGAACCTCAAATTTTAGCCCCCCCCACCTATGTATTGAAATGAATTCGATTTATTAACACGTTTTGACAAAAGTCAAAACGCACATTAATCAGCACTACTAGAGTGTATTTTGAAGCGCTTTTTCTATTCTGGTTTAAAGCCCCTCCGTTTATAAGCCTCCCTAAAACCGCCTTATGAAGATGTATATAAGCCTGCGGCTTAAAAGCGGCAGTTTACGGTTTTCACCATTTTCAACGAGACCATGAGCGCTTACCATTTGTACGGAAATTTCGGAGAAAAATTTCCGTCAAATGGTACTGGTATTTTTTTTGGCACCGAAAACAGGAACGAGATTGAGTTGTACCATTTACAAAATACCGGTAAACTTTTCGCTTTCCCTCGACTTAAAGCCTGGCTCTGGTATTCCAAACAAATGGTACAGAAAATTTCGTTCGTTTCGGTAAAAAAGGGATAAAGGTAATACCTCGAAAGGTATTACTTTTTTTCCGGACAATTTTCACCGGGTTGAACCGTTCCAGTTGAATTCTCCCCGGAATTTCCGGGTTTTCCATACAAATGGTAAGCACTCCATAATTCACCTGGTTGACCCCCAAAATTTTGCATAATCATTGCCTTGGATTTGTCTTGGGACGACTGTTATACCTAGGAGAAATTGGAAACAATGGTTATGTAAAATTTTGAGAGGTATACAAGGTGCATTATGGGTCTGTGTTCATTCATTTTATTTTTGTTTCCTTTTTAACCAGTACGCTTCCTATACCTGATACCAAAGGGATCTCTTCAAGCCTGTCTATTCTAGCCAAATGCCTTCAGCAAATGACTTTGACTGAGTACTTTCCTTTAGCTCAGATGTATGGCCTTTCAGCGTCGCATCCTCTACTGCAGTCGTACTACTGTTCGCACGAGGCTGCCTTCAGATCCCAGTATACACCGTTGTTTTACGCTAGACACAAGGTAAGTGATTTACACAAATCTTTAGCTTGTATTTATTGGAAGCAAAGAAAGGGCTTACATAAGAAAAGAGTTTTACTCCCAAAGGATTTGTTTGGAACACCAACATGGCCGCCATAATGCTCTGGAACACCAACATGGCCGCCATGTCGTTATGTGAAAACCGGCGCTCCATTTTCCCCATGAAATCTCAAGGGAATTTGCCCCGTTGTCTTTTCATAAATTATTCGCACATATGCACAAGGATAAGACGAAATTTGAAAAAAAAACAGTTCTCAAGAATATTATCACATGACTTCATTGAGAATACAAAACGTGGAAGCTCAAGAGGTCCATTCACTTGTGTAAGAGCTCACTGTCTTTCGGTGGATAATTTTGATGGTCACTGGTCAAAAAACTTGGCAAGAGGGCTAAAAAGAACTAATTAGTTAGAGTTCAATTAAGCCGTGTCGTGTGTGACCGCTTGTTTCTGAGTTCATTTACCGTGGAAAGTACCCACGGAAACCTCAAATAGCTACCCGGTGAAGCAGCCAATCAGAAGGGCGGCATGCCCCGTTAACGACGCTCAGCAAGCGCAAGTCCCGCGGGAAACAAACTTGAGCGTGACCGCGTTTACTTTTGTGTATTTAAAACACTGTGTGAGGTATAATGCGAGATAAAAACCTCGGAAATTGCTTTTTCCGATGGGGTGGGTAACCAAGACTATTATGGTTAGAATAATAAGCAGTTCTTGATGAAGCGCTCTTTTTGTTTCCGTTAAGGGCCAGGCAGCTGAAGTCATGTTGCGCTACTCGAAACTGATTCCAGACAAAGTTCAACGGCAAGCACATTTAAATATCTCCATTGAAGATTTTAAAGACAGCATTCAAGCACACACGGACTTGCAGTCATTGAAAAGCCGCGAAGAATTCTTTGTGTTTACATGTGCAGTGTACAAATTAGGTCTTGCGTATCAAGAAATGTCGACTCAGGACAGCATTGGACGAGCGCAGCACCTCGACAAAATCTCCAAATTGCTGTATGAACATTACTGTTCATTCCCTGGAGTTATACTTTTAGACAAAAAGATCACCAGTTTGATCGCACACTGCCTTGACTTTTTAAAACTGAGCCATTTTATTGATGGAAACGTCAATCAAACTGAAGGACTGCCGTTTGTACGTGAACAGGTTAAGTCAAGTTGTTTCCTAATGAATTCTGTCAAGCCCAACGCAACCAGTGAAGAAGGAGAGACTAAAAAACCCTGGAAAATACCCGAAACAGACTGCCCAGTAAGCTCAGTAATAGACGGAGTCAATATAGATAATGAGGAATTTAGTTTTGCAAGCCACGAGGATGTTTTGAAAAAGCGAAGTATGGGACGATCAGTGACAGACAAGTTAAGTGAGACAAGGGAACACATGACCGCTGACATCATGTCTGCTTACTCAGGAAAACCACAACCGGAGAAGAATGCAAGTGAAAATGGAATAACTATCGACCGTGAATGTGACACCAAGGACAGTAAATCTGTTGTCATGGAAACTGTAGATCGTAGTGTTATCACTCAGGATTTAGAGCTCGGGACAGTACCTCTACTGTTTGATGGATTCTTGCCTTCTAAAGTGCTAGATATTCAACCTCAACTTCAAGCTTTACAGCTAGATTCAAGCCAGAGAGTTCAAGGTCAGTAAAAATTTAGTGACAGCATGATATTTTCACTTTCACGGCTTACGAAAACCTTGAACATAAAATATATCATCAGTCCAGCTAAATCTCTTGACAAGTTCTCACCCTGTCTGTGTCAAGTGTCACACAACGTCAAAGACAGTGAAATGTCTAAAACTGGACTAGAAAAACCGCACCGAGGTGAATCTAACAAATTTTTGTAAGGCGGTCCAAAAGCTTTCATATTTTAACTACGATATGAGTGTTGCATGCAAGAATTATGCAAGAGCAGTTGGTCAGTGAGTAACAAAGTGAAAACAAACCTGTGTTCTGATGGTTTTATTGACGAAGCGTAGTTTGTATGCCCAGACCCCACTCTTGAATTCACCACTTCTGTGAGAGGCTACAGTTAGAGAGAGCGACAGTTGTGGAATTGGATTAGCTAACAAAACCCTCAAACAGTAGAAGAAGTAATAATTAGTTTTTGGCTGGCTGGTGTGTCCTTATCTCCAACTTCCTTTGCCCATGACACAATCGACTTCCATTAATTCCCGATTTTCCTTACTTAATTTGACACTAATTGCAGGAGATGGGAGTTAGAAAGTTAAGAACACCTGTAGTTCGGCACATTTGACACCAGGGGTATCTGAAATTTGTGATTCAGTATTTGTTTCAGTCTCTTGGGCATTGTTTGTATTTTAACATTTAAACAAAGAAATACATAATCCCAGGGCTGCCCTTTGCCTGCATGCCATGGAGTTCGTTACTTAAAGGGCGTTTGTAAATTTTACGCTTGCATCCAAGGGGGGTTACTCCCTTACATAGGCTATATCGGTATGTGCCGCCCCATCGGGTAGGGTTTTTGCGCCGTTTTGGTCTGAAAACGGGTGTACACTTTGCCCATTTTGGTCTGGAATCGGGTATGGTTTACTTTTTGAGGGAACTACGGGACTGTATGAACGTCATGATCGTTTCAATTCCAAATGAGTAAGAAAGAAAGAAAAATATGCAAATTCGAAGTGGATTTGAAGAATTTTTTTTGTTTGCACTTTGATCTAAGTAATGATTAGATAATTTCTGCCTAAAGGCCAGATCTGAAAACGGGTATGGATTTTAGAGGTCTGGTCTGAAAAGGGGTGTGGAAAATTGCATTTTTGGTCTGAAATCGGCGTTCCGGGTGGCACACCCCCTCCAGAAATTCCCAGGAGTACTCCCCCCCCGGGAACGCACTAAAAAATTACGCGACAGTGGAAATTCACCCTTAGCCTCGTTTTGAAGTAGATGCCTAGGAAATAGCCTATTTTCCTCCAGTTGAACGAGAACCGAAAACAACTTCATATTTTGCTAAATGAGGGTAGCTGCTCTAAGTATCGCTAATGTTGCATAGTCTGCTGTGCTTAATGCCCAGTATTCCTTAATGGAGTTTCTTTACTAAGTTGTTGATTGTCCAAACTCTCACGTTGGTTTTCCGTGATTTAAGGTGCCGTTGTGTGGAGATTCGACTCCACACGTAACGAATGGAGAGGAGAAAACACTTTGGCTTTCGTAGGAAGTGTACTGGAATTGGAGGAAGGCAAGGAAGGAGCTCAGAGGAATGCTTTCATGGTGGAGTTTATCAATCAAGATGATCCCTTTGCAAAGTAAGTGCAAAATAACTGAGTATGTAATACCAATGTCTTTTGATGTCAGGTCTCATCCCCGGCTTTAGCACGGATCGACCGTTAAAGTGGCTATGTCTATTGATAGTGCATCTCGTACGCGTCCTTGTTCGCTATGGAACCTGACAAAGTACTCGAGAGTGCTTCGTGTCAAACAAACTCCCAAGCATCTTATTAAACCATATCAAGCATCAGGCTAACTGAACAAGGTTTCAAACACTACAATTGCAATCCATTTCAGTCTTCTTCAAGTTTGTTTATTCGTGTCTCCTTTTGTATTAACTGTTATTTATTCCTTTTTAATGTTCTAAGAGGTTATTTTCATGTTTCCTGACTCAGTTTGGTGACAGATCCCACCTTTCGAATTTTGATAAATTTCGTTACACAGCTTCTTTAACTGGTAGGACGAAGGTATTTACCTGTAAGAAAATCGTTACGATGTAGTTTCGGGCGTTTTCTCGGAGCACGGACGGGGTGGGGGTACCTCGTGGATGGGTCAACAACTCTACTGTTTCAGCTTGATCGCAGCTTCAATTCTCCCCAGTCCTCCTTTGCCTTTAATCTTAATTCGGAGTTATTGCCGTCGTGGTTAAGATACCACGGAGTTAAAGATGTCACAACGGCGGCGGCAGCTACTTTGTCAAATGTAGACGAACACTCCTGAAACCGAATTCTTAAGAAAAAAAACAGTTCAAAGAGAGAACGAGAAATTCGTCGTAATTTGTTTATGCTTTTTCCCAATGAAGGTCTCACGGGAATTTTCTTTTCATAAATTATGCGCGCGTGTGCACTGGAATAAGACGAAGTTTGAACGAAGCAGCTCGTTAACGCATTATCACATGATCTACATTGAGAAAACAAAACATACAAGCTTGAAGAGCCTATTTCACGTCTTAGGCTATATTCAGAAGCCATGAAAACATCCGGTAAGGCATGAACAGCAACGGCCCGGAGCAGCACAAAACGTTTACACACATCGAACATCGTGCCAGCGCGGTTGGCCGAGAATGTTTGGTGCACGTCACTTAATTTCCGCCCTCACTCTTGAATTGGTGGTTTTCACTGTCACGCCATTAAAAATATAAATGGAAACCTTTTAAGTCTAGAATCTGGGAAATGAAAGAAGATAACTATGCAAAAAGCCTTGCCAAGAATCAGGTCTGTAATATATTTCATATGCGAGATATTCAGAAAAACGTTTTACCCAGATTCATAAAGCTTTGTACGAAGACGCCATGTTTGTTGTGGCACAAATATGGCCGCCGAAAACAACAGAAACATCGGTTTTTGAGTTTCCTACTAATGCGTGAATTCTTCGCCTGAGGAACTCATTAAGATTAAAGTAATATTTATTCGGAGACAAGGAACGTTTAGATGGCAAAATTTCCCAAGATCGGTAATATTTTCAACCCAAAGAGCTTTCCTGGCCTTCAGCTAAATGCCACGTCACGCAAAAGCCTGGAAATTTAAGCGTCCTGTATCGCAAAAAGAAGAATCCTTTTGGAGCGAAAATTTGTTTGTATAAAGGTTTTAAGGTGCTGTTCTACCACATCAAAGTAGAAACTCAGAAGAAGCGATAGGTCTTAGTTTGAATTTTGGTGACGTCATGTTCTCAGAGGGTTCCAGTCCTCGCTCCTACTTATTTACTTCCGCGACGGGCCGAATAAGTGTTGGTGTTCAAACTGCACCAAAGTATGGCACAAAACCTATCAAATATGTCAGGCCTTTTTTTTTTCAAACATTGTAGCGTTTATTCACGAGACGCGTTTGCATATCTCAACCCCACAGCGATAACTCGTGAAATGCCCTTCGGACAAAAAGGATAATATACATTGGCGTTCTAAGCACGTAAAGTACAACTAAATACTTAACGCACTATACACTACGGTTAGTCATAATCTTCTGCGTATTCGGGAAGTGTAGGACGGCCAAATCTATATCATTATAACATTAATTGCTTATCTTGTAGGTACGTAGCCAAATGTTATAAGAAGACCAAGAATATACAGCAGTATCAACAAGACGTGATATGTCAGATGACAGCTCGTTACTATGCAACGCTTTTCAATCAACAGCTCTACCAGGCGGGTAAGCATCAGTTTCTTTCGTAAAAATCCAGCAATGATTTCTGTAAGTTAAGATAAAATTTCTTGTTTACCCAATCGAATGCCGTTGGTGTTGGTATCTCTGTGAGCGGAGGGAGGAGGAAAAACGTTTGCCTCCACATGTAAGTAGTATAGGGCGCACCGAATCTTATCATCTTGCGGGGAATTACATTAACGTAATAGCCTTTTGTCTTTATCTCATGAATAAAATGTAGTGGAATCTCATTATAGATGTTAGGCATCACGTTTACGTCAAACGGCAAACGCGAAGTTGTAACACGTGACCAAGTTTCCCCTTTACTTGTCGTTTAGTTTTCATTATTTCTAAACATAAGTTAGTAGTTTCACGCCATTTTTTATCCATAAGAATCGTTTTCAGCTGTTTTTGTTTGCTCTTTTTCTATTTTGAGAAATTCTCCGCTTGAATCTGACGTTTGCCGTTTGCTGTATACGTGAAGCTTAAACTCTCTAATAACATAAGGTCATGTGCTATTTTTGAATGGTTTAACCGGTTTGACAGGTTTTCTAGTTATTTTAAGATCGATGAAGGTTTAAGAAAAGTATTTATTTGTTGATTCATATTGTCGAAAGAATAAGCTCTTACTCGCCTGTTCTATTTCCTGCCGCTTTCATTGTCCAACAATTTGTTCCAGTTCCGATTCACTGATTCTTTGTTCGCAGATCGTGCATATTTAATGAGGACGAAGTCAAACTATCTCTTTCTACCACGAAAAACAATTTCGCGCTTTCCCTCTTTCTCCACCTCCACCACCACTACCACCACATTTCTAAACTAAAAGCGCCAATGAAAATGCAAACTAAGAAGAATCTCAACTGCGTATAAAGTTGTGCGAAATACCAATCTCTAAATTTTCACTTTCTAAAATCTTTGTATTGTAGAATTAAACGTCGGTCACATCCAGTTCCTACCTGTAGTCTTGCTGCAGTTGATTAACGAGGATGGTTCTTTAAGCGGTGTGTACAATGTCGAACCGTACATGGCAGGAGAGTTTGTCAAACTCACCAACAATTTAAACTTTGTAAGAAGAGTAGGCCCAGTGTCTGACCTCGTCCTGGCATTTGGTCATTTCTCCTACCAGGCTTCCAACGAGCTGTTGGTTATCGTAGACATTCAAGGTTGGACGCCATCAGCAGAGAATCAATCTCGTTGCACATTCCTCACTGATCCGCAGATCCATTCTGTGGTTTACAAATGCTTCGGTACAGGCAATTTGCGTCAAAATGGTTTTGACGGGTTTTGGCGTCATATGCACCCAGAATGTAACGAAATCTGTAAAAAGCTACAGTTGGTCAGGCCAAACGCTAAATAGTGATATTGAACTTTAGAGTCCATATCTCCCCATTTTTTGATAATTTTTATACCAGTCCTGTTCACAGAGATAAAAGGTAAAATTCTACTGAAACAATGAATAATATTTTCTAGAGACCTGAAGGATAAAGAAACCTTTTATTAAAATTCATGAATTTAGGACTCTTCTTTGAGAACAAGATAAACTGCGAAACAGTTTCTTTTCCCACAAAATCGGTTTTTCAAGGCACCCTCGTGAGGTTTTCGCGTGAAGTGAACGAGCCTCACAGGCGTTTGAGGCGATAAAAAAATGTTTGTTTTTTTCGCGTCCTCTCCCCAGTCTTACACCTTGTTTTCATCCTCGTTCGGAGATTAGTGTTTGACTGCTCCTGCATTCTTGACCTACGCAAAAATACGGGCTGTTTTGCAGTCTATGAACCAGATAGTGATTTATTTTTATTTATTTTACTTTCTTTAGAAAGTTGAAGTTAAACAGTAAAAATATTAGTTTGACAAGCTTTTAGTCGGTGGAACCCGGCTAAGGGGATAGCTACCAAAAAGTGATAATATATTATAAGGATATTTTAACATTATTTTAACATTATGTCGACTTTTAACGCAATTAAGAAGGAAACAAAAGAGCAATAGTCAAAGAAAAATCAGTACGCAAAGTTTAATAGAGGCAAGGTAGTAGAGGCGCACAACTGTAGCCAGCAGAGTGATTTTCAAGTACAGTGTTTTTAAGGGTCTTTTAATAGTCTGCACATTGATCAGAAGATCAGAATCAGAAGATGTGTAGGTACAATTAATGAACATCTTCCCTCTAAGCGGATGTGTCAGAATGTCGGGGGCACCTCAGTAGGTGTTCCATGCTTTGTAACCCAGTGCCACATTGAAAAATGATGTCGTTAGAGTTATTTCCCCTTAGCAGAGCCGGAGTAGCACCTCGTCACAGCTAAAACCATTCGGGGCTCTTCTCTATGACTCTAGTAGTAGGGTGAAAACGTTAACTCGTTAAATTGGCATACTGCCTATAAAAAAAAGAGGCTTTAAAAACAGTAAACTGCGGAAATAAAATTGTTTTTCGAGACAAAGAATACTTCAATAAATAGAAGGAATTACTTGCCAAAATATTAATGATTTTAATCTTTCCTCTGCAACTCTTAAGTACAGGAATTTCATTCAAAATTGTAGTACTAAAATAAAATAGCTTGTGAATGATTAATATTCTTTGTCTTTTCGTGTAGCAGTGTTCTGTAGATCACTTGCGTTATAAATAGCTATTATACTTCCTTTTTTTCTTTGTCTTCACCATACCTATGTGTAACGTAACTAGCCAATGAAATCATGTCTGTTTGACCAATGACTCTTGAGTCAACGTACCAAACATTTGATTATTTTGGCATCGGGGCACCCAACGATTTTTTTCTTTAAAATAACAAGTCAAAACAGCAAATATTGCCTAAAAATTTCCAAAGGCTAAACCGTTCGCCATCTCTCGAAGACATTCGGAGTATTTCCGTTTTAAATTATTTACGATTTTCTCGGATGAGACGAAAAAGCCCCCTAAAACTTTCGAGACGACCAAATCTCCCCAAAATATCCGAACAGATAAACAGTTTTTTAAGGCAGCCCCAAATTAACCATAAAAGCTTTTAAAGCATAAAGAAAATGATTTGAGACAATTCTTACGTATTTGGAGACATTTTGATCGTTGGGTGCCCTGGAGCAATAGAAGTCTAAAATAATGACTTTTCTTTTCTCCAGAGTAATCACATCACAATCTATTTACTATGTCCTGTTATTTCTGTTGTAACTTTTCATATAATTTAACTGTTCCTCAATAAATAAATAAAAATCACATAGACTTTTCCCTGTAAAGAGCTAACGAGAAGTTTCAATACGAAACAGGTACATCTGCCCTGGAAGTTGACTTCTTGGTAGAACAGGGAACTTACGCAACGACGACAGACAACGGCAACGAGAACCGCAAAAAAGAGCAGGATAATGAAAACAACCATTTTGCTCATTTTGTTCATTTCCTTGCCGTCGTTGCACAAACACGACGTTAAAATTTCACGTTTTGTAGAGGACGTGAATACAAGGGAAAGATTTTTTTTTTCTTTTTTAAAAATTTAGATACAGTTTATTAGATATCAACTCCAGAAAAATTACTAACATTTGACAAATCGAACGACATGGAATAAGCAGCACGAATTCACTTTTTGAGAGACGTTTCCTACTGTCGTCGTCGTCATTACGGAGTTTAAGATACCACAACGGCGACGGCCACGAAAACGTCGCTTAAAAGTGAATTTGCGATTCTTTAACGATTACTCCAACTCATTTACTTTGTCAAACGCAAGCGAATTCTTTTTGAGCCGAATACCTAAGAACCATATTCATAGCCGTCGCTTTTTTACGTCCTCCATAAAACCTGAAATTAGGCATTTTCCCCTCGTAGTCGTGCAGTGACGGCAAAGAAATGTACAAAAAAGCGTGATGCACGTGCAGAGTTATTGTTTTACCTATTCAACCTACTGCTTTTTTGACGACCTCATTGTCGTTGCCTTCGTGGCATCTCAAAGTCCCTATTGCTTAATTGTCCTAATTATTGTTTGATCTAGAGATCTTGGTGGCCTCGATGAGTAAAAAGAAAACACAGCAAAGCATTCTTACATTATACACAATATAACTTATGACACCACATACTTAAACAATATTAAACCGAACTACTTTCTTTGATTTTATCTCTTAACTCTTAAAGCCTTATACAAAGTCTATTAGTGCTGTCCTTCCGGGTTTATGACGTCTTGACGTCTAATCTGCATTGCGGAAACATCGACTCTGTATAAGTCTGTATTTTCTTTACATTGCTTGCTAACATGTACTACGTTTTAGCTACAAAAATATGCAGAGAACGCCACTGTGGTCAAACGTATGTGCATAATGAGATTTTACTTACTCTGAAGCATAAAAACACTAGCAAAGATATATTAAATCATACGATGTGTTTTCATTCTTCGTAAAAAGGTGAGTTTCTGTTTCCGTTAAGAAAATTAACAGCACAATCATGATGCAAAAGTATCAAAATTTTAACGGTGAAATAACAACCGTAGCTGCTTGAAGCACTTTGCTACGTTTGTTGTTGCAAATAGACCTTTCCCACATTACGCTCCAGTGAGCAAAGATAAAGAAATGAGGACGAGGCTCAGGTGGACAATTTCATACAAATCACTGTATTTTGTCCACCAGAGCCTCGCGTTGGTGCGTTTGTTTACAGGAATGTGAGAAGGGTCTATTGTTCCCGTTTGAAAGCGGTCAAACAAACGACAGCAGCTACCAACCATCATTTTCAATCTACTCCTCTAGCTCGGCCCAGGCTTCCTCAGCCATAACATAATACTTGTTTGCCATTTTGCCCTTCATAGAAGCGATTGCTAAATCGCCGGCTGCCGAGTACATCTCGCCAGCAGTCTGAGGATCCTTGTCCAGTCCGTACCCCCCTTGTTGATACAGGCGAGCTTGAGCAGCAGTCAGTGCATAGTTAGGATCGGTGTGTAGCGGATGTGGATCGCCATCCTCATCCACTATATCGATAGCTCTCTGATACCACTTGACTGCCTCCAGCCAGCTGCGTTCCCTGAAACACAAGATCATAATCACTCGTTTCAGGTTTGTTAAAGCGCTCCAACAAGGAACGAAAGTTTGGGGCCATCTAAAGAGCAGATAACAATTCATACAGACGTCTAAACCCGAACTCGCCGACTGTCGATATCTAAAATCAGATAGAAAACTTCAGTTAACTCTCTCTGACTGTAATGACACCTTCATAAGACGGACGCCTAGATTTGGTCCCTCCTTTCTTCAGTCCTTGTGTTCGACTATCTACAAAGCGGACACCTCTCTAAAACAGATGCCCAGTCCCAGTCCCAATGAGGTCCGTCTTAGACAGAGTTAACTTAAGATTTCCATGCGATTTTCGAGGTCAATCGCCAAGTTTGAGAGGCCGCTATCTTGATTTCACATGGTGAGCAAAAACTGAGAAGAGTATAAACTGCCCGTGATAACGGGAAGGGGAGGGGAGAAGGCAGGGGATGGGGGACGGTTACATAGACCTCAGGACCAGTCATGAAGTGCCAAGCATGGTAACAGTTAACTCTGAGTCTAAACCGGCTACTCTTAGGACAATCACTATGTGTCCTTCTAGCCTGTTCCAGGCTCCGAGATAGTCGGGTCCGTTGAAATGAGAAAGAGTGAACACGAAAAAAAAAAACAACGGGAGGAAACTAGGAAGAGGAAGGGCGACCTTCCTTTTTCCTTTTTCCCGCCCCGCCAACTTTTTGCGTGTCTTTCACTTTCGCATCTTCCCCACTATCTGAGAGGCTGGAACACGCTAGTGTCCGTCTTAACAGGGTATCTGGCTTTTAGAGAATCAAGAGAAATGACTGAGCAACGCCAGAGACAAAACTCTAGATGTCCATCTAGTGGTGTCCGTTAAAAAGCACATTACCGCTGGGACCCCAATCCGTTTCCAGTTTCGTAGGCCTTCGCCATATAAACCATGGCCTGTCTGTCTCCCAGTGTTGCTGCTTTTAGCATGTACTCTACTCCCCGGTTTGTTGCTTCGTCAGATTCCTGAAAAGAAACACAAGCAAATCTTTTACACAAAAACGACAAGTTTTAAAAAGTTCCCGAATTTTATCTTTGACATTTTTGGAAAAAGTGGAACTCAACATGTACCACGGGAATGAACTGCTCAGTACTATTTATTTGAGTGGTCACACTACACGATTCCATCCACAGACTCAACGTTAGAACAACTGGTACAGCCGATGTAATAAACAGGGCCACAGGGAAGCACTGCACAGTAGCTTTTATTTGAGCGGTCACATTGTACAATTTCATCCACCAACTCAATTCTTAGAACCACCTAGTTATAGCATAATAAACAGTACCATAGGATCGTAGACTACTCAGTAGCCTTAATGTGAATGGTCACACTTTAGGATTTCGTCCACACACTCAAATGTGAGAACCATCTTGTACAGCATAATAAACAGCATCACAGGTTGGGCTTTTATTTGAATGGTCACAATACATAAACAGAACCAGTCAAAGAGTTATGTTAATCACCTGCACAGTGACTGCAGCTAGCAAATCATGAGGTAGCTGTAAATATATCTCAGCCATAGCTACTAACGCTTGTAAGTCTCCACAAGCCGCTGACTGCTCCAAGTGAAACAAAGCGCAGTCCATTTGAGGCTCATTGTTAGTAAAGCGACCAATCTCATTACATTTGGCGAACTCCAGATGAACCTACCAAAAACAACAAATATTATTAAATCATCTATAGTGCTCATGTATAATATTTCCTCTTCTAGCCGGTTACAGTTGCTTTATTATAATCTTTGTGCAGCCTACACATTTTTTATTTTAAGGTAACTACTATGGGCTGTATTTCCGCCACCCTCTCGGGTCCAGACTTGTTTCCGATCCCCCACCCCCCACCCCGAGAAGAATGCGTTTCCGTTAGTCGGCAATACGTCTGCAACGTAAAAAACACAACAGAAACCTTAACATAGCTTTTCAAAGGATGCTTTCACAAATTAGCTTAAATTTTAAGTTAGGGAGATGCAACCACATGCACACTTTCGAGTGCCTTTTATATTGATGAAGTAATTTTCTCGCTCTGAATGACAACATCTAAAGAAACATTTTCCACTGTTTCCCATTACTTCATTCCCACCCTGGATCGTTATTTCATAGTTACGTGATTAAATTACTGTAACCACTATCCAGATATAATTATATATGTTTAACCACTTTCATGGCTTAAATGCAACATAAGTGGCCCAGTCACACTGACCTGTCCAAGAATGGACACGCTTTTTTCTCTTTTCTGCTGCTCGGCTGCCTCCAGTTGTAATTTTTCAAGTAATGCAACCTCAGCAAACACGCTGGATGCCTTGCGCAACATGCTTTCTGGAAATAATTCATGCACTTCTTCATCCTGAGGAAAACAAAAGTATATACATTATCGAGTTAAATGGCAATTTCATTCCTCTCCCTCTGTATTTGACTCTGTCGTCTTAATCCTTTAGCGGCATAGTGACAATGATTTCAGTCTCTAACACAAGCCACACAGAAAAACTGTAAACTCTGTGGCGTCTCCAATTAAATTCCGCCCAATTCCACTTTCAGCACATTCACAACTATTCCGCCGGCAATTGTCCGTTTTGAACCGCATTCCTGCGTACCACTTGCGACACTTATCAGTTTTAACGGCTTAAAAAGACAAAATTTATACTTACATTGTGCAGGAGAAGTGACGTTTTAAAACATATGCAAATGAGCTACAGTCTCAGACAAAAATAGTTGGGACACTTCCACCCAACACTGTTTTTTCACTTCTTGCCCGTCTCCTCGTCCTTCCGATGTTGGTTATCGCAGTAAACTCACTTTATCTTGCACACCAACATTGGGAGGGCAAGAAGACAGCAAAGTGTCCCAACTATTTTGACTGAGCCTGAGGTTCAGTCAACGCGCCAGAAAAAACGTTGACCGGGGATAATCGAGTGGCAATCTAATTCGACCACCCACCTGTAGTGCATGTCTTTAGAATAATGTCAGAAACTTTGGCTTTTCTTCCAACAAATTTCGCACCGAAATGATTCAAGTAAATGACTATCAAATGAAAATTAAACAAAAGCGGGGACGAAAAGCGAAAGAATCAGAGAGAAAGCAAGAGGTCAATGTCTAGGAAGCAGTGTCTTGCCTCCTGTGCATGCCCGGAGTTAGACAGAGTTAGGTTAAGTAGCGTGGCATCGGGAGCAAACGCCAGTATAGAACTCGACTTGTAAATACTGTTATGTTCGGGTAGTTTTGCCTGTTTTTGGCCAGAAAACAACTAAAAAATGGTTCGACTAACTAGCTTCAAACGGTATTTTCGGCGAAATCTTAATCGGGTTTAAGGTTCGCTAAATAGGCTCTTCTCCGACTAAGAATTTTCTACGACCTTTCTGTAGGGAAACTAAGAATATCTCGCAGATCAGGCATTTCTGTTTAAGGTTGACACTTAGCCCAGGAAATAACTGACCTCGTTTTCAGTAAAAACATCACTTTGATCACTCTCAGTCTCGGAAGAATCTGATTGTGAGTCGGAAAGCTGACGCGAGTATCCCGACAATAACCCGGACGAGGACGACAATG
This sequence comes from Porites lobata, assembly GCA_942486035.1. NCBI lineage: Eukaryota > Metazoa > Cnidaria > Anthozoa > Scleractinia > Poritidae > Porites > Porites lobata. The sequence goes on along the minus strand of CALNXK010000058.1, from coordinate 925,959 downwards.
AAGATCGAGGGGAGTCTGGTTCCGAAATAGACGGAGATGGAGGCGGGGACTGGGCCAAGTACTCAGTCATGTCATAAATTGTGGAGGAGATCTTGCGGCCAGGAGATGTGCAAAGCTCACTATTTTTTAAGACAGTAGTGGACTCTTGAATGTTTCGCAGAGCTTGGTCGATTCGATCAACTTCTTTAGGGCTAAGATCAAATGGAGACAGGCCAAGACTCTCGCAGATTCTGCAAAAAAAGAACAAACAAACAACGTCCTATTAATTGCCAAGCACCAATGAGATGGCCCGTCAAAAAAACAGTACCATGATTTAAGCAATACTAAAAGCTACGCCTCATTTCACTGTTGTTCGCACGTGTGCGTAACCATTTAAATGAAATGAAATGTAACGCTCAAGTTTTGTGTATGGATTAAACTTGATGGTCTATATATGTCAGAACAACAAAAACAGCCATGCTAATTTCTGCAAATATCACTAATAAAGAAAAAGTGTTCAGTGCGGTCAAGTTGCTGAAAATAATAGAATGTTCCTTGTCTCCACCTCTATTCGCGACTCTAGCAACGAGAAAAGAAAACCTTACTGGAGACACACCGGTCAGCTATTGGCCAATTGTTTTCCCTTTCCCTGGTAATAGTTCCAGAAGCGTGAAAGGTTTGAATCCTGCAGGAGTCATTTCAAAAGTAGGTTGAGTATGATCGTCCGGGTGAACGTAGTCCTGAATAGTGATGTTGACAGTGACTGACGTTTCGACAACCTGTGCGGTAGTTATCTTCAGGGTCAAAGTGAGTTGTGTCTCGTCAGTTGATGCTATTTAACTCTGGTTATTGATTTGATTGGTCAATTAGGTCGCGATGTTATTGTTCGTCCGTCAGTTAAGCCGTATAATGTTATTGGCAATGAAGACTCGTAATGTCATTGGTGCGTTTCGATCCGTCTATTGTCACGGTTAAAACAGTCGTTTATTGTTAGTCAAATTGTCGGTTGTCCAGTCATTCTCGGATAGTTAGTTTTGCTTGAGTCCGTCAATAAGTCGTTTGTGCGGTGCTGGTAACTGTTGACTACGATCCAGTAGCGTTTGTTCTAAGTTAGTAAACCAACTTTCTAAAGTGAGTCGTTGATAGTAGTCCCAGAAGTCTTTGCGAAATTCACTCGTCCCAGTTTCCTTCTCGTTTCTTAAGTGGCGAATTTAGGGTGGGGCCCTGGCGCCTTGGCACGTGTGATGCACATGACCATTTACAGCCAATCGCTATCACACGACAAGGCATTCAACAAATTCCTGATTTGCGGAATAGAGTCAATAAAGACTGTGAGATATGGCCAAAAGTTTCCTCGCTCATTGCTGCGAAAATAAAAACATGTTTTCAAGGACATAGAATGAATTACCTGTTACATTTATGGGAGCTGAAGAACAATGCCATCCCTCTTGGACCTAGGTTGGCATCTCCATACCCCTTGCCATCCGAAGTGTGAATCTGTGGGTCTGTGTACAAGTCACCGACTCCTGTAACAACAATAAGCGAATCCTTGTTTACATATTTTCGATTAACATACGCTTATTATTATCTGATGAAGTCAATAAAATAGAACCTTTGAATACAAAGAGCATACCAATTCAGTTATATCTGAAACTTTGAACCCGATATAGGGAATAGTTTTGGGGAGATTCTCTTTAAAAGTCGAAAATTTACAAAGAATGTATGAGCTCATTAACGTTTTTGCCACCCAGCAACTTCTCAGTTTTTGATTGCCTACAGTGTATATTTCCTTTGCTATTGATTCGAAGAGCTGAAGATCGGAAAAACTGCTCAAACTAACCAGCTCTTTCAACTTTTGAACCTAATTTGTAAATACGGGTACATCTTCAAAGTTAACTTGTTTGCTAATGAGCAAAAATGTAAACAATGACGTCAGCAGGAATTCCCCTATAACCTGATTTGCCAAGCCAGGACAACGACTAATGTCTACCAGGCAGCAAACTTAAGAAAGCGTTAAAATCGATATGCAAATCTTGCTGTTTTATCTAAGAAAAATTTAACATTATTAACAACATAGCAAAGAGAGAAGGAACTTGAGTTTTCCCGATATTTCGGACAGACAAGCCATCCTTCTTGTCATCCCCTTATCAAAATGAAGGACGGCTTGTCCTTCCGAAATATCCGCTAAAACTCAAGCCGCTTTTGTCTTTGCTGTCTTGTTAATAATGTTAAAATTAATTTGTTTTAATAAGGTAACTGCAATTCGAAGTCGTTTGTCACCAAGCGTATCTATAGGAAACTGACAACAAGTGATATTATTTGTACCGAATACTGATTTCTCGGTAATTTTACATAACGTTTTGCAGACCGATCCCCTCTCCCATCGTTTTAACCAGTTTCTATCCTGTTTGTGTTGCGTTCGATAATCTTTTTTCCTCCTCCTTATTTCGTTTGTTTTACTTCCTCATTCTTTGCCTTTCGTCCGTCTGGGATAATCCTCTACTCACAATAATGATAACTCACTTCAAAAAAGAGGGCTAAAACATCCTCCCCATACAGGACACGTCCTTAAGAAGGACAATGAACTATTCAAGTACGACATTTTAATTCTAGACTTTATAACACTCGGAAAAATCGAGACAAAATCTATTATGAACAGTTACGACTTCAAGATAATTCGAACAACAACAATTTGCCGTCTGACCTTTTTGAATTCTAAAAACAAAAACTTTTTAAAATCAGAGATTAAATAAAACCAGGGACATCTTTACAATCAAGTTTCGATAAAAAAAATACAGCTGAATACAAACATTAACGACACATTCATACACGGTTTGGCTCGACATAAAGTAAAATATTCACAAATTCCAGCAAGTAAGTGTTTGAAATTTGAAAACACACAGTAGACAGAGTAATAAACAGGTCTTCTTCTCGTTGGAGTTTGTGAATATATCATGGCGGCTAAGCCAGCAAAAATTCTAATTCACACTTTTATTCAATGGCCATAACTCGAAACTGGACTATTGTAACACAAACAATAATTTCAAAGAACCATTCCAACTTACCTTGAATGTCAACAACAATCAACTGATGTCCAGATCTCTCAAATGTAAAATGACTGAAAGCCTGTAAATGTCAAGTATGACCTTCAATGCTTTTCTTGTACAGTATTCATGACACTGGGACTTGTTGGAAGAATTACACTAAACACGTTCTCATTTAAAGATGGACAACATTCAGACATGCACAAATTGGTCTTAGAGGTTGTCCAATGTAATATAACTAGAAACAAGGTAAAGACCCGAAGCGCAGCTTAGAAAGAGTTTACTGCACCTAAACATAAAAAGGAAAAGCTGGAAACTAATTAAAAACATGACAAGAAATCACAGACATGGATAAAGAAACTTGATGTTTAAAAACGAAATTCTGTACAACTATTTTTAGCAATGTAAAGAAATATTAACTACCATTTCAGCATGTAATATTCTCACTGCTTACATCTATCACAAGGAACTAACTTATGGGAGAAAAGCGCCACTGCCAGGACAATATTATTGAGGTTAGGCATTGTCGACAGCCATCAGAGGAGGGGAGGTGGGAGGGACGAAACTTCACTTTCTCTCATCTTCACTTCACCAAGTCACATCCACTGAACTTCGTTGAACTAGCCAAGAGGAGGGGCAAAGACTGTACATTTGTAAGCAAGGGTAGCCTGGCAGCATGCGCTCCGACACTAGCTTGTCTGTAGGCTACGGCATCTAGTTGATTCTTCAGTGCAGCCATACATCATGTCATACAAGTGCGCAGGCTTGACATGACACAATTTAAAGGACTTTTTCATCTTCCATGTTACAGGCCAATAGGATAATTGTGTGAAGACTTATGACAACTACCAGAATCCTTCCGTTTGTTGTTTTCTTTTGTAAATTAGGGCTATTGTTTTTTAAACCTCAGCGGGATTGAAAAATTTAAGTAGGTAACACGAGATGCATTCTGGTAGTTGACTAGTCAAATGTCATCAAGGTCAAAGTGGACTAAAATGTATGTAGTGAGAGTGCTGGACTTTGGGTGCCATCGTGCATGCAAGTTACCTGAGGGGTACATCGCAAAGTTTCGTCTTGACGTACGAATCCAGAGTTGGAGTTGTACTTGATATACTTTCCTTCAATAAAATGTTCCAAATGAAACAAAGGTGAACCTTCCCTTTCCTTCATTTCAATCACATACACCTGGAAGATATCAACCTGCAGGTAAAGAAAACACAAAACACAAGGGGTTGATGAGTTAAAATCATCGTAAGGATTGTGAAACATTAAAAAGAATTCCAGATTTCAAAAAATTGATTCCTGGTATGCAGGATTTTGGCCAGGGTTCTCCTGAAGCTCTGGTGTGGGATGAAAATTGGCATTAAGTCACCATACAGGTCATGGCTACTAACAGAAAAAAATTTCCATTACTGTTTGTTTCCAAAAACCTTGCTTAATAAAAACAAATATATGATCTATAAATTTAAGAATGAACCAAAAGTTGAAAGGTGATGTCCTCCCATGACCAAAATTCTTTCCCTGGTCAATCAATATGCACTTAAATACACCTTTCAAGGTAGCCAAAATTAAAATTGTATTGGGAGGAGCACCTGGACCCCCCCCAATGGAAGGGGGACAAGCCCCAAACCCACATATGGATGCGCCTTTCAAACTGATCTGTTGCCTCCTACTTAAATTTTTTTTCTCCTTCTAAATTTGCTTTAAATTTCTGGAAAACTTTGATTTTGGTACCGTCCAGTATTTTGACATTCTAGAAGTGGAATGTTAAAAAGTGCTAGTTATGATTACGAAAATAAAGCAAACCTTTTTAGGTGCGTTATATCTGTTATACTCTTCACCCCAAAGCTTTGCATCCATCTGTAGCCTGACGTCATCAAAGTAAACATTCCTGGGAACTTGTTCCATGTACCGCTTTGCAACATAATTAGCTGCATGCTTCCAGTTCATGTGCTTTGAGAAGTTTGATAACTTTTTCCTGTAGTAAAATCATTTATCAAATAAACACTGATGAAATACCACGTGGAATCTTCACATGAAAACATGACATTTTTACACATAAAAAGATCATCACTGCTATGTTTACATAATAAATTGCACCTCATTTGAGTTTATACTAAAACAGAACATTACTTGGCTACTTGCAGATACAAAATTTCTCTTCTTGTGTTGAAAAAATATTTTATGAGTGAGAGCAGCAGAGGAGTGAAATATTTTTCAACAAGAGAAGAGAAATTCATGTGTAGTGGCGCATATAAACACCTTGGGCTGACACAGGAGGGGAAGAGGGGTAGGGATTGACACTTGCAAGCTACCAACTTGTTATGTTGATGGAAAAGTAATCAACGACCAAGTTTGAAATCTACAGCTACAGTAGTCAGTAACTATGTAACTTTATAGCAAAAAAGGTAGTTTTGAAGACTTTTATTATGTACATTCATCAGCTGATGATGCTGCTGCTGCTGTACTGTTCACTTACAGTCTGAAACACTCCCTCATGGCTCCTTGATCAAATGGCTGGAAATTAAAAAATAAATAAACACCACATGTGTATTACTAAGTGTTCTACAGGTCAATTAAAGTTAGCTTTTAAATTACACAAACCAAACCCAACCATCATAAATACAACTGATTTTCAGACTGATTGTTCTTAATTTTATGAGGTGATGTAAATGTCAGTCATCAAACTCTACCAGAGACAATATCACCCAACAATAGAGCTTAGCTCGACCACCTTAAGCACATGGCTATGTATTTCCCTATGTCTGAGAAGTTCCTTGGGATACTACATACCCAAGTTTGACCAGCATATAGATGCCACCAGGGGTGTGAAACCGTGACCTTGTTGTTTAGAAGGGAAAGTAACCTTAAAGACAGCTACCCTGTGTCCTAACCGATTCTTATTCCTATTTGGAACATACAAGGTCATACAAGCAAAAACCACAACCCACCAGTCCAGGGGGAAGTCCCCATTAAAGCAATGTGTAAGGAAGTTGCCCTCCCATTGGCTCTTACTTTGGATCAAGTGTCAGTAAAGGTGTACAAAATAGGCAACAATAAAGTAAAGTGGCCTTATTAGCAAATAATAATAAAATCTGAATCTCACCAATAATTCCATTTTAATCCTCACTTCATCCTTTACCCAGCTTTTCTTAAGTGCATTATATCTGTGTCTTATGGCAACTTCTGTAGGACAAGAATCGTCAATATGAAATTTCTCCCATGGATCAGGCAAGGACTGAGCCTTTCTTATAGCATTCTTCCAACTAAGATGGTGGTGGTGTAAATGCTTTGGATGATGAGTTTTGCTACTTTCATTATTCTTTTTGTTGTTGGCTGAATCAGAATTTTCCAAATCATCAGTTTTATTGTTCTCACACTGTACATTAATTTCCTCCGAAGTCAAAACATCATCTGTTAATGAGCCAATTTCTTCATTCCAATCCTGTGATGTTTCATCAAAGCCTGACTCAGCTTCTTCACCATTACAGCCATTTTCTATTCCATCAGCCAAATCATTGTCAGTTTTACTACAATTCTCATGTCCATCTGCAGCCTGTGAGGATCCTTCTTGTAAATTATGAGGATCTGCATTTCCTGGGATCAAAACAAAAAGTGCTGTCATCTTAGTACCTGTGAATGCTGATCACTGCTAGATTTACATTTTTTTATGTTGGATCTTAGATTACTAATGTAAATGTAATGTAAATGTAAATGTAAATGTAAATGTAAATGTAAATGTCGCGATTGAGAGGACAAACATACATGTCCTCTTTACATAGCTTTTTTGCAGTGGGCTCGGACATCAGCATACTAAGGGCGCCAATGGCAGCCGCTATCAGTCCATTTATGAGCCCACTGAACCCTCCCAACCCATGATGAGTGATGATGTAAGTGATGAAGATAGACCACAACACCGGGAACTACGTCCCCTACTCTTTTCGAATAGTGTGTGGGTTCTTTAACGTCCCACAGAGTTATATATGATGTTCCGTGATATATAATGTTCCGTGATATATGTTTCCTCAGGACTTGAGTCATTAATTATTACCAAAATAAACAAACGAAAAGGAAAAGCATCAAGGAAAAGCAGAGGGTTCAAAGACTTTTAATCTAATCTTAACATCTCCAAAGCCATTATTTCCTCTTGCAGAACTTCAATTTTTAATTTAATGCAAGGTCTTTCCATTTCAGAAAGCCACAGATTTTACCATTAACTACCCATTACCTTTCATAACAAAGGGTGTAACAAAACTGGATTGACTAAGAAAATATGAAATAAATCATATTTAAATTTCCATGAAGATATGAATGGGAATGGGGGGTGGTTCCCTCTGTTGAATGAACAACCTAAGTGGTTGATAAAGACCCGAAAAAAATTCCTACCAGGAATCAAACCTTGACCTTCGCGTTGAATGGACATAATGCTCTATCCATAGAGCTAATAAAGCCAACTGGAAATCAGGCCAATTATTGTGAGTTCATAATATACCCAATGATGGAACTGTGCACCCCTTGCAAAGGTCAGGGTTAGATTCTCATTGAAACCTGTCGAAGTTGTTCAGGTTCTTTATTAACCATCTGGAACCTTTTTTCTTCTGTAAAGATCACATTCACTTTCATAGAGGATGCATTTTCAGAAATCAGTAAGTACATATAATAATAAATAAGAGATGATAAACATATTTTAGAATAATAAAAATTTTTACAAGGAATGGGCTTTTTGCAACAGTTGATCACATGATCAACTTTTTCTTAACAAGGAAACAATGTATTTTGGAAAGATAATTTTAGCAGCAATAGAAAGAGTACATAAAAATAACTATTACTCAATTTGTAAATTTGAAGGCTTATATCTCAAAAGAACCTATTGCTACAGCCTCTGATAATTGGAAGGATTTGCATGGGAAGAACAGATCAGTTACCACCCTGCCATGGTTCGATGGAGGTAAACTTTGAAATTTTCAAACCTTCTTAACATCTCTCTATTACATATAACACAACTCAAATTGCCTGTTATGATTATGATTATTATTTTATGTTCTTCCTTGTCTTCCCTACAATGAAGCACCCTTTTGTTTTGAAAAGGGTCAAAAAAAGAAAATTTAACTGAGAGGCAAGGCCTTATCATCTCATCTCCATACACTACAAAAGGTCTCTTCATTGAGTAGCACAGTGGCCTGAAAATCAGCATTACACTGTATAGTTTAATAATTCAAAGATGCTATTTTCATTCCTGAAAATTATATTGCTCTACTTAAAGTGTTATTCTTTTTAACTGGACAGATGACCAAATGCCCAGCAAAAGTCCTGTCATTTCTAAGACCATTACTTTATTCAAGACAATGATCAAACAGTTTCAGTTTTACAGGCAACCTCCATCTACTGCTAACTCAGATAACTAAGTACCAGGGCTCCTGCAAGTTCAGTGGAGCCAACATCTGGAACACGCTTCCTCTGGCCCTGAGGAGCCAGCACGATTTAAACAAGTTTGGGTTTGACCTAAAAAGGCACTTTATGCATCAGTCAATTCCCCCTGTACCCAGCCCCCACACCCCCTCCCATTTGCCCGCCTTGTCAGTCCCGGGGGTGGGGCATTTGCAAATTTTCCACTGCCCGGGGGCCGGGAATTTGCCAACCCCAGGGCCATTCCCGAGCTTTTGACACGCACACGGTTTCCTATCAGAATATAACTACACAGATGGTTTTACTGGAAAAAAAGCAGATTGGCTCATCTGTCAAGGACAGGAATAAATTGAAGAGGGTTGTAAAGGCATGTTCTCGATTTTATGCATACATTTCTTCATTGCTTATCAAAATTACATAGCGAAATATTGGAGCTATCGATGTGAATCAATGTTTTTCAAATTTCTGTTGAAGTATTTATAAAACTATTCATACCATATAACTTCACAGCACTCTATTAATTTTAATGTCAATAACTTTATATCAATATTAAAACCATAAACTGGTGCATGTCATCGTCAGAATCGTTAGAATCCTAGCGCGTCGTTAGAATCCTAGCACTATTACAAAGGAAGACGTTAATTGAAACAAAAAATGAGAACATTAAAATGCTTAAAATGACGTTATTCGACTGTGCGATCAATGAAAAATGTTGCAGTGTTGACGGAGGATGGGGCATTTGCGGTCTTTTTTTGTCCCCACCACGGGGGATTTGACAGCTTAAGAGTCCCCACTCCTGGGAATTTGCCATCCAAGGCAAAAAAAATGCCAGTGCCCGGGGGTCAGCCCAGGGGGGGGGGGGTGGGCGCAGGTGGAATTGGCTGATGCATTAGATCCAAGCCAAATTGAGCCTCCAATACTTTCACTATACTTAGTTGTTCCATTTTTTTTTCTTTGATCCGTTATTGTTTTTTGTGTTGTTTTTTTTTCTTTTCATCAGGGCCTCATTCAAACCAGCCTCACTGAACTGGGCACCTCTGACTAAAGATTGTTCAATATAAAATAAATAAATAAAAACCTCCCCTGCGTCCTCAAGAAATGCGCGATCATGATGCGCAGCGCAAAAATATAAAGGAATCGCCTTCGCGAAAGTAACAGCTGTGTGTCTTGAAATTTTCTGTCCTTACAGCTGGTGAACTTGAACAGACGCGGAAGTAATAAAATAAATGACTATTCCTTTCATCATAAACAAAATTCCTTTTAGGTTTCCCTTTCGCAGTAATGTACAGAAAAATTTATATCATTTTCTTTTGTTACTCATCAAAGCGATACTTTAAACTTACATACCACATAAGAAGTGAGTGTATGTTCGTCTTTGAGACCAGCTAAGTAAAGATACGTTATCAGTTTTAGTTCGCTGCCCTTTTTTAGTGACAGGTGATACTGTTAACGGAGAAATTTGAAAGATTTCATTGGTTATACCGAGGATTTGAAGAGCATAAGGCAATTATTTTACCCAATATTTTTAACCGTAAATTGTAAATAAACTAGGAAGTTTACCTTCGCTTCTGGGTGAGTTTTCCATCGCCGCAGGGAAGAGAAATCTCAGTCTTCATAAAAGACAGTGAAAGACAGAAAGACTGAAAAGAAGACCCATAGATAAAACAATTCAACACATACAGCACACCATATTTACAAAGTGCTCTCGAGGTCTTATACTTGGGGGAATTACAACTATGCATACACAAAGTCACTTTTTAAAGTTAAATCCGCTGGTCATATTGCATGTTCTTTGGTAAACAATATTTATTGAGCGGGCAGCGGCCAATTATTGTTTTTCTCTCCGTTTTAAAGCCTCTACTCTTCGTTGAGTTCTTAGGAAGTGTAGATCTCTCGGTCTTCACTTAATACTTGAAACAACGACAAGAACAGCTGTTAGGGAGCAGACTGGACAGTCCTGTCTTGCTGTGAAAAGGTGATGTCACTTGCGGGAATTTGTATTTCATTCGCGCTACACGTATCTGATTTTTACATACATATTATATCTAATGAAAGGTCTTGAAATTGGCTTAATCTCCGTAGAACTTTGAAAAGAAGAATGACGAAATCAAAGCTTTACACCTTGGCTTTTATTCGAAATGGAAACAACATTCTTCTGGGGATGAAAAAGAGAGGGTTTGGAGCTGGTCGGTGGAACGGTTTTGGCGGGAAAGTGGACGCGGACGAAACAATTTTGCAAGCCGCTAAAAGGTAAAGCTGCCAATCGTTTTCAACCCTCAGTCTTCTTTTTGCTTTAAAAACTTTTTAATCTTACTATGATCTTTCTTCGCTATGATTAGTCTCCTATTTTTCTTCGCAATTGTTCAGAGGCAACACATGCGAGCGCGCGAGGTCACATCCCGCGAGGAAACGCGACGGGCACTGCTTTTACCATTCCTGGGGGGTCATTCCTTACAATCTATCTCCCAGCGCGGGACAGGAAGGGAGCTAGCGGGATATCAATCATCATATAAGCTGTATGGGCATGTACTGCTGTCAAGGCAGAATCCACAGCCAAAAGGCCAAAACAGGTCAAATTAGCTTATTGGCCCTATATAACCTAAGGAGGAAGACAGAGACATTAGAATAAGGATGGAAGTTGGGGAGAGTTGAAAACACTGACCTGCGGTTCCCAGACTACCCACTGACCCCCACTTCAAAGACTACCCTACAGACTACTCCTACGGACTACCCTAAAAAATCAACCAAATTCACTTTTGCAAAGGAAATAGATAGAACAAACCTACCTCCACTGTGCTTCCTACAGATCCATAAACAGCCACCATCTTGTTTTTCGCCGGTTTCATCGACCCAGTCTTTTTTTAGTCCTGCTCCATTCTTTTTTGGCTACCAGCCAGCACGCTGTTAGCTACATACAGTGTCAAAAAAAGTGTTTAAAGATTGGGTTCTTGAAAGCAAAGACCCCTAAGACCCCCTACCGAATGACTCTGAACTTTACTGATTAGGGTTAGGAAACTGAGTGAATCAGGTTCCATTTAGGTCATTACACTGAGAAACCTGACCTTAAAGAATTGATTCACTCAGTTTGCTAACCCTAATCTTAAGCGGTCTTAGGGGTCTTTGTTTTCAAGATGGAACTCTGGGTTCTACGCTTTCACGTAGTTTACACCTACTTGATGAATGACATCAGTAACCCAGTCTGCAGCCTTTTGTGAAGTACATGCCAACTGATGGTAACTCAAATTTCATACAATCAGTCAATGGATGTGAAAAGAAAATTACGGTGATACCAAAACCCCAGGGCAGGAGACGGAACCAATTTTGGAAGTAGCCATGTCGCCTATAAGCCGTGGGCCTCAATCTCCTATGTGCAGGATTGACATATATTGGGCATGAAGTTAGGTTGCAATATGAAAGACTGGGTCCAGGAAAAAATAAGATGTCAACTGTTTATTGCGTAGCAACACGGGTAGGTTTGTTGTATCTCTTTCCCCCATAAAAACTGAATTTGGTTGAAATTTTAGGGTAGTCCTTCAGGGTACTGCGTGGGGTTGTTCGCGGAGTTTTCCATAGGGTAGTCCACTGAGTGGGGTTCAGTGGTAGTCCGCGGACCAGGGTCAGTGTTTTTCACCCTTGAAGTTGAATGGGTTGGAGGAAACATTTTAAACACAAAAATGGAGAAGAGATCCATACAAATGCACAGGGCGTCAACACACTGACAATGTGCTCAATCAGTTACTTAGCGTAAATGTTTCGACTTTAATAATGCTAGAAATTTTTCTTAATTATGAATAAAATTCAGTCCTAAATTTTACCATCTAAAATATAACAATTTATTGAACTCAAATGATTTCAAAAAATTGTGGCTTTTAATTAACACTCGAGGGAAGGCATGGCAAATGATTATCATATTATGGATATATTGTTTTGATTGGGCTGAGATAAAAAATTGTTTCTGGTTAACATACATGTAGGCTACAAGTAGGAGAGAATTTTATTTTTTATTACAGTTGAACTCCCTTTAAGCAGCCACCTATGAACCAGCTACCCTCTATTAAGCAGCAAAATAATTGTAGAAAAGAATAGTAAATTAAACCTCTGTTAAGCAGCCACCTCTATGAGCAAGTGGCCATGGCCTCCTTTTGGCCATTTGATGAGAATTCTACTAATGCTGTCACCTTTATTAAGCAGCCATTAAGTATTTGATACACATAATTTAGCTTCAATTTAAAATATGATGAAGGAAAATACAGTCAAAGATAGAAGATGAGGAGTGATTGTGGAGAGATAATGCTACTTCTGTCTCTTAGTGATATTTCTGGTAAAGATTATGCTAATTTATGACAAACCTCAATTGAGTGGCCAAGGGTGGCCACTTAATGGGGGGTCAACAATATTATATCATTTTAAAAACAGCAAAATCTGGGTTGGTGAGCAAATGGGGGAGAAGTAAATTGCTTTAGACATTTTTTTAAACATGAAATAAGGTTATTGGTGGCATTTTAACAGGAGTCTGTGGATATTATCTTTGTTTGTTTACAGGGAATTGTGGGAAGAATCAGGTCTGACAGTAGACGAACTCCAAGAGGCTGGAATTTTGAAGTTTGAATTTGTTGGTGAAGCTCAAATAATGGAGGTTCATGTTTTCACCACTAGTATTTTCAAAGGAACACCGGCTGAATCTGATGGTAATTCAGTTTAACATAGAATGGCATACCTAGTTCCCATTCAAAGTGAAGCAAGCAATGAAGAGTGTTACAACAATACATTAAACCCTTCATGACTACTGACCAGTCAACTAGGAGGTATACCCACCCTTTCCCCTGGTCTACTCTCATCTAGATCTGAAATGGTGTCATTCATCTGGCACTGTATTAGTTTCAGCTGTCAAACCTGACCTATTTTTAGGGCAATCTTTTCTTATCTTTTGTGGTTTGAGCTGAACAAAACAGGACCTGATTTTTAGAAAATGGGCAGCCTTGTTAAACAAAATTTGCTAACCCTGAGTCTAAAACTATCAAGACAGTCAAGCCAATTGACTACTATTAGAAAAAATCATGCAGTTGCCATCTGTTTGACTCAGTTTGTTGGGTACCTGAGTTAAGTGATGTAGGTCCAGTTTGATTTCTTGATCCTTCAAAGACCCCATCTCACCGCCCATTTACTGAAGTGAATCTCTTGGGATGCAAAATAACCACTAAGGATGTATCCATCTGTCCAGTGATCTGTCACCAGGGAGACTTAACCTGAAGTTAAGCTCTAGCTGCTTTGTTGACCTTACCCCTTTAAAGTGGTTTATAATGTATGTAAACAGAACAATTTTAATCTTTTTTTCTGTAGAAATGAGGCCCAAGTGGTTTTCTTTATCAGAGGTACCATTCAGTGACATGTGGCCGGATGACCCTCTGTGGTTTCCATTGATGTTGAATGGGCAGAAGTTCTCTGGATATTTTAAGTTTAAAGGACACTCAGAAATCCTTGATTACACCCTTCAGCCCTCATGTGCAGTTTGATGTTTTTGTAAAAAATTGTTTTGAGAGTTACATTAATGCCATGACACATCTTATCACCAGCTTCTACCCATGTAGTTTCACTCTGAGCTTTGACTGAGCTTTTCTCATTTAAGTAGCTAAAGGCAGTTCTTTTTAAGGAGTGCCCATCGTAAAAAAATCTCTGCATTTTATAACGTAAAACAAATGAACGAAGCATGGCAGGGACCCACTTTAGGGGTCATTTTATAGGGTTTGTACAGTTTTAAATTCTTGATAAAGTCTTCAATTTTTTTGCAGACCAATTAAATGTTTAGATGTTTTTTGTTTTAATACATGTAATTGTCTCTCGATCTCCACCCCTGGCTGATTCATCAACTTTCATTTCCTTGGTCTTCCTTTTTCGTACCATGGTGGGAACATGGTTGCGCCACCATAAGGCCCATGGAAAGGTGGTTATCACCAGGAAAGTGGGTGCACGTAGGTCTGAATATCAGGTTCAGCTATTCACAGTTTAGGTGTTATGATGGGCTAAAATGCCTAGAAAAACGAGCATTTTTGACAACTTTCCCCTATTTTGGTGAGAAAACGTAATTTTCCTGAAGATTCAAAAATTGAGATTCATAATTAGCAAATTGCTACTGGAACTGTCTGTAATTTGATACTCTTTAAGGTAGCTTCCAAACAGTTTTTTTCATCAATTTTTAGCTTTGAGTTGTATTATTTATCTCATATGTTAGGAATAGGAAAATGATATATTCGTGAGTTAGCCCCAGTGAGAGAGCAAAATCTGCCCCAATAAATGAGGTGTTCCAAACTATGTGTTTTCATATGCTTCTGTCGTAATTGTTCTTTCATTTGTAACAATTACATGTCACAGGTACGCCAGATATGATGGAACATCGTAAAAGTTTGCGCCTATAGACTAATTTCAATTAATTTCAATATACTACAAATTTGAGAAAAAAAGAGTTGCTTTGAATATGACAGTGGCGTTCCTGAAGCTTTTTAATGACGTCACCCTGACGTAATTGGCGGGATAACGAGGCTCAACCATCGCCCCAGTTCCCCCTCTGAAAATTCTTTTTTTATTCAGCTTAATGCAAAGTATGTATATTTATATACAGTCGAACCTCCCGTAAGCGACCATCCAAAATGCACGTTAATTCTGATGATGTCCATTATCAAGTTTCCTAGAAACCACAAGAACAAGGCCCCACAAAAAATAATTAATAATAATAAATTTCTTAACAATATAGGACAAAAATATAAAACTTCAACCCCGCCAGGATTCGAACCTGGAATCCCCTGATTCGTAGTCAGATGCCTTATCCGTTGGGCCACGGGGCCTTCTGTAATGGACGGGTCGCTTTTCAATCCCAAGTAACTCACTCTGGTTTGATATTACACTTTTTGCTCTTCATTAAAAGAAGATACAAAGTAATTTTATTTTCCAGGAATTCAATAACATCTTAGGAAGAACATATCCACAAATTAATCTTCATTTTAATCATCCGTCGTTTCATTTGCGCAATTATTATGACGCTAACCTATCTTCAATAACAGCACAGGAATGTCGTTTTCTTCGTTTTACATTGTATTATGTCTTTGAAAAACATGTACATCAATAACAGGTGTTTAAAAGGTATTTCAGTGAGTATACTTGAGTTATGATAGATGTTTTTAAAGCCACTAAGATTGCATGTCGTCACGCTTACAGCAAACTTCAGATTCAACTTGAGAGTTATCAAAATGGAAAATGAGCATATCATAAACACTTCAAAACAATTCTTATGGATAAAGCTGGAGGGAAAATACTATTTTTTGGTAGAAGTAATTGAGGAAAAGAAAAGGGAAACCTTGGTCACGTGGCACAAATTCACGTTTGCCGCCAAATCTCTCTAATGACTAGCCTGCGAACGCAGACCGCGTATTTCCGCAAAATACGTCTGCGGTCTCAGGCTAACATTGACCAATATTATCCAAAAAATATGCCTTTATAGGGGTAACATCATTCAATATTTGCAAGTTGCAGAAAAAAAGGAAAAGAAATAATGAAAATCGAGGGAGTTCTTCATGTCAATAAAAGCACAAAATTATTATTATTGTTTTCTTATCTCATAAAGGTTATGCGTTGTTTCAAACAAAATTAAAGAACCAAGTGTAAAAAGTACGACCCCGCCAGGACTCGAACCTGGAATCTTCTGATCCGAAGTCAGACGCCTTATCCATTAGGCCACGAGGCCGACGTACTATACAAAGAATTCTACTGCTATTTCACAATCAACTGTATTACAAATATGCACTGTAATACTGTTATTTTGTGTTTGCATCGAGATTTTTATTCTTTTGTCGTCCCTTAGCTTTTTTCTGCACCTTGCAAATATTATCATTGTAAAAGGTATTAGATTGATGTTTCCCCTGAAGCAACCTTTTTTGGATAGTGTTGGTTAATGTTGTTAATTGTACAGCATTCAATCTTCGTGGCCTTAAAAACATCTGCCGTAATTTCAGTGTCGCCACTAAAACAATATCCAACTACGAGTCAATATTATCTGAGAGGAGACAAGTTAATAAACATTAAAAACCCAATCAGCTATAACAGGCCCCGTGGCCCAACGGATAAGGCATCTGACTACGAATCAGGGGATTCCAGGTTCGAATCCTGGCGGGGTCGAAGTTTTACATTTTTGTCCTGTATTGTAAAGAAAGCTGCTACTGTAACAGTTTAAAAAATTGGTTATACAGCTATTTCGAGAAAGGTTGTCGGAAAAAGTACACGCGACAATGCCGAAAGGTATTGTGGGTGGTTTTCAGTTCACTGTCATCAAAGAAATTTGCAAGAATGGAACTAGAGGCCATGAACTTATGATTGTAATTGCTAAAGGAAAGAAACAATAGTATGTTCGACAGCTACAATGTCAGGAACAGGTTATTGATCATATCCCATATTACCTTTTGAGATTGTCGCATGCACAATTTTTCCGACAACCTTTCTCGAAATAGCTGTATATAAATGGTGCTCTTTGACGACATGACCCAGTGCCTACTTATATTATCATATCCGGCGTCTTTTCGTTTTTTGCCGCACGTTCTAATCGACCAGTTATGTAGGGAGGGCGACATATGAACAAAGCACTTGATGGATAAGGCTTCTCCTTCTTGTGTGCAGAGCCTACATTGATAAGAACCAAGAATGCAATTCAGCGAAACTTCGCCCAAGTTAAATGGACTTAATCTTAACCCTTCAACAGAGGCTTCTTAGCCCACCTTGGGGGCACGAGCTTGGACGCAGCGTTCCCCCAACCTTCATTCTTCTTCCCTAGTGATCCCTTCGCCTTCAATCGCGTCCAAAGTTTTTCGCCCGCTTTTCCTTTTTTTCGAATTCCTGTCAATTATTCGAGAGGCGACTTGTCGTTGTGGTTTCTAGGAAACTTGACCATCGACCTCAAACTGAATTAGAGCACCGTGGTGTCCGTCATCTTAATTAATTGGTCATCCATCATTTACTAGCAAAATCTTAAATCAATATCACTGATGTAAATATTTGACTTATTTCGTCTACATTAAACCAAAGAAATAACTTCGGAGCGGAGGCAATAGTAGAATTCAGTTTCACCAATGTTTTCCTAGAAGGGTCCTTTCTTGTTAGATCTAGGTAGGCAGGGGGGGGCATAATAGGCCATTTTAAGCAAGGGTGAGGTTGACCTTGTTTTCATACAAACCTTCTTTGCCTTGTTATGGAAATTGTTCTTGAAAAATACTGGTAAGCATAAGAATAACTTGATTTACATAATAAAGCAGGAAGGTTTGCATCAAAACAAGGTCACCCTCAGCCTCGCTTCTATCCATAACTGTAAAACGGCCTATTCGTTTTGATTTTGTAATAAAAGTTAAGTCAAGTTAGGACAGTGTTAAGTAGAAATTTCTTTGAGTGTCTGCAACCTGAGATTAGTTCATTTCTATTGTTCAGGGTAGACGTTACAGGTTTACAAATTGTAAACGTTAATACTGATGATGTCCATAATCAAGTTTCCTAGAAACCAAAACAACAAAGCCCCACAAAAAATAATTATATGCAGAGAATTCCCTGGTCCAATTAACAGGCGTTGGAAAGAAAAAGGCGCAAATATACTGCGAACAAACCTCGTTCCCAGGGTTCTCTCCTACCCGTCCCTACGGAGCAAGAGAGACGACGGTTAGGAGAGAAAACCTGGGAACGAGGTTGACTGCGAACGTAGTAGGACGCAAAGGACTCGCTACGGAAGGAGAAGGAAGGCGAACGCCACATCCTAGCTCCCACGCCAAACGTAGGCTAAGAAGTCAACTTAGGCGAATTTTTGCTGAATTGCTTGGCTCTTATCAGTGTGGGTTATGTACACAAGATGAAGAAGCCATGTAGATCACATCCTTCGTTTTATTTCGCCCTCTCTACATAACCGGTGAAAGGGTGTCGATCAAAACCTCTGGTCAAAAAGAGCGACACCGTAATTAGTAGCAAAGGCGAGGGCTCATGTTGTCAGTAAGACCACCGTTTATAACCCTTTTTTAAATTTCTTAACGATATAGGACAAAAACATAAAACTTCGACCCCGCCAGGATTCGAACCTGGAATCCCCTGAGTCGTAGGCAGATGCCTTATCCGTTGGGCCACGGGGCCTGCCGTAATGGACGAGTCGGTTTTCAATCCCAAGTAACTCACTCCGGTTGGATATTTCACTTTTTGCTCTTCATTAAAAGAAAATATAAAGTAATTTTTATTTTCCAGGAATTCAATAACAAGAACATATCCACAAATTAATCTTCATTTTAATCATCCGTCGTTTCATTAGCGCAATTACCATGATGCTAATGCATCTTCAATAACACCACTGGAATGTCGTTTTCTTTATTTTACAGTGTATTATGTCTTCGAAAAACATGTACATCAATAACAGGTGTTTAAAAGGTACAAGTTCAGTGGGTATATACTTTAGTTATTATAGATGTTTTTAAAGCCACTAAGATTGCATGTTGTCACACTTACGGCAAACGTCAGATTCAAGTTGAGAGTTATCAAAATGGAAAATAAGCATATCAAAAACACTTCAAAACAATTCTTATGGGTAAAACGGGCGTGATAATACTATTTTTTGGTAGAAGTAATTCAGGAAAAGAAAAGGGACACCTTGGTCACGTGGCCCAAATTCACGTTTGCCGCCAAATCTCTCTAATGACCAGCCTGCGAACGCAGACCGCGTATTTCCGCAAAATACGTCTGCGTTCTCAGGCTAACATTGACCAACACTATCCAAAAAAAGGCCTTTATAGGGGTAACATCATTCAATATTTGCAAGTTGCAGAAAAAAAGGAAAAGAAATAATGAAAATCGCGGGAATTCTTCATTTCAATAAAAGCACAATTTTTTTTTATCTCACAAAGGTTATGCGTTGTTTCAAACAAAACGAAAGAACCAAGCGTAAAAAGCACGACCCCGCCAGGACTCGAACCTGGAATCTTCTGATCCGAAATCAGACGCCGTATCCATTAGGCCACGAGGCCGACATTCTTCTGACAGTAATGAGAAACTGTTCGCCGATTGGGCACAATAATACGAAGCATTTTTTGTGCCCAATCAGGAGCCAGCATCGGTTTGAATTTTTGGAAATGGTTCGGTGAGAGTCGGTACCCAGGGGCTCTTCCGTCCTTACTTGAAAATTTTCGTTCCGCCGTTTCTCCCGACCCGACTGACTGCCCCCTGGCTCTCCGAGGATGTGTAATATGCTTCCTAACTCATTTCACTGATTCATTCATATTATTTTGTGTTTGCATTTAAATGAAGAACGTGACCCTCGAGATTTTCATTCTTTTCTCTTCCCTTTTTTCTGCACCTTGCAAATATTATCATAAACGGTACTGGATTGATGTTTTCCCTGAAGCAACGTTTTTTGGATAGTGTTTCGTTAATGTTGTTAATTGTACAGCATCCAATCTTTAAAAATATCTGTCGTAATTTCAGTGTCGCCACTAAAACAATACTCAACCAGAGTCAATATTACCTGAGAGGAGACAAGTTAATTAACATTAAAAACCCTATCAACTATAACAGGCTCCGTGGCCCAACGGATAAGGCATCTGACTACGAATCAGGGGATTCCAGGGTCGAATCCTGGCGGGGTCGAAGTTTCATATTATTGTCCTGTATTGTAAAGAAAGCCGCTACTGTAACTGTTTAAAAAACTGGTTATATATAAATGGTGCTCTTTGACGACATGACACAGTGCCTACTTATATTATCATGTCCGGCGTCTTTTCCTTTTTTGCCGAACGTTCTGATCGACCAGTTATGAAGGGAGGGCGACATATGAACAAAGCACTGGATGGACAATGCTTGTGTGCAGAGCCTACACTGATAAAAACCAAGCATGCAATTCGGCGAAAATTCGCCCAAGTTGAATGGACTTAATCTTAATCCTTCATCAGAGAATTCTTGGCCCACGTTGGGCGCACGAGCTTGGACGCGGTTTTCCCCTTCATTCTTCTTCCCTAGTGATCCCTTCTCCTTCAATCGCGTCCAAAGTTTTTCGCCTTCTTTTCCTTTTCTTTTGGATTCCTGTCAATTATTCGAGAGGCGACTTGTCGTTGTGGTTTCTAGGAAACTTGACCATCGACCTCAAACTGAATTAGAGCAAGGTAGTGTCTCTCTTTGTCTACATTAAACCGAAGAAACAACTTCAGAGCGGAAGCAATAGTAGAATCCACTTTCACCAATGTTTTCCTAGAAGAGTTCTTTCTTGTTAGATGTACTTAGGCAGGGGGCTGTAGTTCGTTTTGATTTTGTAATAAAAGTTAAGTCAAGTTAGGACAGTGTTTAGTAGAAATTCTTTGAGTGTCTGCAACCTGAAATTACTTCATTTCTATTGTTCAGGGTAAACATTATAGGTTTACAAATTATAAACGTTAATTCTGATGATGTCGATATACAAGTTTCCTAGAAACCACAACAACAAGGCCCCACAAAAAGAAAATTTTATGCAGAGAATTCTCTGGTCTAATTGACAGGCGTTTGAAAGAAAAGGAAAAAGGCGCAAATTACTGCGAACCAACCTCGTTCCCAGGGTTTTCTCCTACTCGTCCCTACGGAGAGACGACGGTTAGGAGAGAAAACCTGGGAACGAGGTTGACTGCGAACGTGGTAGGACGCGAAGGACTCGCTACGGAAGGAGAAGGAAGGCGAACGCCACGTCCTAGCTTCTTCGCCAAACGTAGGCTACGAAGTCAACTTTAGCGAATTTTTGCTGAATTGCTTGGTTCTTATCAGTGTGGGCTCTGTACACAAGAAGGAGAAGCAATGTCCATCACGCGCTTCGTTTTATGTCGCCCTCTCCACATAACCGGTAAAAGTGCGTCCATCAAAACCTCTAGCCAAAAAGAAGAGACACCGTAATAAGTAGCGTAGGCGAGGGCTCATGTTGTCAATAAGACCATCATTTATAGCCCTTTTTTGAATTTCTTAACAATACAGGACAAAAATATAAAACTTCGACCCCGCCAGGATTCGAACCTGGAATCCCCTTATTCGTAGTCAGATGCCTTATCCGTTGGGCCACGGGGCCTTCTGTAATGGGCGGGCCGCATTTCAAGCCCAATTAACTCACTCTGGTTGGATATGACACTTTTTGCTCTTCATTAGAAGAAAATATAAATTAATTTTATTTTCCAGGATTTCAATAACATCTTAGGAAGAACATATCCACAAATTAATCTTCATTTTAATCATCTGCCGTTTCACTTGCGCAATTACCATGATGCTAATGCATCTTCAAAAACACCAATGAAATGTCGTTTTCTTTATTTTACAGTGTATTATGTCTTTGAAAAACATGTACATCAATAACAGGTGTTTAAAAGGTATTTCAGTGGGTATATACTTTAGTTATGATAGATGTTTTTAAAGCCACTAAGATTGCATGTCGTCACGCTTACGGCAAACGTCAGATTCAAGTTGAGAGTTATCAAAATGGAAAATGAGGAGGAAAAAAACACTTCAAAACAATTCTTACGGATAAAACTGGAGTGAAAATACTATTTTTTTAGTAGAAGTAATTGAGGAAAAGAAAAGGGAAACCTTGGTCACGAGGCCCAATTTCACGTTTGCCGCCAAATCTCTCTAATGACCAGGCTGCGAACGCAGACCGCGTATTTCCGCAAAATACGTCTGCGTTCGCAGGCTAACATTGACCAACACTATCCAAAAAAAGGCCTTTATAGGAATAGCATCATTCAATATTTGCAAGTTGCAGAAAAAAAAATTAAAGGAAATAATGAAAATCACGGGAGTTCTTCATTCCAATATAATTAAAGCACAAAATTATTTTTTTATCTCAAAAAGGTTATGAGTTGTTTCAAACAAAACAAAAGAACCATTGTAAAAAGTACGACCCCGCCAGGACTCGAACCTGGAATCTTCTGATCCGAAGTCAGACGCCTTATCCATTAGGCCACGAGGCCGACGCACTATACGAAGAATTCTACTGCTATTTCACAATCAACTGTATTACAAATATGCACTGTAATATTGTTATTTTGTGTTTGCATTTAAATGAAGAACGTGACTCTCGAGATTTTTATTCTCTTCTCTTCCCTTTTTTCTGCACCTTGCAAATATTATCATTGTAAAAGGTAATGGATTGATATTTCCCCTGAAGCAACTTGGTTTGGATAGTATTAAAGTTGTTAATTGTACAGCATGCAATCTTCGTGGCTTCAAAAATATCTGTCGTAATTTCAGTGTCACAACTAAAACAATATCCAACCAGAGTCAATAATATCAGAGGAGACAACTTAATTAACAGTAAAAACCCAACCAGCTATAACAGGCCCCGTGGCCCAATGGATAAGGCATCTGACTACGAATCAGGGGATTCCAGGTTCGAATCCTGGCGGGGTCGAAGTTTTGTATTTTTTTTCCTGTGTTGTAAAGAAAGCTGCTACTTTAACAGTTAAGAAAAATTGGTTATAAATGGTGCTCTTTGGCGAAATGATCCAGTGCCTACTTGTATTATCATGTCGTCTTTTCCTTTTTTGCCGGACGTTCTGATCGACCAGTTATGTAGGGAGGGCGACAGTATGAACGAAGCACTTGATGGACATGGCTTCTCCTTCTTGTGTACAGAGCCCACACTGATATAAGAACCAAGCATGCAATTCAGCGAAAATTTGCCCAGGTTGAATGGACTTAATCTTAATCCTTCATCAGAGGCTTCTTAGCCCACCTTGGGGGCACGAGCTTGGACGCGGTTTTCCCCTCCATTCTTCTTCCCTAGTGATCCCTTCGTCTTCAATCGCGTCCAAAGTTTTTCGCCCCCTTTTCCCTTTTTTTCGAATTCCTGTCAATTATTCGAGAGGCGACTTGTCGTTGTGGTTTCTAGGACACTTGACCATCGACCTCAAACTGAATTAGAGCACGGTGGTGTCTGTCATCTTAATTAATTGGCCATCCATCATTTACTAGCAAAATCTTAAATCAGTATCACTGATGTAAATATTTGACTTATTTTGTCTACATTAAACCAAAGAAATAACTTCAGAGCGGAGGCAATAGTAGAATTCAGTTTCACCAATGTTTTCTTAGGAGGGTCCGTTCTTGTTAAATCTAGGTAGGGGGGGGGGCTATAATAGGCCATTTTAAGCAAGGGTGAGGATGACCTTGTTTTCATACAAAGCTTCTTTTCTTTGTTATGGAAATTGTTCTTGAAAAATACTGGTAAGCATAAGAATAACTTGATTTACATAATAAAGCAGGAAGGTTTGCATCAAAACAAGGTCACCCTCAGCCTCGCTTCTATCCATAACTGTAAAACGGCCTACTCGTTTTGATTCTGTAATAAAAGTTAAGTCAAGTTGGGACAGTGTTTAGTAGAAATTTCTTTGAGTGTCTGCAACCTGAGATTAGTCCATTTCTATTGTTCAGGGTAGACGTTACAGGTTTACAAATTATAAACGTTTGTACTGTCGCAATTTGTAATAATCATCGCACTTTGTAATACCTGTCGAAATTTGTAATAAATCCATCGCACTTTGTAATACCTGTCGCAAATTGTAATAACAGTCCATCGCACTTTGTAATAAACTAAGCTGTCGCAATTTGTAATAATTCCATCGCACTTTGTAATGATTTTTTTAAGAGTGATTCATTGTACTTCGTCAACATTAATATAATGCCAAAATATGCATGGTACTACATTAACAATGATGATGACGTATGCTAGCACGTAACATCTCCGCTCGTTCAAACCATTAAACTTTATTCACAGTCCTAAACATTTTTTGCCCCCGCAGGGATTTCGCCCAGAGGCGAAATCACGAGGAGGCACCCTAGTAACTCGCGCGTATATTAAGGACAGTACTTACAGTTCAAATATACAGACAGTATACTAGAAAAAATCTCGATTTGCTCGAACTGGAGCCGCGAGGAATCGGTAGGTAATGATGACGTTTCTATTGTTTGCGCCCGCAAGTACGAAATGGTTAGGATGACGAAAAGACAGAAAATCCCGAAGGGACCGCTCAGGTAGATTTTGTGACATTTATTGTGCAGTCATACTTCGATACTCTTTTGCGTTACGCAGTGACATTCTGTGGAGCAGTTGTTTTGAAAGTTATGGACCAAAAGACACTCGTTAAGCGCAGGGGAGGTTATAAGGTGCGTTTAACTGTGTATATATAAACACTTGGAGAGTTTGCCAGACACGAGTTCACAAATCTTTGATTCATATTGGAAACCTTGCCAGACACTCTTTCTCTCTCTTTGACCGGAATAAGACGTACTCAGCCCCAAACAAGCAAGACAAGCGAACAACGGCTAGCTTATTTACTAGCAGATTGATGGACATTTACAGAAATTCGCCGACCATCAAATTCTGCGCTGACTTATTCCCCGCTCATAGATGTTCTTCCGTTGTTAAGTTTCAAATAAGACTAGAATGCGCGAGCGTGAATTGATCAAACGTCCTTTTCATTTCTAAGGCTTCCTTTCCGGCAAATAAAATGAACTGAATGTAAAAAGTGAAAGAGAAATAGCGAAATATTCAACTCCTAATTAAATCTTTTCTTATGGTTTAGAATAAACTATTCTCGAAACTGAGAATGTTTTGACCAAAGCTGTGCAAATCGAGCTGAAACTGTGCATGGAACCTTGCGTTTCCTGTATATATCTCACCTATTGTATGGAATATGTGTGAAAATCTTAATTATGAATCGGTACATTTCAAAGAGCTCACACAACCAGCAAGAATACTATTGACCGACAATATAAAGAACGGGGGCAGCTGCAGTGTCAACTATTACTAGTATAAAATTAATGTTGATTAGTTATCTGACTTACGAAATGCTGTATCCTTAAAACTTGCTATTGTACTAGGTGGTTTGCATGCAATGGTTACCCGGCGGGTGTACTTCAACCTTACAGGAACCATAAGGGGATGTGCCTCTGGACAGAGCATTGCCAAAGTACAGGATCTAAACAGAGCTAGACAAACTACACACAAAAGAGCCATTATTAAAAAGCATTTAATTTCCGCAAATCGTAACATCCATCCTACATCATTCGAATAAGGACACCAGGAAAGTTCAAGCTTTCCTTTTTAGATCTTATAACATGTCGACACAACACCTTCCTTGTCTAACGTGCAATCTTAAAGAAATAATGGTGGCTTAGCTTCCATTTTTTGGCCAACTTAATCAAGCAAGGCCTGGAAAGATTGAATTGTTTACTGTAAATAAACAAAAACGTCACCAGTGGCAAACCGTCGAACCACAACAGAAACATAAACAAAAAGTCCAATTAGTCGCTGGCCAATACCTTCGTATGCACCTGTTTTTATAAAACTCACTTGGGGTCTAACACTGAGCCGGCTGGCCATTTGGTCCATTATTCTCTCTTGATTTGGTCCCATATAGGAACAAAAGGATTCCATCTTAAAACAATTTTTTCTATATGGTGCCCTCTAAAGCAAATACCGTGGGGATAGTCATAAATTCTTCCTCCCCGCCTATATACAACTTGTAAGGACTTGCAGTTCTTCCGTGCGTGTTAAGGATTACTTTTTCTTCCACAAAATGGAAAGGATGGAATAAACAATCCATTACTATTTGAGTTACCTTATCTAAGGATCAAACCAAAGACACAAGGCCAACAAGGTAACTAATGATACTCTATTAAAGGATCGAGATCCTTAAAAACCATACACTATCAGGCGGAACATACCTAGCTAACCCATCCATATATGGGATTATCCTCCCCCCGAAGACGTCACGTATCACGTGGCAAGCAAACATGGATTTGGACGACGAATGCCAGATTATTCATGAATTTTCTGTTGTTAAATGTCGCTTTTGTTATTTGAATATTTTTGAATTTAAACATGATTCATATCTTGTTGGTGATTTGTCACAGGAAGTTCCATGTCTTTCATAAAAGCGATTCTAGTTGGTCACGTGATTAATCAAGGCCGAAAAATTTATAGCGGAAGACATCCATGTTTGACTACACGAAATGTCACGGAGATGTTACGTGCTATATAGCAGACGTCATCATCTTTGTTTATGAAGTACCATGCATATTTTGGCATTATATTAATGTTGACGAAGGAAGTTGAGTCACTATCAAAAAATTATTACAAAGTGCGATGGAATTATTACAAATTGCGACAGCTTAGTTTATTACAAAGTGCGATGGACAGTTGTTACAAATTGCGACAGCTTTTTTATTACAAAGTACGACACGTTTTATTACAAATTGCGACAGGTATTACAAAGTGCAATGATTATTACAAATTGCGACAGTACAAACGTTTATTCTGATGATGTCGATATACAAGTTTCCTAGAAACCACAACAACAAGGCCCCACAAAAAATAATTATATGCAGAGAATTCCCTGGTCCAATTGACAGGCGTTGGAAAGAAAAAGGCGCAAATTACTGTGAACCAACCTCGTTCCTAGGGTTCTCTCCTACCCGTCCCTACGGAGCAAGAGAGACGACGGTTAGGAAAAAAAACCTGGGAACGAGGTTGACTGCGAACGTAGTAGGACGCTAAGGACTCGCTAGGGAAGGAGAAGGAAGGCGAACGCCACATCCTAGCTCCTTCGCCAAACGTAGGCTAAGAAGTCAACTTAGGCGACTTTTTGCTGAATTGCTTGGCTCTTATCAGTATGGGTTATGCCCTTTCTACATAACCGGATAAGGCATCTGACTACGAATCAGGGGATTCCAGGTTCGAATCCTGGCGGGGTCGATTTTTCTGTTTTTGTCCTATTTGGTTAAGAAATTTTAAAAAGGGTTATAAATGGTGGCCTTATTGACAACATGAGCCCTCGCCTTCGCTACTTATTACGGTGTCGCTCTTTTTTGGCAGAGGTTTTGATCGACACCGTAATAAATGCATCTTCAATAACACCACTGGAATGTCGTTTTCTTTATTTTACAGTGTATTATGTCTTTGAAAAACATGTACATCAATAACAGGTGTTTAAAAGGTACAAGTTCAGTGGGTATATACTTTAGTTATTATAGATGTTTTTAAAGCCACGAAGATTGCATGTTGTCACGCTTACGGCAAACGTCAGATTCAAGTTGAGAGTTATCAAAATGGAAAATGAGCATATCAAAAACACTTCAAAACAATTCTTATGGGTAAAACTGGCGTGATAATACTATTTTTTGGTAGAAGTAATTCAGGAAAAGAAAAGGGACACCTTGGTCACGTGGCCCAAATTCACGTTTGCCGCCAAATCTCTCTAATGACCAGCCTGCGACCACAGACCGCGTATTTCCGCAAAATACGTCTGCGTTCGCAGGCTAACATTGACCAACACTATCCAAAAAAAGGCCTTTATAGGGGTAACATTATTCAATATTTGCACGTTGCAGAAAAAAAGGAAAAGAAATAATGAAAATCGCGGGAGTTCTTCATTTCAATAAAAGCACAATTTTTTTTATCTCACAAAGGTTATGCGTTGTTTCAAACAAAACGAAAGAACCAAGTGTAAAAAGCACGACCCCGCCAGGACTCGAACCTGGAATCTTCTGATCCGAAGTCAGACGCCGTATCCATTAGGCCACGAGGCCGACATAGTATACAAAGAATTCTACCGCTATTTCACAATCAACTGTATTACTAATATGCACTGTAATATGCATCCTCGGAGACCCAGGGGCAGTCAGTCGGGTCGGGAGAAAAGGCGCGACGAAAGTTTTCAAGTAAGGACGGAAGAGCCCCTGGGTACCGACTCTCACCGGACCATTTCCAAAAGTTCAAGCCGATGCCGGCTCCTGATTGGGCACAAAAAATGCTTTGTATTATTGTGCCCAATCGGTGAGCACATCTCCTGAGTTATTTTCGTGTGTTCGTACACGACGGCTATTGCACGGCTTGTCGGGGTCATGCACCAAAGAAATGCACGCAGTCAGGAAACTTTCAGTTTGATATAGATTTCCCATATGATTTCAAAATACTGTCTGCCCGAAAACTAAAGACGCTTTTCCAAAAGAAAAGCTTCAGCTTACAACAGGTATTCACGCTTGCATCGGCCACGTCTTGCGTAAATACATTTATAGAGAGTATTTAAAAGATAACACGACGGAAACGTCGCACGGAAAAGTGAATTTATATTTTTGTTCAGTCTCTATCGTGATTATTCCAACTCGCTTACTTTGACAAATGCAAACGGAACTCTTCTGGAGCTGAATTTCTTTCAACCATATCCAAGTTCATGAAGAGAATGAATTTTGTCATTGCTTGTTTACGTCCTTCACAAAACGTGAAATTAGGCATTTTCACGGGTAGTCGTGCAGTTGACGGCAAAGAAATGTACAAAAAAGCGTGACGCACGTGCAAAGTTGTTGTTTTGCCTTGTCAAGCTATTGCTTATTTGAATTTCTCGTTGTCTCCGCCGAATCATAAAACTTCCTATTATTTACGATACATTGTGATCCGTGAAAAACAGAATATTCGGGCCAAATTCAGTTGCTCCTCCTGATAGCATCCCAAACGTTTTTTCGACTCATCGGTAGTTCCTTCGTTTCTGGCAAGTTAGGAAAGTAGAAAGTAAAAGTTTCCCTTGCACGCACAAGCTTGGTGAACGAACCGGGCAAATGTGGCGAGACAATAGCCGTCGTGTACGAACACACAAAAATAACTCAGGAGAAACTGTTCGCCGATTGGGCACAATAATACGAAGCATTTTTTGTGCCCAATACGCTCTTCTCACGTATGGTAATATGCCCGTCCATCCTCGTTTTCGAGTAAAACTTCTTTTGAAATGCTAATCGGACGACGTTTTCGTATTTGAATTTCAAAAGAAATTTCACTCGAAAACGAGGTTGGACGGGCATATTACCATACGTGAGAAGAGCGTATCAGGAGCCAGCATCGGTTTGAATTTTTGGAAATGGTTCGGTGAGAGTCGGTACCCAGGGGCTCTTCCGTCCTTACTTGAAAACTTTCGTTCCGCCGTTTCTCCCGACCCGACTGACTGCCCCTGGGTCTCCGAGGATGTTAATGTTGTTAATTGTACAGCATCCAATCTTTAAAAGTATCTGTCGTAATTTCAGTGTCGCCACTAAAACAATACTCAACCAGAGTCAATATTATCTGAGAGGAGACAAGTTAATTAACATTAAAAACCCTATCAACTATAACAGGCTCCGTGGCCCAACGGATAAGGCATCTGACTACGAATCAGGGGATTCCAGGGTCGAATCCTGGCGGGGTAGAAGTTTCATATTATTGTCCTGTATTGTAAAGAAAGCCGCTACTGTAACTTTATAAAAAATTGGTTATATATAAATGGTGCTCTTTGACGACATGACACAGTGCCTACTTATATTATCATGTCCGGCGTCTTTTCCTTTTTTGCCGGACGTTCTGATCGACCAGTTATGCAGGGAGGGCGACATATGAACAAAGCACTTGATGGACATGGCTTCTCCTTCTTGTGTGCAGAGCCTGCATTGATAAGAACCAAGCATGAAATTCAGCGAAAATTTGCCCAGGTTGAATGGACTTAATCTTAATCCTTCATCAGAGACTTCTTAGCCCGCGTTGGGCGCACGAGCTTGGACGCAGCGTTCCCCTTCATTCTTCTTCCCTAGTGATCCCTTCGCCTTCAATCGCGTCCAAAGTTTTTCGCCCCCTTTTCCTTTTCTTTTGGATTCCTGTCAATTATTCGAGAGGCGACTTGTCGTTGTGGTTTCTAGGAAACTTGACCATCGACCTCAAACTGAATTAGAGCAAGGTGGTGTCTGTCATCTTACTTAATTTGACATCCATCATTTACTGGCAAAATCTAAATAAATACCACTGATGTAAATATTTGACTTATTTTGTCTGCATTAAACCGAAGAAACAACTTCAGAGCCGACGCAATGTTTTCCTAGAAGGGTTCTTTCTTGTTAGATGTAGTTAGGCAGGGGGCTGTAATTCGTTTTGATTTTGTAATAAAAGTTAAGTCAAGTTAGGACAGTGTTTAGTAGAAATTCTTTATTTGAGTGTCTGCAACCTGAAATTAGTTCATTTCTATTGTTGAGGGTAAACATTACAGGTTTACAAATTATAAACGTTAATTCTGATGATGTCGATATACAAGTTTCCTAGAAACCACAACAACAAGGCCCCACAAAAAGAAAATTTTATGCAGAGAATTCTCTGGTCTAATTGACAGGCGTTTGAAAGAAAAGGAAAAAGGCGCAAATTACTGCGAACCAACCTCGTTCCCAGGGTTCTCTCCTACTCGTCCCTACGGAGAGACGACGGTTAGGAAAGAAAACCTGGGAACGAGGTTGACTGCGAACGTGATAGGACGCGAAGGACTCGCAAGGGAAGGAAAAGGAAGGCGAACGTTACGTCCTAGCTTCCTCGCCAAACGTAGGCTAAAAAGTCAACTTAGGCGAATTTTTGCTGAATTGCTTTGTTCTTATCAGTGTGGGCTCCGTACACAAGAAGGAGAAGCAATGTCCATCACATCCTTCGTTTTATGTCGCCCTCTCCACATAACCGGTAAAAGTGTGTCGATCAGAAGCGACACCGTAATAAGTAGCGTAGGCGAGGGCTCATGTTGTCAATAAGGCCACTATTTATAACCCTTTTTTAAATTTCTTAACAATATAGCAGAAAAACAAAAAACTTCGACCCCGCCAGGATTCGAACCTGGAATCCCCTGATTCGTAGTCGGATGCCTTATCCGTTGGGCCACGGGGCCTGCCGTAATGGACGGGTCGGTTTTCAATCCCAAGTAACTCACTCTGGTTGGATATTACACTTTTTGCTCTTCATTAAAAGAAAATATAAATTAATTTTATTTTCCAGGAATTCAATAACATCTTAGGAAGAACATATCCACAAATTAATCTTCATTTTAATCATCTGTCGTTTCATTTGCGCAATTACCATGATGCTAATGCATCTTCAATAACACCACTGGAATGTCGTTTTCTTTATTTTACATTGTATTATGTCTTTGAAAAACATGTAAATCAATAACAGGTGTTTAAAAGGTATTTCAGTGGGTATACTTGAGTTATGATAGATGTCTAAAGCCACTAAGATTGCATGTCGTCACGCTCACAGCACACGTCAGATTCAAGTTGAGAGTTATCAAAATGGAAAATGAACTGATAAAAACACTTCAAAACAATTCTTATGGATAATACTGGCGTGAAAATACTATTTTTTGGTAGAAGTGATTGAGAAAGAAAAGGGAAACCTTGGTCACGTGGCCCAAATCCACGTTTGCCGCCAAATCTCTCTAATGACCAGCCTGCGAACGCAGACCGCGTATTTCCCCAAAATACGTCTGCGTTCACAGGCTAGCATTGACCAATATTATCCAAAAAAAATGCCTTTATAGGGGTAACATCATTCAGTATTTTCATGCTGCAGAAAAAAAGGAAAAGAAATAATGAAAATGGCGCGTGTTCTTCATTTCAATAAAAGCACAAAATTATTTATTTTTTTTTATCTCACAAAGGTTATGCGTTGTTTCAAACAAAACGAAAGAATCACGTGTAAAAAATACGACCCCGCCAGGACTCGAACCTGGAATCTTTTGATCCAAAGTCAGACGCCTTATCCATTAGGCCACGAGGCCGACATACTATACAAAGAATTCTACTGCTATTTCACAATCAACTCTATTACAAATATGCACTGTAATATTGTTATTTTGTGTTTGCATTTAAATGAAGAACGTGACTCTCGAGGATTTTTATTCTTTTCTCTTCCCTTTTTTCTGCACCCTGCAAATATTATCATTGTAAAAGGTAATGGATTGATATTTCCCCTGAAGCAACTTCGTTTGGATAGTATTAATGTTGTTAACTGTACAGCATGCAATCTTCGTGGCTTTAATAATATCTGTCGTAATTTCAGTGTCGCCACTAAAACAATATCCAACCAGAGTCAATACTATCAAAAGAGACAACTTAATTAACATTAAAAACCCAATCAGCTATAACAGGCCCCGTGGCCCAACGGATAAGGCATCTGACTACGAATCAGGGGATTCCAGGTTCGAATCCTGGCGGGGTCGAAGTTTTATATTTTTTTTCCTGTGTTGTAAAGAAAGCTGCTACTTTAACAGTTTATAAGAAAAATTGGTTATAAATGGTGCTCTTCGGCGACATGATCCAGTGCCTACTTGTATTATCATAACGTCTTTTTCTTTTTTGCCGGACGTTCTGATCGACCAGTTATGTAGGGAGTGCGACATATGAACGAAGCACTTGATGGACATGGCTTCTCCTTCTTGTGTACAGAGCCCACCAAGCATGCAATTCAGCGAAAATTCGCCCAAGTTGAATGGACTTAATCTTAATCCTTCATCAGAGAATTCTTAGCCTACGTTGGGCGCACGAGCTTGGAGGCGGTTTTCCCCTTCATTCTTCTTCCCTAGTGATCCCTTTGCCTTCAATTGCGTCCAAAGTTTTTCGCCCCCTTTTCCTCTTTTTTCGAATTCCTGTCAATTATTCGAGAGGCGACTTGTCGTTGTGGTTTCTAGGAAACTTGACCATCGACCTCAAACTGAATTAGAGCACGGTGGTGTCTGTCATCTTAATTAATTGGCCATCCATCATTTACTAGCAAAATCTTAAATCAATATCACTGATGTAAATATTTGACTTATTTTGTCTACATTAAACCAAAGAAATAACTTCAGAGCGGAGGCAATAGTAGAATTCAGTTTCACCAATGTTTTCCTAGAAGGGTTCTTTCTTGTTAGATCTAGGTAGGCAGGGGGGGCATAATAGGCCATTTTAAGCAAGGGTGAGGGTGACCTTGTTTTCATACTGAAACCTTCTTTGCTTTGTTATGGAAATTGTTCTTGAAAAATACTAGTAAGCATAAGAATAACTTGATTTATATAATAAAGCAGGAAGGTTTGTATCGAAACAAGGTCACCCTCAGCCTCGCATCTATCCATAACTGTAAAACGGCCTATTTGTTTTGATTTTGTAATCTGAAAAGTTAAGTCAAGTTAGGACAGTGTTTAGTAGAAATTTCTTTGAGTGTCTGCAACCTGAGATTAGTTCATTTCTATTGTTCAGGGTAGACATTACAGGTTTACAAATTATAAACGTTAATTTTGATGATGTCGATAATCAACTTTCCTAGAAACCACAACAACAAGGCCCCACAAAAAATAATGATATGCAGAGAATTCCCTGGTCCAATTAACAGGCGTTGGAAGGAAAAAGGCGCAAATATGCTGCGAACCAACCTCGTTCCCAGGGTTCTCTCCTACCAGTCCCTACGGAGCAAGAGAGACGACGGTTAGGAGAGAAAACCTGGGAACGAGGTTGACTGCGAACGTGGTAGGACGCGAAGGACTCGCTAGGGAAGGAGAAGGAAGGCGAACGCCACGTCCTAGCTTCTTCGCCAAACGAAGGCTAAGAAGTCAACTTAGGCGAATTTTTGCTGAATTGCTTGGCTCTTATCAGTGTGGGTTATGTACACAAGATGGAGAAGCCATGTAGATCACATCCTTCCTTTTATTTCGCCCTCTCTACATAACCGGTAAAAGGGTGTCGATCAAAACCTCTGCCAAAAAAGAGCGACACCGTAATAAGTAGCGTAGGCGAGGGCTCATGTTGTCAATAAGACCACCATTTATAACCCTTTTTTAAATTTCTTAACCAAATAGGACAAAAACATAAAACTTCGACCCCGCCAGGATTCGAACCTGGAATCCCCTGATTCGTAGTCAGATGTCTTATCCGTTGGGCCACGGGGCCTTCTGTGATGGGCGGGTCGGTTTTCAATCGCAAGTAACTCACTCTGGCTGGATATGACACTTTTTGCTCTTCATTAAAAGAAAATATAAAGTAATTTTTATTTTCCAGGAATTCAATAACAAGAACATATCCACAAATTAATCTTCATTTTAATCATCCGTCGTTTCATTTGCGCAATTACCATGATGCTAATGCATCTTCAATAACACCACTGAAATGTCGTTTTCTTTATTTTACAGTGTATTATGTCTTTGAAAAACATGTACATCAGTAACAGGTGTTTAAAAGGTGTTTCAGTGGGTATATACTTTAGTTATTATAGATGTTTTTAAAGCCACTAAGATTGCATGTTGTCACGCTTACGGCAAACGTCAGATTCAAGTTGAGAGTTATCAAAATGGAAAATGAGCATATCAAAAACACTGCAAAACAGTTCTTATGGGTAAAACTGGCGTGAAAATACTATTTTTTGGTAGAAGTAATTGAGGAAAAGAAAAGGGAAACCTTGGTCACGTGGTACAAATTCACGTTTGCCGCCAAATCTCTCTAATGACCAGCTTGCGAACGCAGACAGCGTATTTCCGCAAAATGCGTCTGCGTTTACAGGCTAACATTGACCAACATTATCCAAAAAAAGGCCTTTATAGGGGTAACATCATTCAATATTTGCACGTTGCAGAAAAAAAGAAAAGAAATAATGAAAATCGCGGGAGTTCTTCATTTCAATAAAAGCACAATTTTTTTTATCTCACAAAGGTTATGCGTTGTTTCAAACAAAACGAAAGAACCAAGTGTAAAAAGCACGACCTCGCCAGGACTCGAACCTGGAATCTTCTGATCCGAAGTCAGACGCCTTATCCATTAGGCCACGAGGCCGACATAGTATACAAAGAATTCTACTGCTATTTCACAATCAACTGTATTACTAATATGCACTGTAATATGCATCCTCGGAGACCCAGGGGCAGTCAGTCGGGTCGGGAGAAAAGGCGCGACGAAAGTTTTCAAGTAAGGGCGGAAGAGCCCCTGGGTACCGACTCTCACCGGACCATTTCCAAAAGTTCAAGCCGATGCCGGCTCCTGATTGGGCACAAAATATGCTTTGTATTATTGTGCCCAATCGGTGAGCACATCTCCTGAGTTCTTTTCGTGCGTTCGTACACGACTGCTATTGCACGGCTTGTCGGGGTCATGCACCAAAGAAATGCACGCAGTCAGGAAACTTTCAGTTTGATATAGATTTCCCATATGATTTCAAAATACTGTCTGCCCCAAAACTAAAGACGCTTTTCCAAAAGAAAAGCTTCAGCTTACAACAGGTATTCACGCTTGCATCGGCCTCGTCTTGCGTAAATACATTTATAGAGAGTATTTAAAAGATAACACCGTGCGACGGAAACGTCGCACGGAAAAGTGAATTTATATTTTTGTTCAGTCTCTATCGTGATTATTCCAACTCGCTTACTTTGACAAATGCAAGCGAACTCTTCTGGAGCTGAATTTCTTTCAACCATATCCAAGTTCATGAAGAGAATGAATTTTGTCATTGCTTGTTTACGTCCTTCACAAAACGTGAAATTAGGCATTTTCACGGGTAGTCGTGCAGTTGACGGCAAAGAAATGTACAAAAAAGCGTGATGCACGTGCAAAGTTGTTGTTTTGCCTTGTCAAGCTATTGCTTATTTGACTTTCTCGTTGCCTCCGCCGAATCATAAAACTTCCTATTATTTACGATACATTGTGATCCGTGAAAAACAGAATATTCGGGCCAAATTCAGTTGCTCCTGCTGATAGCATCCCAAACGTTTTTTCGACTCATCGGTAGTTCCTTCGTTTCTGGCAAGTTAGGAAAGTAGAAAGTAAAAGTTCCCCTTGCTCGCACAAGCATGGTGAACGAACCGGGCAAATGTGGCGAGACAATAGCCGTCGTGTACGAACACACAAATAAAACTCAGGAGAAACTGTTCGCCGATTGGGCACAATAATACGAAGCATTTTTCGTGCCCAATCAGGAGCCAGCATCGGTTTGAATTTTTGGAAATGGTTCGGTGAGAGTCGGTACCCAGGGGCTCTTCCGCCCTTACTTGAAAACTTCGTTCCGCCGTTTCTTCCGACCCGACTGACTGCCCCTGGGTCTCCGAGGATGTGTAATATGCTTCCTAACTCATTTCACTGATTCATTCATATTATTTTGTG
Organism: Porites lobata; assembly: GCA_942486035.1. Lineage (NCBI taxonomy): Eukaryota > Metazoa > Cnidaria > Anthozoa > Scleractinia > Poritidae > Porites > Porites lobata. The sequence goes on along the minus strand of CALNXK010000058.1, from coordinate 889,573 downwards.
TTTGCATTTAAATGAAGAACGTGACCCTCGAGATTTTTATTCTTTTCTCTTCCCTTTTTTCTGCACCTTGCAAATATTATCATTGTAAAAGGTATTGGATTGATGTTTCCCCTGAAGCAACGTTTTTTGGATAGTGTTTCGTTAATGTTGTTAATTGTACAGCATCCAATCTTTAAAAATATCTGTCGTAATTTCAGTGTCGCCACTAAAACAATACCCAACCAGAGTCAATATTATCTGAGAGGAGACAAGTTAATTAACATTAAAAACCCTATCAACTATAACAGGCCCCGTGGCCCAACGGATAAGGCATCTGACTACGAATCAGGGGATTCCAGGTTCGAATCCTGGCGGGGTCCAAGTTTCATATTACTGTCCTGTATTGTAAAGAAAGCCGCTACTGTAACTGTTTAAAAAATTGGTTATATATAAATGGTCCTCTTTGACGACATGACACAGTGCCTACTTATATTATCATGTCCGGCGTCTTTTCCTTTTTTGCAGAACGTTCTGATCGACCAGTTATGCAGGGAGGGCGACATATGAACAAAGCACTTGATGGACATGGCTTCTCCTTCTTCTGTGCAGAGCCCACACTGATAAAAACCAAGCATGCAATTCAGCGAAAATTCGCCCAACTTGAATGGACTTAATCTTAACCCTTCATCAGAGACTTCTTAGCCCACGTTGGGCGCACGAGCTTGGACGCAGCGTTCCCCTTCATTCTTCTTCCCTAATGATCCCTTCGCCTTCAATCGCGTCCATAGTTTTTCGCCCCCTTTTCCTTTTCTTTTGGATTCCTGTCAATTATTCGAGAGGCGACTTGTCGTTGTGGTTTCTACGAAACTTGACCATCGACCTCAAACTGAATTAGAGCAAGGTGGTGTCTCTCATCTTAATTAATTTGACATCCATCATAGCAAAATCTTAAATCAATATCACTGATGTAAATATTGACTTATTTTGTCTACATTAAACCGAAGAAACAACTTCAGAGCGGAAGCAATAGTAGAATTCACTTTCACCAATGTTTTAGATATAGTTAGGCAGGGGGCTGTAATTCGTTTTGATTTTGTAATAAAAGTTAAGTCAAGTTAGGACAGTGTTAAGTAGAAATTCTTTGAGTGTCTGCAACCTGAAATTCAACCTCGTTCCCAGGGCTTTTCCCGCCCCTCCCAATTTCAATGGAAAAAGCCCTGGGAACGAGTTTGCATGAAATTAGTTCATTTCTATTGTTCAGGGTAAACATTACAGGTTTACAAATTATACACGTTAATTCTGATGATGTCGATATACAAGTTTCCTAGAAACCACAACAACAAGGCCCCACAAAAAGAAAATTTTATGCAGAGAATTCCCTGGTCTAATTGACAAGCATTTGAAAGAAAAGGGAAAACGCGCAAATTACTGCGAACCAACCTCGTTCCCAGGGTTCTCTCCTACTCGTCCCTACGGAGAGACGACGGTTAGGAGAGAAAACCTGGGAACGAGGTTGACTGCGAACGTGGTAGGACGCGAAGGATTCGCAAGGGAAGCAGAAGGAAGGCGAACGCCACGTCCTAGCTTCTTCGCCAAACGTAGGCTAAGAAGTCAACTTTAGCGAATTTTTGCTGAATTGCTTAGTTCTTATCAGTGTGGGCTCTGTACACAAGAAGGAGAAGCAATGTCCATCACTTGCTTCGTTTTATGTCTCCCTCTCCACATAACCGGTAAAAGTGTGTCCATCAAAACCTCTAGCCAAAAAGAAGCGACACCGTAATAAGTAGCGAAGGCGAGGGTTCATGTTGTCGATAAGACCATCATTTATAACCCTTTTTTGAATTTCTTAACAATACAGCACAAAAATATAAAACTTCGACCCCGCGAGGATTCGAACCTGATTCGTAGTCAGATGCCTTATCCGTTGGGCCACGGGGCCTTCTGTAATGGGCGGGTCGCTTTTCAATCCCAAGTAACTCACTCTGGTTGGATATTACACTTTTTGCTCTTCATTAAAAGAAAATATAAATTAATTTTATTTTCCAGGAATTCAATAACATCTTAGGAAGAACATATCCACAAATTAATCTTCATTTTAATCATCCGTCGTTTCATTTGCGCAATTACCATGATGCTAATGCATCTTCAATAACACCACTGGAATGTCGTTTTCTTTATTTTACAGTGTATTATGTCTTTGAAAAACATGTACATCAGTAACAGGTGTTTAAAAGGTATTTCAGTGGGTATACTTGAGTTATGATAGATGTCTAAAGCCACTAAGATTGCATGTCGTCACGCTCACAGCAAACGTCAGATTCAAGTTGAGAGTTATCAAAATGGAAAATGAACTGATAAAAAGATTTCAAAACAATTCTTATGGATGAAACTGGCGTGAAAATACTACTTTTTGGTAGAAGTGATTGAGAAAGAAAAGGGAAACCTTGGTCACGTGGCCCAAATCCACGTTTGCCGCCAAATCTCTCTAATGACCAGCCTGCGAACGCAGACCGCGTATTTCCGCAAAATACGTCTGCGTTCGCAGGCTAACATTGACCAATATTATCCAAAAAATGCCTTTATAGGGGTAACATCATTCAATATCATTCAGTTTTCATGTTGCAGAAAAAAAGGAAAAGAAATAATGAAAATCGCGCGTGTTCTTCATTTCAAAAAAAGCACAAAATTATTATTATTTTTATCTCACAAAGGTTATGCGTTGTTTCAAACAAAACGAAAGAATCACGTGTAAAAAGTACGACCCCGCCAGGACTCGAACCTGGAATCTTCGGATCCGAAGTCAGACGCCTTATCCATTAGGCCACGAGGCCGACATAGTATACAAAGAATTCTACTGCTATTTCACAATCAACTCTATTACAAATATGCACTGTAATATTGTTAGTTTGTGTTTGCATTTAAATGAAGAACGTGACCCTCGAGGATTTTTATTCTTTTCTCTTCCCTTTTTTCTGCACCTTGCAAATATTATCATTGTAAAAGGTATTCGATTGATATTTCCCCGGAAGAAACTTGGTTTGGATAGTATTAATGTTGTTGATTGTACAGCATGCAATCTTCGTGGCTTTGAAAATATCTGTCGTAATTTCAGTGTCACAACTAAAACAATATCCAAGCAAAGTCAATACTATCAAAGGAGACAAGTTAATTAACATTAAAAACCCAGTCATCTATAACAGGCCCCGTGGCCCAACGGATAAGGCATCTGACTACGAATCAGGGGATTCCAGGTTCGAATCCTGGCGGGGTCGAAGTTTTATATTTTTTTTCCTGTGTTGTAAAGAAAGCTGCTACTTTAACAGTTCAGAAAAATTGGTTATAAATGGTGCTCTTTGGCGACATGATCGAGTGCCTACTTGTATTATCATAACGTCTTTTTCTTTTTTGCCGGACATTCTGATCGACCAGTTATGTAGGGAGGGCGACATATGAACGAAGCCCTTGATGGACATGGCTTCTCCTTCTTGTGTGCAGAGCCCACACTGATAAGAACCAAGCATGCAAACCAGCGAAAATTCGCCCAAGTTGAATGGACTTAATCTTAATCCTTCATCAGAGAATTCTTAGCCTACGTTGGGCGCACGAGCTTGGAGGCGGTTTTCCCCTTCATTCTTCTTCCCTAGTGATCCCTTTGCCTTCAATTGCGTCCAAAGTTTTTCGCCCCCTTTTCCTCTTTTTTCGAATTCCTGTCAATTATTCGAGAGGCGACTTGTCGTTGTGGTTTCTAGGAAACTTGACCATCGACCTCAAACTGAATTAGAGCATAGTGGTGTCTGTCATCTTAATTAATTGGCCATCCATCATTTACTCGCAAAATCTTAAATCAATATCACTGATGTAAATATTTGACTTATTTTGTCTACATTAAACCAAAGAAATAACTTCAGAGCGGAGGCAATAGTAGAATTCAGTTTCACCAATGTTTTCCTAGAAGGGTTCTTTCTTGTTAGATCTAGGTAGGCAGGGGGGGCATAATAGGCCATTTTAAGCAAGGGTGAGGGTGACCTTGTTTTCATACAAACCTTCTTTGCTTTGTTATGGAAATTGTTCTTGAAAAATACTAGTAAGCATAAGAATAACTTGATTTACATAATAAAGCAGGAAGGTTTGCATCAAAACAAGGTCACCCTCAGCCTCGCTTCTATCCATAACTGTAAAACGGCCTATTTGTTTTGATTTTGTAATAAAAGTTAAGTCAAGTTAGGACAGTGTTTAGTAGAAATTTCTTTGAGTGTCTGCAACCTGAGATTAGTTCATTTCTATTGTTCAGGGTAGACATTACAGGTTTACAAATTATAAACGTTAATTTTGATGATGTCGATAATCAACTTTCCTAGAAACCACAACAACAAGGCCCCACAAAAAATAATGATATGCAGAGAATTCTCTGGTCCAATTAACAGGCGTTGGAAGGAAAAAGGCGCAAATATGCTGCGAACCAACCTCGTTCCCAGGGTTCTCTCCTACCAGCCCCTACGGAGCAAGAGAGACGACGGTTAGGAGAGAAAACCTGGGAACGAGGTTGACTGCGAGCGTAGTAGGACGCGAAGGACTCGCTGGGGAAGGAGAAGGAAGGCGAACGCCACGTCCTAGCTTCTTCGCCAAACCAAGGCTAAGAAGTCAACTTAGGCGAATTTTTGCTGAATTGCTTGGCTCTTATCAGTGTGGGTTATGTACACAAGATGGAGAAGCCATGTAGATCACATCCTTCCTTTTATTTCGCCCTCTCTACATAACCGGTAAAAGGGTGTCGATCAAAACCTCTGCCAAAAAAGAGCGACACAGTAATAAGTAGCGAAGGCGAGGGCTCATGTTGTCAATAAGACCACCATTTATAACCCTTTTTTAAATTTCTTAACCAAATAGGACAAAAACAGAAAACTTCGACCCCGCCAGGATTCGAACCTGGAATCCCCTGATTCGTAGTCAGATGCCTTATCCGTTGGGCCACGGGGCCTTCTGTGAAGGGCCGGTCGGTTTTCAATACCAAGTAACTCACTCTGGCTGGATATGACACTTTTTGCCCTTCCTTAAAAGGAAATATAAAGTAATTTTTATTTTCCAGGAATTCAATAACAAGAACATATCCACAAATTAATCTTCATTTTAATCATTCGTCGTTTCATTTGCACAATTACCATGATGCTAATGCATCTTCAATAACACCACTGGAATGTCGTTTTTTTTATTTTACAGTGTATTATGTCTTTGAAAAACATGTACATCAATAACAGGTGTTTAAAAGGTATTTCAGTGGGTATACTTGAGTTGTGACAGATGTTTTTAAAGCCACTTAGAATGCATGTAGTCACGTTTACAGCAAACGTCAGATTCAAGATGGAAAATGAGCAGATAAAAACACTTCAAAAACAATTCTTATGGATAAAGCTGGCGTGAAAATACTATTTTTTGGTAGAAGCAATCCAGGAAAAGAAAAGGAAAAACCTTGGTCACCTGGTACAAATTCACGTTTGCCGCCAAATCTCTCTAATGACCAGCCTGCGAACGCAGACCGCGTATTTCCGCAAAATACGTCTGCGTTCTCAGGCTAACATTGATCAATATTATCCAAAAAAAATGCCTTTATAGGGGTAACATCATTCAATATTTGCAAGTTGCAGAAAAAAAGGAAAAGAACCAATGAAACTCGCCGGAGTTCTTCATTTAAATAAAAGCACAAAATTATTCAATTTTTTATCTCATAAAGGTTATGCGTTGTCTCGAACAAAATGAAAGAACCAAGTGTGAAAAGAACGACCCCGCCAGGACTCGAACCTGGAATCTTCTGATCCGAAGTCAGACGCCTTATCCATTAGGCCACGAGGCCGACGTACTATACAAAGAATTCTACTGCTATTTCACAATCAACTCTATTACAAATATGCACTTTAATACTGTTATTTTGTGTTTACATCTAGATTTTTATTCTTTTGTCGTCCCTTAGCTTTTTTCTGCACCTTGCAAATATTATCGTAAAAGGTATTGGATTAATGTTTTCCCTGAGGCAACTTTTTTGGGTAGTGTTCGTTAATGTTGTAAATTGTACAGCATTCACTCTTCGTGGCTTTAAAAATATCTGCCGTAATTTTAGTGGCGCCACTAAAACAATGGGCTGATTTAGCAACAGAACGTGAACCTCAGTTGACAACGGCGCGCGCATATCAAACAACTGGCTTGACCAACTGAGCGGCAAATTGGGCACCGGAAGTCAAGTTTAGTCCTTTCCGCGCGCTTTCCCGTCGTCAAATGACGTTCCCGTTTTGTTGCTAAATTAGCCTAATATCCAACCAGAGTCAATATTAGGCTGATTTAGCAACAGAATGGGAACGTCAGTTGACGACGGCGCGCGCAAATCAAACAACTGGAATGGACAATCGCAGAAAGGCAAATTGAACACCGGAAGTCGCGTTCAGTCCTTTCCGCGCGCTTTCCCGGCGTCGACTGACGTTCCCGTTCTGTTGCTAAATCAGCCTATTATCTGAGGGAGTCAATTAACATTAAAAACCCAATCAGCTATAACAGGCCCCGTGGCCCAACGTATAAGGCATCTGACTACGAATCAGGGGATTCAAGGTTCGAATCCTGGCGGGGTCGAAGTTTTATATTTTTGTCCTGTGTTGTAAAGAAAGCTGCTTACTTTAACAGTTTAAAAAATTGGTTATAAATGGTGTTCTTTGAAGACATGATCCAGTGCCTAGGTATATTATCATGTCGCCTTTTCCTCTTTTGCCGGACGTTCTGAGCGACCAATTATGTACAGGGCGACATGAACGAAGCACTTGATGGACATGGCCTCTCCTTCTTATGTGCTGAGCCCACACTGATATCAACCAAGCATCCAATTCAGCGAAAATTTGCCCATGTTGAATGGACTTAATGTTAACCATTCATCATCTTAGCCTATGTTGGGCGCACTAGCTTGGACGCAGCGTTTCCCCGGCCTTCATTCTTCTTCCCTAGTGATCCCTTTGCCAGCTTCTTCGCCAGTTATTCAATTGGCGACTTGTTGTTGTGGATTCTAGGAAACTTGACTATCGATCTAGCACTGAATTAGAACAAGGTGGTGTCTCTCATCTTAATTAATTTGCCATCCATTTACTAGCATAAAATAAAGGTAAAAATTTGGCTTATTTTCGCTACATTAAGCTAGAAATAACTTCAGCGCGGAGACAATAGTAGAACCCCGTTATCTCGACAATTACATGAAGATGAAGTCATTAGGGAGCTTCAGGAAAGTCGGTGTTATAAACAAGCCAAATGGACATTTTTATCAATTCTTAATTTGTAATGTACTGAAATTAGTCTATTAGAGCAAACTCGACATTTAGCTACCCCACCACTGATGGTGTGTCACAACCCAGAATCTGATTGGCTAAAAATTTGCTTTTACAGTCAAACCAGGTCAAGCGTTCCCGTCGCTAACAAACTAATGAATTCATTAATGGAAAAATGATTTCGTTTGTTGATTCAATAATCCATTCACAAAATGAATAATCCAACGGTCAAATTGTACCTCGATTCAATAATCAAATGTTGATTTGGTTTATGAACAAAATCTACCTGTTCTTTATTCTTGTCCGTTGTGTTCAATCGTATTTGCTTCCCTTTTCCTGCCGTTTACGATTGCGTTTTTCATTGCCTTTAATCAAAATAACAGCTAGAATAGACAGACCGCAAACGCAAAGAAACTGACAAAGGCCGAGGATCGAAATCCACCAATCACCGCACATACACTGACCTCAGTTTGACCGTCGTGTTTTCTAAGAGGTCAGGCCTAGGTCTGTTGCACTGATTATTGGCAGCAAACTGGCGTTCATGTAACAGTTTGTTTGGGTTTGAACTTCAGAACTCGCCAGCACTCGACTCTCAGAAAAAAAAGAGGAAAAAACAAAATTCTGAGGTCAACTTGTGGAAAGTGTAATTTTTCAAAAAACAGTAATCGAATCAACATTCGATTATGGAATCGAGGCTAAATATGACTATTGGATTGTTCATTTTATGAATGGATTATTGAATCAACAAACGAAATCATTTTTCCGTGAATGAATTCATTAGTTCGTTAGCGACGGGAACGCTTGACCTGGTTTGACTGTAACAATCAGCAGTACTCTGACCCAGATCTAGCCTGTTCCAGGCTCCGAGATGGTGACGGAAAGTCGTTCAGTAATAAGAAATGCGAAAAACGCGCGGGGGCTGGGGAGAGACAGGGCGTCATAGCCCCTTTCCCAAGTCGTGCCCGTCTTATTTTCGCTTTGCTCGTTTTAATATGTTCCCACTATACTATCTGAGAGCCTGGCACAGGCTAACCCAGATCTGATGGGTTGTGATGAGTCATCAATACGGAATTTCTGCAGTCGTTCCACAAACGTCATTTGGGGGGAAGCCAGTCGGGGCGTCTCGAAATGTCGGCTGTTTTCTTAGTTCTTAGGCTATGTGGGAGTAAGAGGAATTTTGTCTAAATTTTTCAATCAAATTCCGGTCTTGTGTAGGTGCACAACATATTGTGAAGTAAAGCGACTTTTCAAAAAATAGCCACTCTACGAGGACAAAATATAAAATATCAACAAGTCCACAGTGACAAACCGTTGAGTGATGCCTGATCTCCCAGTTGTAGATCTGGATCAGTACAGTAATAACTTGAAGAAAATCGTTAAACACCAAACTGATCCTTATGCCAAGGTGATGAAGAAGTAAACAAAAGGATAAAACAAAAAATATATATTTAAACAAATTTGTCCAATATTTCGGTTTGAAAACAAGCCCTCTACAGGGCCTAAAAGGAAGGTGAAGATAAAACTAAAGTTTCGTTGCAAATAAGTTGTGGTTGTAACATTTATACTAATGTCTTTTTCGGTTGACCTTAATTCCGAATACGAAACTATCGAAATTGACTCTAGAAATTGACATTTATCGCACTAAGATCGCCAGCCTTGCATTCATTCATATTCTCAGTACGCGCGCTCTGCGCATGATTAACCATTAATTTAGCTGGCTGTAAATAAAAAAATTGAAAAATTTGTTTTAAATACCATGGTTAGAAAAATATAATTTGAATAACAACCTCGTAGGTAAATTGGCTACCCTGCCTAAATACAGTTTACCAGTTCATCCTTTCGACACAAATTAATGCAGTCATTTCGACATTGGTACTCAAGAAGACGTTCAATTTGTAGAAAGACCTCTTAGGAAGGCTTTAATGGTTTTAATATGATCTGAAATGCCCTTGACAACGACATTCAAAATGGTTTTCAAATCATCGCTATAAAAGAACTAGTCTTGTTTTTGGTTCCATATTGTTAACCTTTTAACTAATTGTTAGGTACAAAATTAGTTAAAATCCTCAGAATGTTTCTACTGCTGCACGTTATATTCGTTTGATACCCACAATTAACATCGCAGCTGGAAAGGAAAGAATTGCGTGTGACATATTAAGAAAAATGATTTGTTCATCTTTTAATTTTGGCGTCGCTTTTGGGACAGCCAATTTAGTTTACAACTCCTTTGCAATTTACTTTCTCTCCGCTATTGTCATCTGTTGTAATCAATTTCCACACTTGCGATATTTGAACAAGATTTGCAAATTTGTTTTGCCATGGTCTCAATTAATTTGTTTTAACATCTGCCAGTCTGCCCCCTTTTTTGTCGAACAACTCACGTTTAGAAACGCCAATTTAAATATTAGTGATATTCTCACCAGTAGACAGTTTCGTTTATCAGAGGGGTGGGGATAAAAGGAGTGGGTTACTCGACTATTTAAGCTTAGAGATACAAGCCACGGATTAGAGTATGGTGGGATTTCAGGGTGATTACTGCTTAATTGGTAGTTCTGAATAGGGTATCCAATTTCTTTAATGATGTTTCTTTGACGGTGTGCTCTAATCACAAAACTTTAAAAACCACTGCAAGTCAAAAAACGTGAACTCTGCCGTAGATCTGATTTAACGTGGTAACAAAACGTTTCGACTAGATTACTTGATAAGTAGGTGAAGCATGATCCTCCGGGTGATCGTAGTCCTGAAAAGGACTGCTGTTGACAGTTACTGACATTTCCACAACCTGTGCGGTAGTCATCTTCATAGTCAAAGTGAGTTGTATCACGTCAGTTGATGGTATGAAACTCTAGTAATTGGACTGATCATGATCAGTCAATTACTCAATTCAGGTTCTGGAAATGAAACTAAAGGGCCATGGTTTAACAGATTTCGCGAAACGCACCTATCACTGATAAATTCACTGGCTTTTTCCGTTCTATGTTCTTAGAACAATAGTTATGTCGCGTACCCAGTGCAGCGGACACGGGATGTTGTGCACTGGAGATCGGGAAGTGTCAACCACAGTATAAAATTTAACAGCACAAGTTGACTCAACAGCATTTAATACGATCACCAACTCGTCTGAATTATTGTACACATGCGGTGAAAACTAAAAGGGGAAATTACAATGTACAAGATCAAAAAAGGGGCTGAGGCTAATTACAAAAAGAAGCAAAATTGAAAGGAAAACGAAAACTAAATACAATAAGCTGAAACTTACGTCTGATCCTGTCTTAAGGGCTAGAGAAACTCCGACGTTACGTAACTCCGAAAAAGATAAAACCGCTCTGAAAACTCCGACGTTGCTCCGTAGATCTCCTAACTCCAACTCCGCAAAAACTAAAGGGGCGTTCTCTGATAAGAGTACAATTCACGTGTACAGTTGTAAAACCGGTTAGAAAACAGGAATGGCTAGCTACGTAATTGATTCAAACTGTGAACAATAGTACAAGAAAATAGGGGCGTAAAAACTCGATAAATGAAACAGAACAGAAACGTATCTTATCTAAATCAAAACAAAACTAAGCTTAATTACGTAATCAAGTTCTCGTTGATTGAATGTTCGTTATTGCAATGCTGATCATTTACCTTAATGGAAAGAGAAGCCTTTATCAGACGAGATAACCTATCCAAAAGGTGGCAACGTGATCATTACTTAGTAACACGAAAATGAAACTGAAAAACTGAGAATGAAACAAAAGAGGAAATTATATTAGGGGATTTGTATATTAATGCGGCAAATTCTAAATATTCTGTGTAATTTTGAAGGAATAGTCGTATTTTACCGTCTTGAAAGCTATTTTTACTTCTTTTGAAACCTTCACTTGGATAATGCCCATATTTTCAGATGAGAATGTTACATGACTAATTTTGTGCGCAGAAAAATTGCCTTATTGTATCCTTCACAGCTTGCCTTACTTCTCTGATCTTCCAGCAATAAAGCAACGGGTTTAATGACGAGTTTTTAAAGAGGACTAAATTTGCTGTAAATTGTATGGAAAGATAAAGCGATGATGATAACCCTATCTGAGGTCTCAAAATTTTCACTATTCCATACGGCAGGTAACAAAATGTCATTGTCACTTGCACCCACAGAGCACTTGTCACCGCTTTTCTGTATCGAGGAATATTTAGTGGAGTTGCTTGGCTGGGTTGCCTAAGAGAACCGTGGTGCTGAATATGAATTTGATTGTGGCGCAGAGTGCAAAATAGTTTTGTGTACGAAAAAACTGAGGTGAATTGACACCGGCCGGTGCCAATAAGTACCCACCATGAAGTGAAAGAATGACTCCAAAAGTAAGATGATGTGCCGAAAACACACATAATCCAAATAACTGTCACACTTAAACAAGTTCTTTTCAAAGTTCCAACTTGTCTGTATCTGAGCCTTAGCAACAAGGCGAGAAGTCTGTCCACGCTTATTGCAGTAACTGTGTACAGAGATAGTGCACATAGCAAGTTGGCTGCGACATGATTTATCACACTTGCATAATAACAAATCTCCCATTTTTCATTGATCACAGACAGCAAATAAGTAATAGCTGTAGGTTCCAGAATGACGCCAACACAGAGATCAGAAATCGCTAGGTTTCGATACAGAAGTTTGGACGTCGACAGCGGATGAAGTGAAGCCTCCTCGTGCAGAGCAACTAGGATCAGAGTGTTGCCCAGAAATGCTGTAATGGAGAGAAAAATATTTAGCACCGATAACAAGCTCAGCACCTTGTGAACTTCGCCAGTGAATTTTTTCGAGCAGAACAATTCTTTTATCGTTTTCTGGATTTCGTCTTCAGCGAGATTTCCTTCTGTCATCTTTCTTCAAAGCAAACACCTGCATTGGCTTTTTACTTGAATATATTTCGTCTTATAATAAGAACTGAGATGAATATTATCTCATGGTGTCGTCATCAAAGGTTGTTACGTAAGCTTCTTAAGGTGATGTTACACGAGACGAATCGCAACAACCCAGTCTTAGAGTAACACAGCATCACAACATTGTTGAGACATTGCTTCGAATGCTTTCAACATTGTTCCAACATAGCGTCTCTGTGTTGCGCTAAACATCGTCGTTGCAAATCGTTTCGTGTAACATCACCTTTAGGGAGTAGTTCTTTTTCCTCCTCAGACAGTAGACTAGCTAGTTGAAGTCCCTTTGTTTGTTTGTCAGGGGCGTAGCTGGGGGGGGGGGGGGTCCTGGGGTGCCCGTGACCCCCCTTTGGTAGGCCTTCTTTTGAGCAAACAACCTACAATATTCAGGTGGCGAAAACGCCATGACAATATCTTGGCCGTAAAAGCCATTGTTGAAAAGCCCTCTTTTTTTAAATTTGTTTTTTTGTAAAGTATTTTCGTCAACGGCTTTTGTCTTTAGTTAATGTGGGCCTTCATGCCGCGATAATACGACTGAGCCCGCTGATACACGAGGGAGAGCAGCGGTATAAACCATATATAGTCGGCGATCCCCGGATGGTGACCCCCCCTTTGAAAAATCCTGGCCACGCCCCTGTTTGTTGTTGTTCTTTTACCTGTACGTAGTGCGAGGGCTCGTTTTCAGGTTACACAAACACTCTAAGGCTTCATCAATTGGTGTCAGCTGTGCGTTTTTTAAAATTAGTTACGTCCGCGAAAATAACGTAACTTGAATTATTAACAATTATTATTCAAAATTAACATAAGAATTTTAAGCTTAGTTTAAAGCCATGGTGCTTAAAGAAATGCTTCGTTTCGCTTTACTCTTTGCTTTTTTAGGGAAAAAAACTGAAACTGGTCATAACCAGCCTCAGAATCAACCTCTTGAAACTTTCAATCCTGTGTTAATATGTAAGTTTTAAAAAAGGCAGCAAAATGTGTCTAATTATCCGAATTTAATTCTTCAGAAGAGTTTAACTCATTTTTAATATCGCTGAATTTCATTGCATAGGAAGCTTTTAATTAATTCGTCTGTTTAGGTACTATGGCCTATGTTCGAATGGTAAAACCTCCCTTTACCTGATTCTTGTGTCATCGAAATCTCCCGACCTAAATGCAGGCTAATTATTTTACAGATCTCAAATTATTGGCCATCAGTTGGAGATGCCAGTCTTACTAGATTATTTAATCTTTCCTGAAACTGCACCTTTCCTTCTCATGGCAGCGTTATTCCTGTGATGAAATGACCCATTATTCAGTAAAATTCTAGAAAAAGTGCACACCCAACTGTACCCTTAAAAACAATGGAATTTGGGTTATATTGGGATTTCACAGACAATATTCCAGAATATGGACGCTGGTTTTTAAGGTGCTGTTTTTGGACCTGTCTAAGGAAGTGGATCATCCCTGCTCCAAAAATTGACGACTGTCACCACCCAGTGGTTTAGGCTCACAAAAGATCTCAAATTACATCGATATTATTCTTTATGCAGACGATCTTCCGGACTGTACCTCTATTATTCTTTATCATCCAAAAGCATCAGTGATCTTGAACATCACATCAATGCTGACTTGGGGACAGTGTCTGAGTGGTTCTCTAGAAATCTCCTGACACTAAATATATCCAAATGTAATTTTGTTATCTTTGGAAGTCCTCAGAAACTGAATCGTATTCAAGGCATTTCGGTTAAAGTAGAGGGTACTAGCATTGAAAGAACACAATCATTCAAATACCTAGGCGTAACGCTTCAACAGTCTATGTCCTGGGCAGATCACGTCGATGCTATCAGCATGAAGATTAATCAGAGAATAGCCTAATTAGGAGAATCAGGAATCTATTGCCGCTACAAGCTAGAGTTGCCTTGTACAATGCCCTAATCCTCCCTCTTTTTGATTACGGAGACGTTATATGGGGGACAAAACAATGACACCATCATGTCAGAATTACAGATTCTACAGAATAAAGCTGCTAAAGTTATGCTGGGGCAACCACCCCGAAGCTCGTCAACTGAAGCACTGAAAAGTCTAGATTTGAAGTCACTGTCCACAAGAAGGTTTTTTCATCGCTGCATTGCAATCCACAAGTGTCTTATTGGAGAAACCGATTTCAGCTTTAATTTTACTAAAAGTCAAGCTGTTCATTCATATAATACAAGACGCTCTAATGATATTCGCTTACCCCTACCCAGAACAAACTGGGGTAAACAAACTTTTATTTTTCACGCCGCGAAAGACTAGAACAGCCTTCCAAATGATTTAAAAGAGTGTAATATTTTATCTATTTTTAAATCCAAGTTAAAAACTTTTTTAAAAGATCTCAGCTAATTTTAAACCTTGATGTTTTTTTGTATAATCGATTTTAAGATTTTAGATTTTTAAATTTGTTTTACTTGTAAACATATTTTACTTTTTTCGTAATTATTAATTAATTAGTTAGATTAATGCATGAGGGCCCCACTGAAAACCGCCTTGGCGAGTTGGGCTCCCTCTATAAATATTATTATTATTATTATTATATTGCATAGGAAGCTTTTAATTAATTCGTCTGTTTAGGCCAATAAAACCTCCCCCGCAGGCGTTTTTAGGGGAGCTCGTATTTCTTCCCTTCCCACAAGAAAGAAAGACGAGCTCCACTAAAAACGCCTGCGGGGCAGGCTGAGGCCAATAGTGACTGATGCTTAAGCGTCAGAAGACAAGAAGTAGGTCGAAAATGGCCGAACCACGACAACCTCTTCGAACGAGGCCCAACTCGTTCATGGAACTGAAAGATATTTTTCATCATAAATATTTTGAGAAATTTTACCTTTTTGCCTTTTCCAACTAAAGAGAACGCAAGCTAAGTTTCCGACTTTCACAAGATTAAAAATGTGGCCATACACCAAAAATGCGTTATGGCCGCAACCAACCCTGCTTCTCGCCTCCCCGACGTCCAGTAATCGGTATTCTCATAAATGCAAAAATAGGCCTGAGTACTGAATTCTTAATACTTTCCTTTCAAAG
Organism: Porites lobata; assembly: GCA_942486035.1. Taxonomy (NCBI): domain Eukaryota; kingdom Metazoa; phylum Cnidaria; class Anthozoa; order Scleractinia; family Poritidae; genus Porites; species Porites lobata. The sequence goes on along the minus strand of CALNXK010000058.1, from coordinate 874,355 downwards.
TCTTAATTTTTGGTCTGTTTTACACATTCCATACTCATAACGTGTTTTGTTGCTTCGGCAACAAAGAAAGAGAACAGAAAAGGAATCTTGCTTAAGCAAGACAGGCCCCGTGGCCCAACGGATAAGGCATCTGACTACGAATCAGGGGATTCCAGGTTCGAATCCTGGCGGGGTCGTTTTTTCTTTAAACGTTTTATTGCTAGAGATACCATTTTTTTTTCAAATCCATAATAACCTCGTCCCCAAACCGTTTGTGACTTGACTCATTACTCGCTGCAGTTTCCTTATCTGACAATCTGAGCGCTGTAGAGCAGGCTATAACGTATTCCAAACGACATGTGATGAATGCATGAACCAGCTGTTCATGCTCAGTATGCAGTCACTTGATACGTATTTCCTGCTATGACTAGTGCTGTAGAGGTAGTAGACAAAAATTCGCCCAAGTTGACTTAGTTTTTTATAACCCGTTCTTGTTATAACCCTTTACCAGGGACTCCAATGCTAGTGTAGGTGTTACAAATAGAAGGGCAGTATATCGGTCGCAACAAGACTCGATGGGCGCGCGAGGAAGGAGATAGTGCCACTTTCTCTACTCCCGTGACTGCGTGCCCACGGCGTGTCGATCCCGCTCTTGGTCCTCTAAGTTATACCATTGTATGTGCTAGGAACAAAACTGTTGCGCGTTACCATGCCATCCAACAGTACTGGCCTCCACGTTTCACAACATAAACTGAAGAAAACTTTGAAAACATACTAATACAACAGATGATTTTCAAAAAGCAGTAGAATTCATCTAGTTCTATCTCGGCCTCGTGGCCTAATGGATAAGGCCTCTGACTTCGGATCAGAAGATTCCAGGTTCGAGTCCTGGCGGGGTCGTACTTTTTTAACTTAAATCTTTTGTTTTGTTTGAAATAATATCGCATAACTTTCGTGAGATAAAATAATAATTTATTGTTTTCATTGAAATGAAGAATTCTCGCGATTTTTTTTATTTCTTTTCCCTTAATATTTCTGCAACCTGCACATATTATCATTTTAAAAGTACATTGAATGATGTTACCCCTAAGGAATTTTTTTTTTTGGGACAGTGTTGATCAATGTTAGCCCGCGAACGCGGACGTATTCTGCGGAAAAATTCTGCTTTCGCAGGCTACTCAATGTTGGTCACCACTGTAATCGCATGACATGCAATCTTATATAGAAAAGTCAAGTATATAAACCACTGAAATAATATCGGAGTCAAAGATGAGTTTCTTGGAATTGAAAATCGACTCCATCGTCGTAGAAGGCCCCGTGGCCCAACGGATGAGGCATCTGACTACGAATCAGGGGATTCCAGGTTCGATTCCTGGTGTGGTCGAAGCTTTATTTTTTGTGTCCTGTATTGTAACGAAACCGACTCCTTTAAAAGTTCTTCTTAAAAAGGGTTATTCATGGTGGTCTTTGACAACATGATCCTGTGCCTACTAATTAGATTTCTTTCTTTTTCTTTTTCTTGCCCGACCTTCTGATCGACTCACTTTTAACAGTTTCGAAGAGACAGCGGCAGAAAGTGAATCACCTCTCACTCATGAGTACGAAGCCCAGACTGATAAGAATAAAACTAAAATTAAAAGTTAACTAAAAATTTAATTTTAGTTTAATTGATAACAATTTTATAAACTAAAACTCGCCCAAGTTGATTGGAATATGTCATAACCCTACACCACGCCCCAAAGACGTTCTAGCTTTAGCCTACGCTGGGCGCATGCATTTTTTGCTGATTACAATGCCTAGAAATGCAGTTCCAAAAGCTCTATGCATTCAGTTAGCTTTTAACCGCCCGCAAGCGGGCGAATGAATATTATAATGGTTTTACAACCTCTTTCCTGCGTAGCAAGAGGGGCGACAGTTCCTAACCATGGCTTTCCAAACAACCTTTAAAATCCCAGGAGCTTTCAAAAAACGTCTCTTGTAATTTTACTTTTATTGTGGTATAATGAAAAGTAGGAAACACGACACTATCTTATTGTCGCTCCTCTGATTTGCTAGAATTCAATTGATTTGCACTGTAAAGCTATGTCGTGAATTTTAATACGCAACTGAATTCTAGTCAATCAGAGGAGCGACCGATGTATTTCTAATCAAAAGCCACTGCGGTGCGCATATGAGTTTCGCGCCAAGGCTTCCAAGATGATTGCCGAGTGCCCTCGCTTCTAGACTCTGAGATTTGCTTCGCAGTCATTCAACGAGAAAAGAGTTTTGTGATAGAAAAGTGAACAACGGTGCGGAAACTGCAATAGAATAGCTACGTATATCACATTGTCACCGAAGAAAATTGTAGAGTGCCCGCGAAACAGAAGGAAACAAAAAAAGGCTGGAGCTTAAGCTATCGTTGTACCTTTAATCTTTTATCTTCTTCTAAGCATATTCAATTCGGCCATCTCTGTCAAATTCATTCATTTTCTGCCGGCGACTGTAAATTTAGAACAGAACGTTACTTGTAATTCGTGTATTACCTCAAATCCTTTCTCTCATTATTATTTTTGCTTTAATTTATAGTTCTCGAAAGGTGACGTTGTTTTCATTTCACGATGTTTGTATGTGTAATCAAATGGTGGCTAGTGAAATTAGGGAATAATTTCATTTGCGTTTTGTAATCCTTATAATTTCCCAAGCCTTTTCTTTAGGCTCGGGATATTATTAGGATTTGGACTACACTCAAGTGAAATTATTCTCAATTTCACGAGTGTACCATTTCTTTGATTATCTATATCATGGGTGACAAATTACGTTCACAATCGTAGGATTTTGATATGTCTATCAAATTGATTATCAATCGAAAACTCCAAGCACTGAAACCTTTAGAGCTTAAATGTTGGCTCAAGTTCAGAATTTTCAGAATTTTTCGACAAAGTATCTGATAGAATCCAGAACTGCCAACCTCTGCTAAAGGAAAATCTACAGACTCTTAAAAAAATCGGGAGACAAAAGTAGTGAGATTCTATTTTTCCCCGATCAAGATTAAACGAACCCTTTTTACGTTGGGAGAATTAACTGTTTATTTTAATTAAATATTACCCTGATTTAGTGGAGTCCCTCTTGTAACATATTAGATACCGCTTTTTCTATGATAGCTTTAAGATGCCAGAGAATAGGTCATCACTGAGACGAAACTTATAGCAAAGAGTCGTTTCTTCGAGATAAGAACATTTCATAGCTAAAATGTTACAGAGCCCCCATCAAGGCTTAAACAGGCACTAGCATTCCCCCGAAATGTCCGTTTTTATTCTGTGGCTGCTAGCCAGCCCAGGACCGCGCGGTAGTGTAATTTTCGCGCCCTTTGGGGGTCAGGTGACCAAGCCGTTATTTTTAAGTTGCATGATCGTTAGCTCGGCGGTCAGAGATTACTTCGCTCGCTAGTTCAGCGATGGATTTTGATTTTTCTGGACAAATTTATAATAGGCTCACAAGGTATTAGTCTTTCTTTCGTTTCCTCTTTTATTTGGTTTATTATTTCGCCTGTTGTAATTTTCTAGTTAAGTTTGTATTCATATTTGTTTACTTAGTACATTTCTCGTCGCATGTAATTAAGATCTTTAAATTGTATTTTCCTTTCTAGTTTTACGTCAACCTTATCTACTTGTCAGTAAAACAACAGCCGTTTTTTCAGTGTTAGAATTCACCGCGTTTGAGTTGTTGCCTTAATGTGGTCGCAGTAAAACTTGTGCCGGGCAAGATTCGAACCGCTCTTGTTGAGAGTTTGGAATCATGGACCGGACTTCCGAGGATGTGGAGGATGGATCGGATTTGAACTTCGATGAAACAGCGGCCGGGATTGATTTACCTGGAGTCAGAAGGAGTACTCGCGTTCGCGTTCCTACTGAGAGGGAGCTGGATTATCAGCTCCCTCTTAGGAAAAAGAATTACAATCAATGTAAGAAGAAATTAGCTAAACGCTCTAGATATGAGCTGGACGGAGCTGTCAGATGAGGAGGCTTTGAGAAAAGAGAGAAAATTTATAGAAGATTACAGAAAGGCCCTTATGGAGGGATCCTCGGAGTTCGTGCTGCTATTACCAAGCGAATATGCCAATGATGTGGCTTGTGAAACAGATTACTTGAACAGGCAATCAATGGAGTTGAGGAAAAGGATTGGCGAAAGGATTTTCGAACTGGAAAAGGTGGAATTGCGGTCGCGTCGTAGTGGAAAAACGTCATCCTCCAAGAAAAGTAGTCGTTCTTCAAAGCACTCAAGTGCCTCTCAAATTTCTTTAATGAAGATGAAAACTATGACTGAGTTGGCCAAGAGGAAGGTGGAAATGCAAGATGCAAGAATTGAAGCTCAAAAGCAAATGGAAATGCAAAGGAAGAAATTCGAAATAGAAGAAATTCAAAGACTGAAGAGTTACGAAAGTGCTAAAGCAGAAGCAGATGCGTTGGCGAAGATGGAAGATGAAGAATGGAACCCCAAGTTGCTGAACCTTGACCAATTCGGGATCACTAAAGACGATAAGGAGGAACGGACTCTCAACTATGTCTCATCTTTAACAACTCTCTCCTCCACCGGCAGTCAGGATCCTTTACCATTCTTGTTTGAACCTTCGGCTAAAGATGAACATCCTTCCATGTCGCCAGAAATGGCCCTTGGCACATATCTAAACATGGTGCAAGGAACTAGCTCAGATCAAAAGGAAACCCAAGATAGTGTGCAAGACCTGCCGGGGAAGATTCCCTCTCGTTCAGTACCAAGCGTTGCTTTCACCCAGCCGTTTAGTGGACCTGCCAGCACTGAAAATCAGCACCGTGCAATCGCTGAGGCGATAGCTGAAGGCATGGAGGCGGCAAGATTACCGACGCCTCACCTAACAGTATTCAGTGGAGACCCCCTTGGTTGGCCAACATGGAAGGTTGCCTTCGAAACTGTGATTGAGAAAATGGCTACTAACACGAACGAGAAAATGCTGTACCTTCTGCAGTACTTGTCGGAGCCTCTTCAGAAAATTGTCGAAGGATATCGGTTCGTCCAAACTGGTGACGCCTATGAAGAAGCTAAGAAGACTCTTGAAAGACGATTCGGGCACGCTGCTGTTGTTGCAGATGTTTTCCGCAAAAGGTTGGAAGGTTGGCCAAAGATTCAACCCAAAGATGGATCCGCTTTGCGAGAATTCGCAGATTTCCTCAAAACATGTGAACTGGCCATGCGGTGCGTAGAAGATCTTGAAACCCTAAACAAACAACATGACAATAAGCAGCTGCTAAAGGTTCTGCCTGGCTGGGCACTTCCTAAATGGGGAGTCAGAGTGAGAGACTATCAAATCAAGCACGGTGACAGCAAGTTTCCCCCCTTCTCGGAGTTTGTTGAATTCGTTGCTGAGACTGCAGAAATACAGTGCCTTCCTGTACTTACAAACTTAGACACGGACAGATTCACGAAAGACATCAAGGCCAGAAATCCCAAAACAAGGTTTGGAAATCGAAAGGGTGATGACGCTAACACGCTTGCTACAGGAGCAAACAAAGGGCCAACACCAAAGGATGAAAGGAAAGCAGCCTGTCTTTGCTGTGGTTATAGGTCACATGATCTTGATTCGTGCAGAGACTTCATGAAGAAACCCCGGAATGAGAGAATCCAGTTCATCATAAGAAAGGGACTTTGCCTAAAGTGCTTAACTCATGGTCACATGGCAAAAGAGAACAAGTGTGAAAGTGTTCCAAGTTGCAAGAAATGCAAACAGAAACACCCAACCTGTCTGCACAAGGAAAATGCTAATGAAGCTGAGGTACAAATTCCTAAGGCATCAGTTAGCTGTACAGGCGCCTCCAATGCAGAGATTATCCACCCAGATGAAGGCGATGCTACAGCTAAGTGCACAAGTGTCAGCTCCATTGAAGGTCAGCAGCTCGGACATGACCAAAGCTTGATAGTTCCAGTTTGGGTTTCAAGCTCTAATGATGACCAGTGTGTTCTGACGTATGCCCTGATTGATTGCCAGTCGAATGCCAGTTTCATCACAGACCAGTTAGGCGAGACGCTTAAGGTTGATGGGGTAGAAAGTCACCTGCGCTTGTCAACGATGCACAAAGAAGATGAGTTGATCCAATGCAAGAAAGTACAATGCTTCGTGGTAACAGATTTCAAGAGACAGGTTAGCATCTCCTTACCAAAGGTCTACACGAGAAACAGTATACCGTACAAGCCCTCTCAGATTCTAAAGCCTGAGGTTGCCGTGAAGTGGGATCATCTTAACCGTATTGCGTCGGAGCTCAGGCCTTATAGAGATGATATAGAGGTCGGACTGTTGATAGGAACTAACTGTCCTAAGGCTATTAAGCCACGTGAAGTGATCCCAGGAGCAGACCATGATCCATATGGTATCAAAACTGACCATGGATGGGGTATTATTGACAGAGTGTGTAAGACTCCACCTGGACATTATGAAGACTCGCCTGGAAGTTGGACTAACAGAATTGTGTCACGAGAGGAGACAAGCTTTGCCTTGGAGACTAGGACGAAAGAGATCATAAGCCCTGCGTGCGTTAAGCAGATGTTTGAAAGAGAAGAGACTTTCAGGAGATAGTTGAACCTAAGAATTCACATATGCGAGCCCCTTCAGTTGATGATAGAAGATTTCTAGAAATATTGGTCAAAGGTATCCACAAGACCAGTGATGGCCACTACGAAATGCCGTTACCGCTTCGTTTACAAGATGTTAAGCTGCCTAGCAACAAATCTCTAGCGTTGAGAAGATTGCTTACGCTAAAAGCGCGTTTCAAGCGATACCCAAGTTTTCACAAAGATTACACTGACTTCATGGAGGAAACCATTAAGAATTGTGCAGAGGAAGTTCCTTTGGAAGAAAGGATTAGCAGTGCGATCGGAGAAGGCAAGATTAACTACGTTCCACATCATGGGATCTACCATCCCAAAAAACCTTCACAGATAAGAGTGGTCTTTGACTGCAGTGCAACGTACAAAGGAACATCCTTGAATAAGAGCTTACTTTCAGGACCTGACATGACAAACAGTTTAACAGGTGTCCTCTGCCGTTTCCGCCAAGAGTGGGTAACCGTGACCTGTGATGTGAAAGGGATGTTTCATCAGTTCTTCGTCAATAAAGAACACAGAGACCTCCTCAGATTCTTCTGGTGGGATAAAGGAGATATAAAGAACGACCCTGGGGAATATAGGATGAAAGTACACCTTTTCGGAGTAGTCTCGTCTCCAGGGTGCGCAAACTTTGGCCTCAAGAGAGCGGCCGATGACGGAGAAATGGAGTTTGGCTAACGCAGCAAACTTTGTGCGTAAAGACTTTTATGTAGGCGATGGATTGAAGTCAGTACCATCTGTTAAAACTGCCGTCGACCTCATTCGTAACACACAAGCCATGTGTGCAAAGGCTGGCCTCAGATTACACAAGTTCAGCAGCAATAAGAAAGAAGTCATTCAGGCTGTTGCCCCGGAAGATCGCGCAAAAGGATTACAAGTATTGGACCTGGCGTGTGACCCCTTGCCAATAGAACGAACTCTCGGCATCATGTGGTGTGCTGAGTCAGACACCTTTCAGTTCAGAATCGTTATTCAAGATCGTCCACTTAAAAGGAGAGGGATCCTGTCCACCGTGTGTTCTGTATATGACCCACTTGGTTTTGTGGCACCCCTCACTCTGATGGGAAAACAAATACTACAAGATTTATGTCGTAACAACGCCGACTGGGACGACCCAATTGGTGAGAAGCTTAGACCGAAATGGAAACGATGGCGAAACGAGGTGCACGAGCTGGAGAAACTCAAGATACCTAGATGTTACAAACCTGAGGGTTTCGGTGAAATTAAAGCAGTGGAGGTGCATCATTTCTCTGACGCAAGCTTAGCAGGATATGGTCAGTGCAGCTACCTGCGTCTTCTAAATAAGGACAATCAAGCCTACTGTTCCTTTCTTATGGGAAAGGCCCGTGTTGCTCAAATAAAGTTCATAACAGTTGCTCGATTAGAGTTGCAAGCTGCTGTCGTTTCGATTAAAATAAGTCAATGGCTGCTGAAGGAACTTGATTACCAAGACGTATCAGAATCCTTTTGGACGGACAGCAGGGTTGTGATTGGTTACATCAACAACGAGACTAAGCGCTTTCACACCTTCGTGGCAAATCGCATTCAGCAGATTCATGATCACACCGGCCCCCAACAGTGGCAGTACATTGAATCAAAGTCGAATCCAGCCGATTCCGCCTCTCGAGGCCTTACAGCTCGTCAGCTTTTAGACGATGATTCCAGGTCGCTTAGAGGCCCAAACTTCCTCTGGAGTCCGGGTGCTTATCGAAAAGAAGAAGAGAAAATCCGCAACCACTAGATTCTGACGACCCCGAAGTGAAGAGAGCATCACTGGTGACGCAAACAAACGAGACACATCCAGTTCATTTTGAGATTAGCCGATTGGATCGGTTTTCCGACTGGTTCAGAGCAAAGAGGGCTATAGCAATTTGCTTGCGACTTAAACAGTGTTTAAAGGAGGGAAAGGAAGCTGAGCAAGTCGTCAGATACCAACCGGTGAACGTCAATGAAATTGGTCAAGCGGAGATAGAAATTATTCGTTGCCTTCAGCATGAGCATTTTAAGGACGAAATCAAGATCTTGTCATCGCTGCAAGAAAGTGAAGAATTCCATGACAGGAAAACAGCCAAGTAGCGCAACTTCAGCCTCAAGAAATGCAGTAGTTCATACCGACTCGATCCGTTCTTGGATTCAAAAGGCATTTTGCGTGTAGGGGGACGCCTTAGAAGGGCCATCATGTCAGAAAATGTTAAACACCCTGTTATCCTGCCTAGAAAGTCTCATATCACTTATCTTATTCTCAAACACTGCCATGAAGAGACCCAGCATGAAGGTTATGGAATGACTCATAATGAAGTGCGTCAACGCGGTTACTGGATAATTGGTGGCACTTCTGCCGTCTCTCGTTTTGTTTCTAAGTGTGTCATGTGCAGAAGGCTGCGCCTCCCTCCGCAGCACCAGAAGCTAGCCGACCTTCCTGAAGACCGGGTAGAACCTGCAGCTCCGTTTACATACAGTGCAGTAGATTACTTTGGTCCCTTTGTGGTGAAAGAAGGTTGTAAGGATCTGAAGAGGTATGGCGTGTTGTTCACATGTATGTCATCTCGAGCCATTCATATCGAGACCGCAAATACACTCATTTATCAACGCCCTTAGACGCTTTCAAGCAGAACGTGGTCCTATTCGCCAACTTAGGTCAGACCAAGGTACGAATTTTATTGGCGCCCATCGAGAACTAAAGGAAGCTTTGAAGGAGATAGATCAAGATAAAGTGCGCATCAGCCTGTGTGAAGAGAACTATGAATGGGTTGATTTCAAATTGAATCCCCCGCTCTGCGAGCCACATGGGTGGCTCATGGGAGCGTCAGATTAGGACAGTTAGGAGCGTGCTTGCCCCCTTGTTAGAAGAATGTGGCAGCCAATTGAACGATGAGAATTTTCGTACTCTTATGAAAGAGGTCCAAGCAATAGTCAACTCAAGGCCACTGGCCTTGAATGACATGTCGTCTCCCGATTCAGCAGAACCTCTAACGCCAAATCACTTGTTGACGATGAAGAGTAACGTACTGATGCCTCCCCCAGGCGTATTCGTTAGAGAGGACACCTACCTTCGCAAGAGATGGAGAAGAGTCCAGCACTTGGCAAACGTGTTTTGGGAAAGATGGAGAAAGGAATTTCTGCAAACACTCCAGCTGCGGAAGAAATGGGTCAAACCACAGCGTAACATGCTTGTAGGCGACATTGTCGTGATTAAAGATGAGAACGCACCTAGGAACATGTGGAAATTGGCAAGAGTTGAAGACGCTTTTACAAGTGAAGATGGCCTTGTTAGAAAGGTGAAGCTTGCTATCGCCACGCGCAGTCTTGACAAGCGACGACGAAGAATTGATGCTGTTCATTACCTCGAGCGACCAGTCCATAAGTTGGTTCTCATCCAGGAAAGTGACCGGGAATTCCCCGACGAGGAGCCACGTTAACGCTTGATCGGAACTTTGTCTTAGAACTTGTAATCGTTTGAAAATATGTAAGGAACACTTTACTTTAGACAGTGGATTCCCACTGTGGGGAGCCATGTGGCTGTTAGCCAGCCCAGGACCGCGCGGTAGTGTAATTTTCGCGCCCTTTGGGGGTCAGGTGACCAAGCCGTTATTTTTAAGTTGCATGATCGTTAGCTCGGCGGTCAGAGATTACTTCGCTTGCTAGTTCAGCGATGGATTTTGGTTTTTTCTGGACAAATTTATAATAGGCTTACAAGGTATTAGTCTTTCTTTCGTTTCCTCTTTTATTTGGTTTATTATTTCGCCTGTTGTAATTTTCTAGTTAAGTTTGTATTCATATTTGTTTACTTAGAGCGGTTTTCACTTCACTGTCGAAAGTAATTGAGGAATTGGTTTGGTTTTGGTTTTACTACGCCCTTTGGTTGGCTAGTGTATTTACTTTGGTTTTGGTTTTACGACAGTCAAGTGAAAACCGCTCTAGTACATTTCTCGTCGCATGTAATTAAGATCGTTAAATTGTATTTTCCTTTCTGGTTTTACGTCAACCTTATCTACTTGTCAGTAAAACAACAGCCGTTTTTTCAGTGTTAGAATTCACCGCGTTTGAGTTGTTGTCTCAATGTGGTCACAATTCAACAGCGTAACATCTCATTTCAGAATGATATCAAACCGTGAGATTGGGAGACTCGTGGGGGAAGATAAAAAATCGTGAGACTCACGGCAGCATCGTCAGAGTTGGCAGTTATGAGAATCCTTCTTGATGGGTTCTTTGTGTTTAGGATTTCTAAAGCTTTTTTTAATGGCCTGACATCTTCACTCAAAAGACCAGTCAAAACATTTAAAAACTTTGTCGCCATCTTGGCACTGACACGTACGGCACTTTGCCATGGCAATTTTGTAATTTCACATGAGAAATTACAAAATTGCCATGGCAACCTTGTAATTTCACATGAGAAATTACAAAATTGCCATGGCAACCTTCAGTACGTCTCAGTGTCAAGAGGGTCTCAAGATGGCGACGAAGTTTTAAAATGCCGTGAATGAAGATGCCAGGGCACAAAAAGACGCTTTAGAAAACCTGAACACGCAAGAGAACGTCAAGAAGGATTCTAACAGGTATTTTGCCGAAATAGTCTGAAAACTTCTGAACTTTAGAAGCCAAATTTCAGGTCTATACATTTGAGAGAGTGGAGTTCTCGATCGATACGATCCAGGATAAACATGTCAAAAATCCAAGATTGGTAACGTAATTCGTCACCCATGATATTAATAGGTAATCAGATGGTATAATCGTGAAATTAGGGAATAATTTCACTTGCGTTTTGTCCAAATCCTAATAATTTCCCGAGCCTAGGATTTGGACAAAACGAGCGTGAAATCATTCCCAAACTTTTGATTAAGTTTAAAGGCCATGACTTTTCACAAGAGTTTTATAATTCTGCAGTTGCTGAACGCTGGGGAACATCGATTTACGTGAGTTAGTTTTCTTCTGACTTTTAACGCCTTATCGTGACTTTTTAGTCCTTAACGTTAATTAAACAGGTAGCAATTTTAAAACTTTTGTTTGTGTTGTTTAATTTGATACATACATAACTTTATTTAACTTCGGATTTTAGAGTAGCTAAGGGAAACTGGTAGTAAAAGCCACATTTGGCTGTTACATTTTTAGCGCACTGTTGAGTAAAGTAGCCATATATCATCGTTAATCATGTTTATACCCCTATGGGTGGAAAATGGGTTCTCCGTTGCCTAAGCGGAGAAAGTAGACATACAGCTTAAGAGTTTTCATTGTCATTCATACAATTTCACAATTAGGCGTGTTAGGGAGGGGGTCTGTCTGAAGTCATTCACCAGATTTCCAGAACGCAGTTCAGCTGGGGCCTATTTCTCAAAAGTCCCGGTAACCTCAGGCCCGAAGAATAATCAAATCAATATCTAAAGAATAGGAGCAGTGTCCTAGCCAACAAACAAATCCATTTTGCTTTGTTCACTGATAGTTTCATCACGTTACCATGGAAACCTCGATCTTGAATGTAAACAACAACAGCGCCTGGGGCCCCGATAATGATCAGAACTTTCAAAAAAGGGATCGCTGGGAGGTGCCTCTAGCTATAGGCAAGAATACCACTTTCGCGTGTTCTGAACATGGATGTTTTGCAAGAGAAGCAGGATTCTTTCTTTCTTTTCCTAGATACACGGGCCCTAGGGCTTCCCTGGGGTACAGCAAGGATAACTGTCAAGGGCGTTCCCGGATCCTTGTCCGATGTCTCCGGCTGTAATGGTCTAAAAACAAGTTCCACAAACACGTGCTGTTTTTCAATCATGTGCTATATTTTGTATCTCCTACTGCTAGGACTACACTATAAGAGCTATCTGAAGACTATGCTATTACACCAGTCTAAGTAGTTGCTATAAAGGGTTCAGAAGGGGAAACTGATGCTAGGGTCATTTTTTTCGTTTCGTCCAATACGACTCCTGGTTCCATCTCAACGCAAAAACACTGCCAAGACGTCTGCCTCCCCTACGTCATCTGAAAAAGAAAACGAAGAAAATAAAGAACAGTTAACGAGCTATAACATGATAACCTCAAAGGTCCTTCCATTTTGGAGATTACCAACATATGGTTGTCGGCAGATTATGACCTCAGTGGTCGATCAAAAATCAGCCGCTTACAACCAGAACACTAGTGGAAAAAAAGGAAACTAAAGATCACATGCCTCCCCCATCAATTTTCAAAGAGTAAAAGCAAAGGGGACGACGTTTTTGCATTCGGGTATAAAATCTGAAAGATGTAGGCCCCCATATTTCTCATGATAATTTTAAATTGTGGGCAAAAACGATGGAAATAAACAATAGAGGGTGGCGTATTCTCCCAAGGGTGAAGAGTACACCATTTGAAGAAGTGGCGGATCCAAAAAAAGGAGTGGCGAAGGGGAATTCGGGTGGGTTTGGCAGGGAGTGCGAAAAATGTTTGGAGAGTGGGCACCCAGTTTATCTCAAGGCCTTGATGAGTGGCGTAAGGAATACCGTTATCTTTTATGATGCTCCTTCCTACCCATACCGGTCACTCACAAGTGAAAAGTATTTTGTTTTCCCAGCACTCATGGGGGTTATCACAAAGGAGACAAGGAACAGGTATTCCCCAAACATAATCTCCTGTCCCCCTCCGACTTTCCAACAAGTGGAAATTAGGTAACTCTTGGTCCAAACGATGCGTGCATGAGTGTGACCAAGAGAGAATGAGGTTCCTAATTCTCTCTTGGTGAGATAATACCTCAATCGTCATCACTACTTTGTTCTTGTAATTTTACTCCTCTTTAACTTTTCACCTAAAGATTTGCGCTGAGAGATTCTTCTCCATAAAAGAAAAATGTCGGAAGCTGAAATAAAGTCACGAAGACACAATGTGTTGGTTAACTCACTTTTCTCCTCCCATTTAGTGTATTTAGATAACTTGCTGTACAGTATGGGGTTTTTGTGTTGGTGACCCCTCTCCCAGTCACATCCTCCACCAGCAATTACCATCCACCCGGTATCACCGGCACAATTTCCTGCGTAGGCTCGGTTGATGAAGAAGTGCCGTTTCTTTGTTGTATCTCCACTGACTGAAAAGTAGTTCTTTGACTCCGTTTTGATATCAGACCACGGGCTGCTTTGAGTCAGTTTGGAGTCGTCAAACCAGTTTTGGTTGTCCGTTCCCTTAGCATTGAATTTCAGTTCCACCTTCGACTTTCCTCCTTCATAAAGACCAACTCGAGCCTAGTAATGAAACATATTATATTTCAACTTGAGTTATGCGCTTATGTCGCGCGGTCAAGACTTTTTCTCCAATAACTTTTCAGTTTTAATCATTACTGTTTCTTCGTACCGTTTTTTCTTCTGTTTAGTCTTTGTGTTTTAATCCTATTTTCCTTTTGGCCTGTTTTCCTTTATTCTTACTGCTGACCCTTTACAACTTTGCGAGGTTTTTGCGATAACGTATTTCTAGTCTGACTTGGTTTACTTATAGCGCTTTAACGATGTGTACTTGGCTTTTTGAAAAACTGATTGTTTGGTAGTTTGGATTGGTTATAAATTGTTGCTTGCTGCTAATCCTTCGAGGTAATTGTTGCTGTGATTGTTCTACTGTTGTCATCGTGTTGTGTGGCGCTTGCAGAAACAAACAACAACAACAACAAAAGACAGTGTGCTGTACTCGGTGATATTGTAAAAATTGTGTATGGAAATATGTATCACTAATATACAGTTTGGTGCGGGAAGCAAACTTTATATTAAAGGGATTGATATGGGGATCCATTGGCTCTTAGGAGCCAAAAATGCGCAGACTTAAAGCTTAGTATACCCTTTCATAAACCTCCTATTGCTCTGCACCGGCCCTTTTAAAAGGATGACTGGTCGATATAAATGCTCCGAAAATTTGCTGGACATTCCAAAAAAAGTACCAAAGTCTGGTTTTTATGACAATAGGGATCTTAAAATCTCCAAATCTTAAAAATTTGTATCCGTCTCTTCGTCTCTTTGAAAGTCACTGACGTGAGACGTGACGTCATACTGGCAGGAGGACTGAAACACCTATTTTCTAGGACACACCCCCCTCCACCGCCCCCTGCGGTCGCTATTTGACTAAGATGATTTTAATATCTGTGAGAAAGTACCTCAGATGCGGCAAATGCCTCCCATGCTAAAACTATCCTGTTCTTATAGTGATCGCGGTGCTTGTTAGTGATGTCGAGAGCTTCCTCTTCAACCTCGGATGAAGTTTGATCAGATTTATAAACTTCATAGACATTTCTCTCCACTCCGCCCACAGCCTTAAACACCATTGTCCAACCTGGGTAAAAAGCGTTAATCGCAGTGAGTCGCATAAGATCTATGACGTCAATAGTTTAGCAGATGTACAACTAATTTCCAAAGTGGTTCATTCATTTGTTGTTCCCAAGCCCAACCACTTTTAATAGAGGCGAAGGAGACACCTTGAAAACAAGGCTGCGACTTAATGGTAGAGAAAAAAAGAGCCAAAATGGTTCGACTGCAAAATCGTCGATTTGTTTTTTCAAAAGCGCTGCCAGCAAGACGTGAAGCTTCTTCGAGAAATATAAATTATCGCTGCAAACCCTTTGAAGGATCGACGCAAAAATACGGTTAATTGCACCCGAAATTCGAACGGGGAGATCAAATAACCCAATCACTTAAAAAAATACAGGAAGAATATACAAAGATCAGACCCACTGCAATACGTTGACTAAGGACTGACAGTAGAGCTAGCAATGTTTCTAGCACTAAATGTGTTTTAGATTTTGAAATATTTAAAACGAATGACAAAACAATTACAACAATTACTTATTAATATTTATATATTATTACTACTTATTGTAAACAAATGACTAGTAGAATTGAACATTATGATAGCACATTTTGGCTTACAAGTTCTTGACCTTGACCTATGCCATATAAGCCTCTGGCTTCGATACTATGAACTGCATTTTACTGTAATCATGTGCTTTGTAAGAACTAAGATTGATTGATTGATTGATTGATTGATTGATCTTAAAAGTCGGCTTTCGTATGACACGAAGATTTATGCAGATCTCGGAGGTGTTATCCGCCTCAGCCATTGGCTCCGGTAGATAACACACTCTTTGATCTGTACCATCCTTCAATCTTCACTCAACCTCATACACATACAGTAATCTTTCATTCTCTCTCAATAAGGTAAATAGAATCCTCTTTCCCTTGACTAAAAAAGGAATTAGAAATCTGACAAGAAAATTAAAAACAGCCTCTGACAGTCACAAGTAAAAAGCAATGGCTTTATGTCACTAACCTCCGGCGTCCATGTCGCAAAAAACTGGAAATGCAGTTTTTGGGACTATTAACAAAAACAGAGAAAATATGTCGGTCCTCGTAACTGCATTGGTGCTTTAAGGGATGAAGGAACTTATGAATTTAAAGTGTATAATCAGCACAAGAATAACACACGCATGCGCGGGCCAAACGTTAGCGCTGAAAATATGTGTACGATCGTGTAAGAGAAGGCAACATGCTGTATGAAAGGGAAGGGTAATAAACTAGGGAAAAGAGAGACGGGATTGGGATTTGCTTTTCTCCCTTTCTCCTCTCCCCCCCCCCCCCCCCTTTAATTTGTTGCGTCTGCCCCGCAGGATAATTGTAGTATTTAGAACTTGCCATTTCGCCCACATAGTTTGTCCCCAACAGGTCATCACTGAATACTTGAAAACTCCGAAACAACGCCACGTACATCACAATGACTGTACAGGCCCCGTCCAGACTTATTCTGATATATTATACGGAATCCGCGAATTCGTGGTCGTTTTGTTACGGATGAATCCGATGAAAATGGCAGCCGAATCCGCAACTTGAAGAAAACGCTTTCCAGAGTGGAAAGTTTTGGTTTGCCATAGTTGTGTAGAGGATGAAAACGAAACTTTAATTTTTGAAAACTTTGACGACACAGTATCCCAGCACCGAAAATGTTTCAACCCTACCGAATGTCTTAAATATTTTTGCTTTCTAGTTAAATATTCAGGCTTGTTATCTCAGAATACGACTTACATGTTATGATCAGCAGGGCCCCAACCACCAGTCTCGAAAATTGAAGCGTTTGACGACTCAACAGAAGTCCACAATAAAAACAGAGGATGCAGCTTAAACCAATATGTAAACATATTTTTTTGGGACACTCGCCATGTGAGAGAGTGACGTTCAGGTTGTACTCGCCCGATCACACGTTTTCACTCAGATCACAGATCACAGATCACAAGTTTTCACTCAGACCGAATACCTTCCACCCCTATCTCTTTTAAACCAAATAAGATAAAGCAGGGGAAACAACTTTGCCGTTGATGTTGTCCAGTTATTTTCTCCAATTTTTTTTCCCGATTCACCTATGTCACTGACTGAAAAAACATCATTCTCAGCTTTGTGAACTTTTAATGATAACTTCACCGTCGACGTAAAAGCAGAACCAGATGGAGTAAGGAAATCATCAATGGCTAAGTAAGGAATAAACCTCATAGCTGATAAGCTAAAAATAATGCGCCGTTTTCTAAAGGACTTAAAGATGCGATAATACCAAAATCTGGTCAAAATTGGGCTGTACTTGTTTATAATTCCAATGTCGGATCCAGTCCCTCAGATAAGAGGGGCACGGTCATAAGGGGGGAGGGGGGGTGGTGGCGGCCTCAAAGAATTGTTTTTCCGGCTTTTCGGGCCTCAGTTTGGTCTAAAAATAAGGGGGATGCGGGCTCCCCGGCGCCCTACCCTAGGTCCATCACTGAATTCTACGATCACTTAAACACTTCGCCATAATCAGTTGCAATCTGTAAGAAACTAAAAGGCTGTATGTTGATTGAATTGAAGTGAAGGTGAATAATCTGTATCTACCTGATACACGACATCCCAAGAGTTCTATTCTCATAGCAATATGACTATGCCAGGTGTAAGGAAGTATCCGGATGTAGCGTGCGTGTATGGCAGGGCTCAAACCGTTAGAAACCACTGTTCCAGAGTCCCGGTTTGCTATGAAGACCTGAAGTGGTAAATTAAACTTAGAAGTGTCATATATCTAGTAGAAACGCAAATTTAAATTGAGCATGCCAGGTTCAAATTTGAAATTCACCTTTAAATCATGCTGTTACTAAGTTTCACTTTTCTGACCAATCGTCTTTTTAAGACCTATCTATTACTATAATGAATTATGCACAGGTGTCAACGAGGTAGCCTAACGTAAACTATAGGCTCCGTTGGGTTTTTCTTGGGGAAGAGTGGTGTTTATTAGGACAGGGAGCTGTTTTGGTAGTTTTTCGTACTGGGGATGCTTATTCAAGCATTTACGTTATTCCCTGACTTGCTCTTGCAACAGTTTTCAATTGAATACATACCTTGTCTTTATTGTTTTCCCTATAGATTTGGAAGGTGGAGCCGTCGTTGCTGTAGGAGACACGGTAACTTGTAACCCATTGTCCAGAGTCATGTCGTCCCTGGGTCTTTATTCCTGTCACCTCAGTTTTCTTACCAAGATCCACTTGCAGCCACTGTTGACCGTTAAGAGCTGTGGGGACCCATGAGCCAGTCTTGGAATTCAGCCTGGCATTGAATGATTCGTATGGAGGGTAGTATTGGCTGGAAGCTGTGATCTGGGCATTGGTTATACTTGCCTTCTCCATCCCGAGTGGGTTTGAACATGCTATACACGGACAGTAAAGGAAAAGAAAGGACAATCGTGAATGTTACTGAAACAGTTAAATAGAAGGGCAACACGCCCATGGTGCGGTGCGGTGGTGAGAATACACCGGCCTATCACCACCGGCCGGGTTCGAAATCTTGCTAACTACGCCGTAGAGCTGCCGTACTATTCACGCCGTAAGTTGAGTATTATGATTGGGCCGCCAAAGGTTTTTATCCGGGTCAAAGGCGGATCCAGACCTTCAGATAAGGGGGGGAGGGGGGGAGCCCGGTCATCCAGAACGTGAGATAAGGGGGGGTGGTCTCATGTTGGTCTAAAAATAAGTGGGGGCGGGCCCCCCGGGCCCCTGCGGGTACCCCGGTTTTCCACTTCTCCAAAACCAAGATTTTCAAATTCCAATTTGATCAGGAATATAGTAGACAAGGAACTGCTTTGTGTAAGTTCTACAATAAATCGCTATTGTCCACATCCTCATTTTGTTAGATATGACAGATTGTTCCATTGGGCAGCTTTAAAACTGATGTGGATTTGCAGCAACACACACATAAAGAACACTACAAGGGTCTACGCCCCTTATTTGATATAAAGCTATTGTTATATCAGGCAGTTTTAAACCTGATGTGAATCTAACAAGGACATACGTCCCTTACTCTTATAACGAACAGCAGTGTGGGTCCTTGTACGTCCCTCAAGGGTCAGGGAGTCATGAAAGAGCTTTTAGGAGGAGCCTTCGGTTTATCGTACTTATCCAAAAAGACTACAAGGTCTAACGATTTGCGGGCTTGCCGAGATTCGAACCCTGATCTCTGAGATACTGATGCAGCGCTACACTCTTCGAATCCCGGCAAGCCTGAAGGACGTAAAGGACATTTCTACATGTTTAAAATGCATTGTTAGTTACTGCTGTTCACGTGAAAAAGACATTTGGAAACAATACCCTGGATATTGAAAGGCTCTCACTAGTTAACACAAAGTTTCCGACGAAAAATTAGCAAATTGTGGCCCTTATTTTACAAGATATCAATAATCTTGAACTAACTAAAAGGTCATAAAACGACTGTTAATCTCAAGAATCTCAGTTTTGTTGAAAGATCTGTTGAGCAGTTTTCAGATTATTCGCTCGTTTGTTTAAGGTGTTTCGATATAGTTTTGTCAGAGGCCATACCGATATCTTTCAATCGCCTTAAAAGTGTTTTTTTTCCTCGTCCGATCCCTATAAAATTTTCACCAGTAATTGGCTATGGATTGAAATTTGTGAAAATGTAGTTTTAAGTAAAATCGATATTACCTGTACTATGACAACAATAAACAAAAAACTTTGAAATTGATACAAAAGCCGAATTTTGTGATTTAGACCAGCTACTGAAAATCCAACACTAGGAGCTTAAAGTTTGGTGTTTAGCAAACAATCTCCGTAAGAAGTAAAAAATTCTGTATGTTCAGTGAATTCGACTAAAACGAAAATATATTTCAAACCTTAATTTTCAATAGCCGTGATAGATTATTTAATAAAAACGTTATAAATGAGTCAAATTATTCTTAAGTAACATCAGAATGCTGCTTAATATTTTGATGATAGGAAATTTTGCTGTATTTTCGTTCTTGCGATCTTGAGAACTAACGCGTTTTCTCACCACCTGTCTAAGGGCAACTTCATTCAAAATTTGGACTTTCAGCGCTTTTTTGTATATCTCTGAAACGACTCGAACGAATTTTGTTAAAATCTCTTCACATAATCTTCATAATGTATATAATAAGGTCGCAAACTTTCATTGAGATTGATTTACTGCAACATCTTAAAATCTCAAGACAAACCTATCCTACGAACCTGTCAAAAATCTGCGTTACAACATTCACTGTTTTGACGTTATGCTAAATTTTCCAAAATAATGCGCACTATACATACCTCCATGACTAGTAACTTTTAGTTTGAATTTATCGCATCTTTTGAATGTAAAACATTGACAATACTCACACTGAAATTTACTAGTCATGGATATATGTATTGTCCGCATAGTAATATCGATTTTACTAAAACCTACATTTTGACAAATTTCAATCTATAGTCAATCATTGGTGAAAATTTTATAGCGATCGGACAAGGAAAAAACACTTTTAAGGCGATTGAAATATACCGGTATGCGGTCTGAAAAACTGTATCGAAACACTTAAGTGCACCAAAATGTTTACAAAACCTCTAATTACTTGAGAGCGCCTCGATACATAATAATCAAATACTTCTTTCCAGCAATTGGCTAAAACTATCTCCATGATCTTTCACACACGTTTTTAAAAATATTGAAACAGTAATATGAGGTGAAATTGCATTTCAAAAGCGCTTCGATTTCTACAGATAAACGGCCGAAAGTCAAGATTGTCCAGTTATTACTGCATTTCTAACCATAAAAATGTCATCCCAAAATATCTCGATAACGCCTTTATAGATTTCGCTTAAACATCAATAGCATAGAGGCGAAGTATTGGAAGAAGAGTTCCCAGTGCCGAAAAATACGGCTGCAAGTAAAATAGGTAATGGCGTCATTTCGTGGCTGTGACAACTCCGATGTCTTTATAACCCTGATCATAACAAATTTTCATCTTTATCTATGATACAGCTGTACAGTGATGGTAATTTTTCCAAATCCTTGTTAATGGCGACGTAGTTTAAGCCCAAACGTGGGAGGTATTGACCCTGAAAACCCCCATCGAGTCATCTTAAAACGTTTGTTTATTGACCAATTACATCAGAAACAATAACTTTGACACACAGTTCAGCATAGGTCAGCTTAACTAACCTTTGGCGTTCATCATAATCCAGTAGATTCCATTAGTACGTTTCTCTTTCACTTTGTCCTTGATATCTTTACACGACTTTCCAGGGTGTGACTTGCTCCCGTACTCAAACTTGGGGAAAACAGTGCCTTGGGTAACAATGATCTTTCCCACGTGACGTCGATTAGAGAACTGGTTATTGCGAGTGCCCATATAACAGTATTCCCCAGGCAACATGATGCGGAAACATGGTGGATTACAGGAAGCTGGTGCATTATTAAGCTCAGCATCCAGTTTGGCGGAACCGGTGTAACAGCCTTTATTGAGGTGCAGATTCAACTTGTCGCTGTCAAATCCATCCACATGGTCAACCACATCGAGAAAAGCGCTGGAACAAGTGGGGGGTTTGAGGGAACTGCATCCTTCCTCCACAAAGCACACGTTGGTACGATCCGTTTCTAAATAACAAAGAAAGACGATCATAGGCCCACTGTTGGTTCCACGTAACGAGAATGGTATCAAATTTAACATCTTCAATTTTAGCGAAAATTTTAATCACGGGTTTTATCACTTACGATCTGTCCCTTGGCCAGCACGGCCCCTCGGATTATGATTTGAGCCTGAAAAAGAAGAAAAGAGACTGAGGAAATAGGTAAAGAGTCTCCCATTATCCACATATCAGTTCTCCAAAAGGATCTCCATACGTCTCGGCATAAAGAATTTGATTAAAGATCAAAGCATTTTCCCTTTATTTAATTGTGTTTTCCATTTGTTACTTCATTTGCTCGGGAATCAGCGTTCTGATATGATTAGAATATTTACTATCCATGGTGAGTTACGTTCCAAGGGGGCAATCATTTGAAGTTTGGGAAAGGGTGTGCCGCCGAGATTTTCAAAACCTGACTCTGATTAAGACAAGAGACCGTTGTTATAACTTCGTATCACGCTTGTAGACTGCACACCGGCAACAAAACCATACCTTGTTCAGCGGCACATCCTTGTTAAGGCTAACAAGGTATAACCCCCCCCCCCCCCCATAACACGATTGTTTTACCAAGTTTCCCTCTGTACGTGATCAAGACCTGAGAAAAGAAATATAATTTTCAGCTTCTTGAAGTTTCCCACTGAAACAAAAGCTAAATTTTTATTTGGTCTAAAAGTTCTTACCAGACCAGACGAAACACACTACATCGTCTGTTGTAACACTAAGGAGTTCAGGAAAGAAGCGATACTCCATGGAAGGATACGCCTGCACAATATTTCCTCTCTTTCCCATCCCAAAGATGTACTTTATGGCACTTTTCTGATATTTTAAAGGAAGAACGCTCCGTGGTTTCAGCAGGAACACATGAGTTCTGTCTTGGAATGTTCGTCCAACCTGAGCGGTGTTCAAAGCAAGCTGAAGTTCTGTTTCTCCGTCGGTAGCTTTGGTTATCGGGTTGTTCTTAAAGCTAAAAGACAAAAGATTTTTATTGTCAGTGACTTAAAGATTTGGACAACAAAATGCGCAAGGACAACTTTTGTGAGTAATTCAATCACGAGAAGAGGGAACAACGAGATTGTGATGACATTTAAATTCTAAGGCAATCAACTAATATTTCGGCACCGGTCGACTTTCGGAGTGTGTTATCTAGTTCCCAGGCGTCCGCGTCTTTCTCTCGCCCCATAGTGGGGGATTGAAATTTAAAAAAAAGGCGTGTGAGTGACAGCATTGCTACTCTGGGGCTCTTTATCCCTCAGTATTGTGTACTGAATGTGTTTTAGTGTTGTTGCGAGTCTTAACAAACAACATGGTTTTTCAGTGGAAAAATATCAGAACTCTTCGTTTTGACCTGAACCAGTGGCATAATCAGTCAACAATGGCATTCTGGGCGACGTATGGGTTATACAGTGTCCGTTAGAAGCTTTTCAATTAGTATCCCGAATACAACTGTTTAAAAACAGCACAAATGGTTTACTGTCGAGAAATCTATAGATTATTGAACACCGATATGACGACCGCGATGCTAAAATACTCAATACGATTTCAATGTGTTAAGCTTTGACGAATTACATGAGCTATACAGTCCAAACAACGTAAAATAAATCCTTGAAATTTAATTTCAGTCCTGTTGAAGATTCTATCTGTTTTTGGCGTACCGGTAACCAACTGAAGTGTCCTGCTACTGAATGGTTTCTTAGACTTCATCTGCTACTTTCCCAGTGTTGTATAACAGCATTCACTAATCAAAGTAAGTAAAGCGACGTGATTGTATATAACTCGAATTAATGATTCAATATTTGTAATGGTAACAGGACTGAGTGGAGTCCAATTCGGCCTGTAATCATACGAGTGAGTGAGTCCGATTTGTTTAATCACGAGTATGACTTTAGCAAAATTTGTGATATATAAGGCTCTTTTTAAAATCAAAACACAAGAAATTCCAAGATTTTTTTGCTAGCAATGAAAACAAAAAACAAAAACCATTTAAGCGCGCGTGATGGCGCGTACTTATAGGGATGACGCGTACTGTCCTATTACACTCTACTATTAAGGCTGAAATCAGGGCAGTTGATAACCAATCAGATTTGAGGATTTTGTTATATTTATGGTTATCCATATAATTTTATTACTTACTCATCGTTATCGCGGGCATCAAATTCGCGCGGAACATCGTCACTGGTGATGTTATATCTACGACATAAATTGAAATGTAATGTATAAATCGTAAAAAGAGTAAACACAATGTCAGGGTGTGTTCGATGGGTCGTATTCTGGAATCAGAAAACGGAAAAGTTTAATTAAACGTTTAGTCTCTTCCACTGTGAATTTTGGACCATTTAAACTTTATCTACAACAGAATATTTTATTTTAAGTAGTTTTCTAAATATTAGCAGTACAATGAAAGCTAAAACATTTGATTTCTATTAATTATTCCATTTATTCTTGTTCGGGAATACAGTAAACTGAACAAGTCGTTAATAATGTTAATGATAAATGGTGGCCTCCAGATCAGGATTTTTAAAAACCCATTATCTTCGTGTATCTACCAGGGGCACCCAACGACGATATAGTTCAAAACCACTTAACATAGCATTGTTGAACGTATTTTAGTATTTAAACGGTAGATATAGGCATATTTTTATCCCCTAAAAACTTTTCATCTGTTCGGATTTCCTAGCTGAAAGTCCAGTGATCCGAAAATTATACGGATCAAAACTTACCTTTTCGAAAATTTCAGCTAGGAAAAGGCTCCCGAAAATTCTAGATGGCCTTTTTTAGGGAAAAATACGTTAAAAATGGGTAATTATACCATTTTGTAAATGTTCGAGAATCCTAGGAGAGGCAGGAGAGCAAGAAATTTTA
>CALNXK010000058.1:665000-842500 GCA_942486035.1 Porites lobata | reverse complement strand
ATCAGAGTAACTGCTACGAAATACTGGAGACAATGTGTCAACCGTATCCTGTTTGGCTGCTATTATAATTAGATGGCAGCAAAGGGAGGGGAAGACCGGCCAACTCACTCACTCAACCTCTTCATCCCGGCGGGGACACAAGGCCGCAAGACCGGCCAGCCGTACGTCAAAATTGTGTGTTAGAGGATAATTGGCCATCAGCGTGGAAAGTGAGTGACAATTCACCAATCGAAAAGAAAATCGCTTTAAATTATTCGCAGCATCATGAGGATAAACACTGCAGTTCCATCTACCTGTGAATCAAACAGTCTGTTGGCATTCGTGACTGCTGCACCTTCACCGCTCAGTCGATTGTTTGATCCTGGTGGAGTATGCAAGTATATATCTGACACGCCAGGCTGAAAAAGAGCAGTTATCAGGAAACCCCAAACGAAAATACTCTTCATGGTCTGCACCTGTGAAACAAAAAAACGAAATAAGATTGTTGATAATCAATTATTGATTAGTGATAATCGATTATTTAAATTAGATTATTGATGAATTAGATTATTCAGATTATTGATAATCTAGTTGAATGGAGTGTTGAATGGAAGCTTGTCTTCAACACAGGCAAATGCTCGTTATGCTCGGTAACAAAAAAACGCGAGCCAATTACATATGATTTTACCATGGGAACTAAAACCTTATTAAACGTACGTTTGAAGAGACGGGACCATTAAACTGACAGTCACGGAATCACGGTAGTAACGCAACGCCTTTCTTGAAAGAGTAACATTTCCGATGCCGACAGTATTTTGAAAAAGAAAAAATCAAACGCGCTGGTATTCTGGTACTTACTTTTTATCGAGAAATAAGGGCTTTAACAATGGTTATTCGCTAAGGATGACGGAACAGGAAGATATTTCGTCTTGTCTCTTTACGATCGAGGAAACTTGGAGCCGTTAAATAAGTTATTTTGGTCACGCTTCACTATATTTACCAGACTTCGATGCTTTCGTTTGGAGGCTGCCTTCAGGAACCCAAGCCAATTCTCAGGTATGCTTTAGATAAATGTCTAAATGTGTGAATAAACGAGGACTGGGAAAATTTGGAGCTATACCACATAAAGAATAATGCCGCAGAAAACAACTACTAAATTAAAGTTTTTGTTACCGTAAAAACTTGTTCTTCCTTTTTGAATCATCAGTTCAACGAGTCTTGCTATTGCTTTGAAAGTATCTTCTAGTGAAAGAAGAAGAGTTGTTCTATTGATGGAAAGTGTCCAAATTTCTCCTTGCGCCTTTATTTTCGAACGCGAGAAGAGTTGATGTTAGCAAATTTCGGGTTGAAAATACGGCCATTTTGAGACTCCGACCACGAAAACTGATATTCTTACTTTTCTCGAAAATAAAAGGCTTTTTGCAAGAACGACTTATATCAGATTACTTATCTACCTAAAAGCTATTTATGGACAAAAAAAATGAAGGAAATCGATATTTCAACTCCTGCCACTCGATGGTTGATATTTCCTGACCGTCGATCTTAAACATAAAGAATTAAAACGACGCTTATAGCACTTCCTCTTCCGAGCAATTTCCACCCAAGTTTATCTCGAGCCTGTATAAGGAGGTAAATATAAAATTATACGCGTTGCTTTGTTTTGTGGAACTTGTAGTCGTTCCATTAAAGCCACGTTATCCCTATCTTGCATGCCTATCCTATCCCTATTGCGCATGCCTACCTTTTTGTAGTATCCGAAGATAATAAGTTCAAATAGAGTTACAACAGCGACTAGATTTTACGGCTTTTCGACCACCATCCGTGGTACAGTAGTAGCTAGTAGTGACGGAGATACGCCTTCACTCAGAGAAAGGGACGACTATACTGATCACAGCGCGTATGGTGCTGTGTTAAAATGCTCTGGAATTTAATTTCACTATAACGGATCACTGCGTTTTTTGGAACCAGCCAATTTGGGACAATACGATTTCTGCACAGAAACAAACAAACTGTCGATTAGTTGATGGCTATTGAAAGAAGCTCGTCGGCTTTGAAGTTGTGGTAAAAATTTACATTCCGTCATGCTGAGGTTAAAAGAATGATTCATTTTCCTTGATCTTAATCCGTGCCGGCAACTCCCTCCCGTTCCCTAATGTTTAAATTACCTGGCTAAATATAGCAAGCATATTTCGATTATTGTGATTCAGAAACCCTCTTGACCTCGCGGAATTTTCCAGCATTTTCTCCCCGTGCTTGCATGCAGTTTTAGGCTCGGCAGGAGTTTTGTTCAGGTCGATTTTCTCAAGCCAATGAAAAGGGGTAGTAGACTTTTATTGAGTTTAAGACCTTGAATATTGGTTCCGCTCTGTAAATGGAAACGGCCCAATCTCTCACTCTAGTGGATGACCGAGTTTTTGCCTTCTGTAAGAGACACCGAATATCGATAGCTACAATGAACATTCCCTACTCAGGGGCACCCAACGACAATTTTCGGAAAAATATCTGTTCGGAAGACGATTTGAGAGCTAGAATTTTCGGAACATTTGTTGTAAAATTTCTTGCTTGCCTGCTTCTCCTAGGATTTTCGAACATCTAAAATATGGTATAATTGCCTATTTTTAACGGATTTTTACTCTAAAAAGGTCACCTAGAATTTTCGGGAGCCTTTTTTCTGGCTGAAATTTTCGAAAAGGTGAGTTTTGATCCCTATAATTTTCGGATCACTACACTTTCAGCTAAGAAATCCGAACAGATGAAACATTTTTAGGGGATAAAAATATGCCTATATCTACTGTTTAAATACTAAAATACCTTTACCAATGCTATGTTTTAGTGGTTTGAACTATATTCTCGTTGGGTGCCCCTGCCTACCGGATATCTCTCTAAACAATAAAGAAGCGAAACATACTGAGTAACTGCTTTGGAACGTTTTCTAAGATGCATGATATTTGGAAAATTTTAGCTTAAACAAGACTGCCAGCTGTTCTTATCGCTTGGGTTGAGTAGCAGACTGAGTTTCTTATATAAACTACAATCAACTAAGGACCAGCTCGTTTATAAAACGAGAATTGTTCATTTGCAGAGCACAATGAGAAATTTATTGCCACCCTGTGGTTTGCTCCATGAAATGGAACGGTTATTTTCAGAACACTTCTTTACTTATAACACTGAATAAAAGAAATGAAAGAGGTGTCCTGCCGCACAGCATAGGGTATGGATCACAGAGGGTCATAACAAAATACATATCTTAACAGAGCGATTTTTTTTTCTTGAATTACCGATCAGATATGATAATGATTTCTTGTATGCTGAGAACAAACCAAAACTTTTCTGAAACGAGTTTAAATATCATTCAAAAACTTTTTGAATGATATATTTAAAAACAAAACCAATCAGTAAGAAGTCAAGCAGCAAAGCATGATATAGGCAATGCGTAACCACCGGGTAACAGAAGCATAGAAAACATGACGTAACTTCTCTTGATCGTTATATTAATTCTGGGGAAGATATTTCCATCTTTCTTGTTTTGTCATCGAATGGTCAACAAATGAAAGTTTAAGTCTTAACTCATAATAGAAAATAATTTGATGGCATTGACGCAAAAGATGTTCCTAGCTGCATGCTAGCAGAAAAGCGGCCTCTGCTTGCAGGCAGGGAAAACCAAGGCATTGTTAAACTTACTCTTGCAAAATTATTTGCCTTAATTGAGACCCTGCCGGGGGGGGGGGCTCCCATGTCGCTCGTCTGCATTTTAAAATGCCTTGTGTCTGTGTTTAAAAATGCTTCACGTCGCTGTCGGAAATTAAACGAAAATTCTTTGTCTTTGTCGGAATTTTAGAAAAGGGGGATAGCGATGCGTTGTAAACTGAACCATTACAGTTCTGCAATTTCTCAGTTAACATGTCGCGTGTCGAAAACCTATACATCTCCATTCACAATTAACACAATTCACAGGACTGAGGAGAGTCCACTATAAGCTCACTAACCAGAGACGTTCTCTGAAGGTCCTGAAGCGCAAGGAAAATTGACGAAAATTACTTCTTCTTGGCATTCAGACTGGTGATAAATTATCCAAACAACCGTTCTTTGTCGCTTATTCTCAGCTTTGCCTTCACTGTCGCACTTTGGCCGAGGAAGGTTGTCTCTTGTCGCGATTTCATTTTACGCTCTGTCGCTACTTTTTGGGTCATGTCGCTTGTTGGAATTTACCCTGGCAGGGCCTCTTAATTGTCAATGGCCTCTACTCACTAGTAAGGTCTAGTTAGATGTTTATAACAACTTCTAAAGATTAATATGCAGCCAAACCGATAGACAGTTATGCGTCATCTTTAAAGACCCATCCATGCATTCATTTATCGCAAACCGTGCTTACTATATATAGCAAGCATGTTCGCTTGTTGTGATTGATAAACAATCCGCTTGATATAATGATCTTTCCCAGAATTTTCCTGCATTTTCTCAGGTGTTTTCTACTTTACGCTTACATGTAGTTTACCTCAGGGACAGGATTTTTGTAGTCAAGGTCCTACTTCGGCCTGATTTTCTCAAAATTGTAAAATAAAAATGAAAAGGGGAAGTATGTACGCTTTTACTGAGTTCAAGGCCATGAATATGGTCCCGCTCTGGGAATCGAATCCGCCCAGCCCACCGCTCTGTGGATGACCGAATTTTTGCTTTCTCTGAGAGAAGTAAATTGGCGAAAATCGCCCAAGTATCAAGAGTTAAAATGAACATTCCCTTTTGGATATCTCTGTCAACAAAAAATAGAAACGAAACATAAATTAACTTCTTTGGAACGTAATTTCTACATATCTGGCAAAAGTTTCAGCTTAAACAGGACTGCCAGCTGTTCTTATTGCTTGGGTATCGGAAGATATGTAGTTGCATTCTGGAGTGAGTTTCGTAGATAAAACCATTTCGTATATAAACAATCAACTAAGGAGTATACAATGAAGATGATTTATCTGTAGGGCACAATGCGTAATTCATCGCCATTCCATGGTTTGCCCCATCAAATGGAACGGATATTTTCAGAACACTTTAATTACATTGAATAAAAGAAATGAAACAGGTGCCCTGCCGCACAGCATAGGGTATGGATCACAGAGGGTTCTTACAAAACTATAACAAAGTGTTTTTTTTCTTGACTGCCGAGCAGATATGATAATAATTTCTTGTATGCTAAGAAAAAACAAAAACGTCCCTGAAACGAGTGCAAACATCATTCAAAAATGTTTTGAAAAAGTTAAAGAAAAAATATACAGTAAGAAGTCAGTAGCAGCAAAGCATGTTAGAGGCATTGCCCACCAAGTCGCAGAAGCAAGGGAAACGAGACGGAAATTCTCTCAACTGCTATATAAATTCCGGGGAAGATATATTTATTTCTCTTGTTTTGTCATCGCAATGTTCAAAATCCAAAGTTCAAACCTTAACCTTCATTAGAAGATATTTTGATATTACTAGCAAAAAAAAAGGAATTGTTAGACCTAGCCAAGCAAAAATCAATACCTTCATTCGCCATGTAAGGGAATCCGAGAAAGTTTTGCTTATACTAATCCGGAATCGGCGAAAGTTTTGCTTGTGGAATCCGGAACCTGGGCTTTGGAATCCGGAATACAGCTCATGGAATCTGGAGTCCCAATAATGATTGGAATCCGTAATCCAAGTTCCACTGACAAAGAATCCGGAATACATGCGGTAGCTGGAATCCAGAATCCTCGTCATGGGATCAAGAATTCAACACTGTCTAATGAGTTCTCTTACATGGGGCGACTTAATCCTTAATTGTGAATAACCTTTATCCCGATGTTTATGACAACTGTTAGGTGATTAGGTAGCTAAACCAACAGACAATTATGCGTCATATTCAAAGTCCCATTCATCGTTCGCTAGCCGTGACTGCCCGGACTATTATTATAGTATGAATAACACCTTCCTATGTCCAGCTGCGCTTCTTCACTAACTATATAAGTTTTTGTGTACTTCCATTCAAGGCGACATCACTAGAGGCAACCCCCACTGATAAGTCCTATAATTACTACAATTTAGCCTACTCTCCGCTCGCAAGCGTGAAGCCGCCTAGTTACAAATACCTCACCGAAAACGAAATTCCACAGACAACTTTGTTCTGATTAAATAATCGTGAGTCGAATGCTATGTCAATTGCCAATATTCGAAAACAGTCATGGTCAAGGGAAAAATTAGTTCAACCACAAAAGTCTGAGCATGTCAGAATGGTTTTGTTTTTACGTAATTTTTCTCGACCAATATTAACTCAGCTGGACATTTCAAACGCTCGGTCGGGGTATGTAATTAAGTTGGCCCTATATTGTAGTAAATTAATAGAGCAAAAAACATGATATTTTATGTTGACAGTTGAGTCAAGTTAGGAACCACCTAATTTGCCTTTGAAAGTTTGATGGTTATATACACGGGAAATATGATCTAGTTCAACAAGCAACTATAGAAAGAAGTTCGTTTTATTTTATCTGGGGAATCTGAATGATATTCTGCAAATAGCGGATAGGCAATCAACTTTAAAAGCTACCGTTTAAGATTTTTAATCTGCATGCACTAGTGAGAATTCAATGACAGTAATTGTCTGGAAAAATACTTCTTGGTTTATACATTTAGTCTTGTCTTGTAGCACTGAATAACGGCAACCAATGTGTTCAAAACTTTCTACAGGTCCGTTTATCCGAAAAATAAATCATGCCCACAATTTTAACCTTCCTTTTCGGTTCATTTCATTTTACCACAATAATGTAACTTGCAAATTTGATAGATCTACGCAAAAAGAAAAACACGGAACTGTCAACTTAATGATGATCATATTAGTCATACTATAGGAAAGGACTCGTCGACTTCGAAGATACCGGGTTTTTTTTAACCCGCTCCTGCTTTCGCTGATCTAGTCTCTTTGTTTTCGTCTAATTTACCATCAAGTTTTAAATTTAATAGTATTACTTCATTCTGATTAACAAGATGCCTGACAAACGAAAAAACAAAACAAAAGAAAGCCAGTAATCCGCCTTCGGAAACCGAAGACTTTCAAGCCTCGTGATCCAGCGGAGTCTTCTGTCCAAGAGCTTCTTCATGGTATGATTAAAGGGACACAGTCAGCTATGGGACCGTGCTGGCCCGGGCCGAGTTGTTCGAAGGCCGATTAGCGGTTAACCCGGGGTTAAAATTAACCCGGGTTTCTTTATCTTGTGTTCAAAAGCATTTTCTCGGATAATTTTCTGTGCTATTTTTAGAGCTTCCAATCATCAACTTGTAGACAAAAAGAATTAAAGCTGAAATGCTTTTAAGCTTTCAAATCTTAATTCAAATTTCGCACTAACCCTGGGTTATCTTAACCCAGCTTTGAACAACTCGGCTCTGGACACTACTTTTGCCAGTTTGGAAAGGGTTTACCTCAACCCGAAATCAAATCTACGCGTCCGATACATCTAGAAATCCTCTTCAATCCTACCTAGTGTTTCATTCGATCCTCGATCTTTTACTGAAAATCTCTTTTTGAGCAAACTTTTACTTATCCTATTACATTATTTTATCATATTTGGTTAAAAACAGTATTCAAAGGAACATGAACAGAAGAGGTGAGCAACGCGTAGGCGTAGGGCGGGAGAAAGCTCGTGCGTTTACCAAAATAACGAAAGAAATGTATCAGTAACATTGACGAGCAAATAATTATTATATATATTTGGAAAATGGATGGAAAAGGTTACATATATTTGGAAAATCAAGCATTCTCGACCGTGAACCTACCACACAGTACAATCACTCAGACTTCTTGCAATTTCTCACCTCTACTGATCTTCGAATTCGGAAGTATTCGCCGATTTTTGGCTTCCCTGGAAAAATCCATCGGTGAATTCACAATGGTATATAACAAATGAGTGCCCTGATGTGGCTTAGGGCCTATAATCACGATTTCGGATTGTAACTAGTTTAACTCTACAAGGTTTGTTTAGAGTATTCCGGATACGCATTTGTTTCACGCGCGTCTTGTGACATGCAAATCAGCTAAGAAATGGTATTCAATGCGCATGTGCATCAACTGACTGTGTCCCTTTAAGTCCTTTATAGACTCTGTTAGTTATTACTAGTATAAATGTGCGTATTGATGTTTCTCAATTGAAGGCTCAGTTTGCTCACGCTGAAAAGATCACGTCAATCGAAGATAACGATTCTAAAATCCAGTCAACGACAAAGAAACCGTGATATTCTGAGGTGGGTGTGGGTTCATCTGGCGACACTCGAAGAATGTGCTTCTTCCCCAGATAGTCTTCGATGATCTTCTTCTGATAAGCCCCTGCTATGGCTGGCCCCTTTACCAGTTTTCGCTTGGTTGATTTCAAACGTTTCTCAGCTAACGGCCTGTTCTTTTGAAGACTGGGCTGGTCATCCCGCCATGAAAGAGCTATTACATAATGATCATTGTCGAACTTCATGGACTCCGGCTCACTTTGCGCCAAGCAGCCATTCCATCACGGGGGTCATGACCGGCCTAGAAGAAGTAATTCGGGCCAACTTCGGAAACTGTCGACTGTCCCGCAAAAAACCGACTCTACCATCACAGAAGGTCCCCGTGACCCATTGGATAAGTCATCTGACAACGAATCAGGGGATTCCACGTTCCCTAGCGGGGTCGAAGTTTTATATATTTTTGTCCTGTATTGTAATGAAACAGTCTACCGTAAAAGTTCTTAAAAAGGGTTATAAATGGTGGTCTTTGACAACATGACCCTATGCAGGCTAATTACGTTTCTTTCTTTTTCTTTTTCTTGCCGGACGTTCTGACCAACTCACTTTTAACAGTTTCGAAGAGACAGCGACAGAAAGTGAATCACCTCTCACTCATGTGAACGGAGCCCAGACTGATTAGAATGAAACTAAAATTAAATGCTCACTAAAAATTAAATTTTCGTTTAATTGATAACAATTTTATTAACTAAAACTCTCCCAAATTGATTGGAATATGTCGTTACCCTACACCATGCCGCAAAGACGTTTTAGAATACGCCGTTGAGTTTCAGTTGAACCGCCCAACGCTCAAACGCGTCTGCTTTGCGACAGCGCCCGTAATTTGAACATCACGGCTGACCATTTTACAGCGTGGGGGCGTAAAAAAATCAAACTTTCATCGATCGACGTGATCAACAGCCGATTTTGAACGACGGCGAAAAGAGCTGTGTTTTTGCGGATTTATTTTACAAGGAACAAGAAGGGAAAGTGCTTAGTGAAGATCAACTACATTTAGATGCCAAACACAATGAAGATCAGTTCCCTGGAGTAGCCACACAAGAACCCACTCAAAAACAACAACCACTAGAGCAAGAACGATTTATTGCTCTCGTGGATGATCATCAATCCTGCAGGAACAAGAATCGCGCACAAGGAAAAGAAAGAACATTCTTATGGGAGGATTGTGTTCAAAGGTTATCAAGGTATTTGATAAAAGTAAAGGTCTCTTGTATTTTTATTCACGTTAGGTAGTTTCGTTCCAATAATTTCTCTTAGTTTGCTTGGCTATATCCCTCTCTAACTAATATTGAACTATGAATTAGCCGCCAAGCATCTATGGTATAATTGCTGTTTCTGTTGATGTGGATTTCTTATAGATCAGAAAAGTCATTTATTTTACAATTGCCCCCGCAGGGATTTCGCCCAGAAGGCGAAATCCCAAGGAGGCACTCTAGTAACTCGCGCGTATATTAAAGAAAGTACTTACAGTTGAAATATAGAGTCATACAGTCAATATAGAAAAAATCTCGATTTGCTTGAACAGGGGTCGCGAGGAATCGGTAGGCAATGATGACGTTTCTATTGTTTGGGTCCGCAAGTACGAAAGGGTTAGGATGACGTAAAACACAAAAAATCCCGAAGGAACAGCTTACAATAGGTAGATTTTGTGACATTAATTGTGCGGTCATACTTCGATACTCTTTTGCGTTACGTGTTATCAGTATACCTGCCAACTCTCACACCTTAAGCGTGAGTCTCACGCCTGCGGGTTGAAAACTTCGATCTCACGCTGGCTCACGCTTGCGGGCCAATTTCTCACGCCTGATTGAAAAATGTGAGTTGTTGCCGTCTTGCTTGTCACAATTTCCAAAAATATGTTGACTCAGACCCATGTAAGGAACGAAACCGAAAACCATGTGTAAAATGAATAAAATGAAACGACTCAAACGAATTTTCGGAAAAATCTCTTCACATAATCTTCATATAAATGTATATAATAATCTCTGAAACTTTCATTGAGATTGATTTACTGCAACACCTTGAAATTTCAAGACAAACCGCCAATCCTACGAACCGGTCATAAATCCGCGCTACAACATTCATTGTTTTGACAATACATATATCCATGACTGGTACATTTCAGTGTGAGTATTGTCGATGTTTTACATTCAAAAGATACGATAAATTCAAACTAAAATGTACTAGTCATGGAGGTATGTATAGTGCGCATTATTTTGGAAAAATTAGCATAACGTCAAACCAGTGAATGTTGTAACGTAGATTTTTGACAGGTTGAATGGAAAGCCGCTCGTTGTGGGATTCACTTGAGAACCGTTATGGTCCGTTATGGACTTGAGAAAGCGTTAAGAGATGTAAAAGCTCTTCAAACATGCAAAACATCTGCTAATGGTTTTGAAAACTTACTCCTGCAAAGACTTGCAAGCCATTCTGAAAATTTTTAAGGTAAACTTTGTTGTTGTTGTTGTTGTTACATAATCAGCTCAATGTTCGTAAGAATTAAGCTTATTATTTCTTTAAATTTGTAAGAAAACTTCGGAGTACCATTAAATAACTTCAAACCAAAGCTTGTGGCTTTTTTGTCGCCGCCGGTATGGCATTTTCTGTTTTTTTTTTTTCTTAATTCTGTTGTTTCGTCGGTAGAAAGCTCGCGAACTCTACTTTTATCGCTGCTTTGTCCGAGGGAAATTTTGTTGTTTTCGATATAAGGTCAAACTAAGGTACATGGGCTGATAACCGAGATTGAGTGAACCAATCAGAATGCTAGAAATGCATTATCTGAGGTTGAAAATTTAATAAAGGTAAGTATGGTACTACAGTGAGAGAGTTGAAAACAGCGGTCACGGAATAAAAAACACAACCGTATCCTTTGTTATTAATTAGTTATAGCTATCGCTAAGTGCCAACGAGCAGAGAGTTTACCTATACGCGCGCGCTGTTGAATTTGTTTAGAAATGTCATGAAATACAGTAAGTGATGAAAAATAGATTGAACGTAATTCGATTGCATAAGCGAAAATTACCTTGAAAATAGCGGAAACTTAAAGCGAGAGGCACACATACACCAACCCACGACCGGGCCACTTCACAAATGTGCCCTGCCATAACACGCAGGCAGGGGCTGACACAGACAGCTGTTTCGCATCTATAGTGGTCCACCAACGTGGCAAAGCTGTTAGAGTAATGAACGGGGTAAACCAGCATTTCAAATCCCCTTGATACCGAGATGACAGCTGTTTCGCATCTATAGTGGTCCACCAACGTGGCAAAGCTGTTAGAGTAATGAACGGGGTAAACCAGCATTTCAAATCCCCTTGATGCCGAGATGAGTGCAAAGCCGTCTATCAAGCGCTAGCTCCACACAACACATGAGGGAGCTGTTGGCTGGGAACCGCACGGCAGTTCTCCCACGACATGCGCGAGGAAGACGGTAGAAGGCCTAAATGTAATAAACCACCCTAAATGTAACAAAGTCCTCAATGTAATAACATTTTGTCTTTAATGTAATAAAGTCCTAAATGTAATAACAATTTGCCCTAAATGTAATAAACTCGTAAGTTGCCAATTACAGTAATTACTCGAATAAGCGCCGCATTTGGGGAGGAGTTAATTAGCGCCGCGGCGCTTATTCGTGTAAATACGTACTAAGTGGTATTACGATGGTATTAAGCACCGCTCTCAAATAAGCTCCGCGGCGCTAATTCGCGTAAATTCGGTACATTTCCTTGTACACTGTGAAACTTAACGTTTACAAATAAATTGCTTGTAAAATGACAAAGTAACAGTATTTTTAAGCAATAGAAAACTTTTTTCCTGTGTTTGCATAGCCTGATATAAACACTCGAGGGTGTGGGAGAATTCGAGACGTTTTCTATTGCTTTTATAACATAACTTTCCCGAGAAAAAAGAAAAATTCTTTGTTTAGGTTACTGATTAAAAGAGAAACTCTTACCAGTCGCGAAGCTTAATGTACGTGTAATCAGTTCTTGTTTTGCAATAATGATACTTTCCAAAAAAGGGTTTTTCTCTTTTAAAATGTCAGCTTAAGCAAAAAAAATCTGCACGGTATGTTTGTAAAGATTTTCCAAGTTTCATCTGACGAGGGAATGGGTAAATAAAGAAAATTTGTCGAGTTTTCAACTCAAAAACATTTTAAAATTTGTGCTTTTGTGATTAGCGCTCTAAGAGCAAAACATCTTGACTCCACACATGTTTACATACTCTCATGCAAACACAATTCTCTCGGCCAATCAGAGCACGCGCGTACTATCTCAGTTATTTATAAACGTTGTTATCAGTTGTGCAGTAGTCTTTACAGCCTGTTTCCAAGGAGGTGGGGGACCCCAGATAGGTGAGGTAACACGCGGCGGGTCACCCAACCTATCACGTAAACGTGATCAAATTGAAATGAGAGATTATGTGGACAGGAGGGTTACCCACCAAAGCAGCTTACCTCACCTACCTGGTGTCCCCCACCCCCGTGTAAACAGGCCCTATAGACTTCTCGTTTTTCGTTCTTAATATTTTAGCTGATTAGATCTCTTTTCTAGAGATCCAACGTTGACAAGCAACAGGATCTTCGTCCACGGTTTTTGCAGTAAATTTCTTTAACAAAAATGAAGTATGAAAAACCTTTTAAGGCTTACAAGTTTTTCTTTTATTTTGTCCCTTTACAAGCAATTTATTTGTAAACATCAAGTTACACAGTGCACAACGAAATGTACCGAAGCTTATTAAATTTTTTCTCCAAAAATGCGGCACTTAAAACCATAGTAATACCTCTTAGTGCCGTATTTACGCGAATAAGCGCCGCGGTGCATATCAAACCCCCCAATGCGGTACTTATTTGAGTAATTACTGTAATTTGCAACTTAAGAGTTTATTACATTTAGGACTAAATGTTATTACATTTAGGACTTTATCACATTTAGGGTCGTTTATTACATTTAGGCCTTCTACACCTGTAAGACGGATCATGGGTTTGGTGTATGGGTGACCCTTGCTTTAATTTGTCTTTTGAAAATAGTGAAATCCCGACTTTACGCAGCAAAGTTTTCGAGATATTGAAGTTCGTGTTTTTGTCCGAAGTTGCGCACAAGTCATTTTGCGTAAAATTTAGTGGTCTTAAAAGCAAACGTAAAAACGTAAAGTCCGCGAATATTCAATCAACGTACAGACTTGTATTTGGTCTCTTTTTAAAGCTAAAAAAATAATGGTGCGCCAATGAAGCCTTCCGAATTATTTTGCTTCAAAGACAAAAAAATTCGCTGCGTTATTAGTTTTGTTAGCGGCATGCAAAAAACAATTCCAGCGGGCAAATGCGACAGATGTCGCGTAGGATAGAAATGATCCACCCAACGATTCCCGACGATTGGTTGAAGACGGGATGAACACGGGACTCACAAACACGCTCTGAGCTCGTGGATTCTCTGATCTGTATCACGTGTTCGCTCGAAAACAATGCATCACTCTGTTCTGCATTACGTCATGGTTGCCTTACATTACTCTATGTTACATCGATTTTTTCTGCCCCTGGAACAATCGCGCACGGCTCTATTAGGCTGCCGCCTCGCAGGCTCGCGACTTCGCGAGGCTGCTCGTTGGCAATTATTATTATTATTATTATTATTACTATTATTAGTTGTCTCTCGTAATGTGAATGATATAAGAACCGTGGAGCTGCCCCTTGTAGTCAAAATGTCGAGAAAACCGAGGGTAAAATGGTCAGACCGGATGACTAGCGACTTACTAGAGTTTGAGAGAAGGGCTAAGGAGTTGACTTCCTTTAAGATCCACTGTGTAATGCGAATGGGAAAAAGAAAGGATACATCATGGTTATGAAAGAACTTTGGGAGCAGAAAGGAAATGGTCACCTCGGCTTAAAAGGGCAAAAATTTACGCAATCAAGCCTCGAGGTTAGAAAAAGCACAAGAATGTTCTGTGGATAACACAGGCCTCCCAGACTTAGTATGTGTCAAATGAATATATTAATATTCACATGGACAAAATAGGATGAGTCGTCGAAACTCCCATGAACTAAAATACTCCAAAAGTCAAAATAGAACAAAACAAAGCTAAGATACCTTTAACTGAACGTATCCTTGTCTTTCCTGGCCGGTTAAAGTGGCATTTTGTTTAATTTTGCAATTGAAGGTACTATCCACTGAAGAACAATTAAAGGCTGGCTACAAAACAAACGGACCATCTCCACGCGCCTTCACGCGAAGCGCTATAAATTCAAGAATAATCGACGAATCCGCTCCAAATTGCCATCGGCTAATCTGCAGGTAACGTGTGCTCCTGCTTCTTGTTCGCTGGCTCCACAAATCCCATCGCAACTGCACAATAATAGCTCGCTAATCAAGAAACACTGTTGACCTTTACGCTTCGATATGACCGCAAACTACCAGGTTTAATACGCGACATGAATATTCAAGGTTGGCGACAATCCAGCACTTGCTATGGGAGGGATGGTACTATTGCTTCTAGGTCAATCTATCGGGAAAACGATATTCTCAAAAGACCACTGCACGACAGTTGAGGCACTGCACGACAGTTGATAATGAAGTGTCCGCTTGAGTGACGTTGGCTTTCTATTGGGCAAGAAACAAATTCTCAAGTGTCCGTTGTCCCGATTAACGGGTGTCCGTATTAAGTGGGTTGAATTTAGAGAAAATGTAAGAGCTTTCCCCAGGGACAGAGCAAACTGTCCGTAATAACGAGGTGTCCGTATTAAGCGGGTGTCCGTAAAGCGGATTTCGACTGTACAAAAAAACAATTCCAGACAAAAATCCATACAAATCCTCATAACTTGGCTTCAAGGAGGCTGTTGGGTTCCTTGTGGGTTCACCTACATTGTTCTGCAGACACTTAATTGAGGAGCAACACTTTCTCAAATATTTGTTCCAGAAATTTAAAGAACGACTTTCCCAAATTTTCGATTCTCTCGGCAAAAAAAAAAAGGTATTACTAGCAGATCTTCTGCCATAATTAGTTACAAACTGTGTTTAAGTCCACCAGTTTATTTTCACTGTCAACAGTATACCAAATAATGAACTTTCAGTGCAGAGTATTGTTGATGATATAAACTACTAGTCCAGGGGCGGATCCAGGATTTTTCTTAGGAGGGGGTGCACCACTAACTGACTGATGACGTAAAAAATTTTAAAAGCGAATACGAAGAAGAGGGCTTTTGACTGGGAAATAACATAATGTGAACTGCTGAGAATACATATCAAACGATAGAGCAGATTTTGTATGTCTGTCAAGCGACTGCACAGTGTTAATTAGAAAGCGGCCGCAGGTCATCCCGGGGGGGTGCGCACCCCCTGCACCCTCCCCCTGGATCCGCCCCTGTAGTCGTTCTTAAATCACTACTGACAACTTACAGTACCTTGAATCTGTCATGAACCATGAGCTTTAAAGCAACTTATATAAGTTATGTTTTCTAACTAAGTTCAGATTATGCTGCCTACATATACACATTAAGTTTAATAATCATGAAACCAAGGGCCATAATGGGCTCTTGATGAAACCAACGGCATTCCAGACTCCAACATGTCCTGACTTCAGCATATAAATTTGGAAGAAAAAGGAATCTAAGTTGAGGAAACTCAGAAAATCGTACGAGCTTCAGTTGATGAGATTTGAATACTACATCAGACACGCTACCATTGAAAGCTGCTGGAGGTTCTGTCGCAAGCAGAATGGAAATTTAATTATCGGTGCGTTTTAATTATATCAAATTGCAATTATAAAATGCTACGATTTAAAACACTTTTTTTCCACGATATAACTGTAAACAAGTGCAATTTTTTAATATGACGCTATGATATATTTTGATATCGTGAGGAAAGATAGAAGGCTACGGGTTTCATTTTATTAAAGAATAATTTCTAAAGCAAAGAATTTGTGAAGTAAAATTATGACATTAAGTGTATATGGCATGAAATTCTTTTGTTAAGCTCTTAAAATTTTTTTTGCACCATTCAATTTCTGCAGCTAATTTTTTCCACATACTTTATAAGACCACTAGACATTTTTCAGATGTCATTAGCTAATGATACAAGAACATATTGTGATATAACTAGAACAGTTTGGTGAAATAGTTTGAGCCAGTTAGGAATTGTGCGCGGATACGCAGAGGGCGAGTGAATTTTCGCAGCTGGCTATTTTCACGCACACTTTTTCTTGATATGCTCAATCTACTGTCCCTGAGGAAAATGAGGGACTATTTGTAGTCTACGATAGTCACGGGGGTAGACAGCGCAAATGTTCTATCTTGAATTTTCAGGTGGCTGTCGACGGTTCAAGTTCATTCCACCAATGAACAGCTATTATTTTAAGGACCACGTGTACAGAAATCTTTCTATTGGAATATATGCATCGTGTGAGCATCTGTGCGTCATGGCGAGCGAGTGCGTGTCCGTCAATGTTGGCCCGCGAATATAGGATAAAGTGATATGCGACTTAAGCAACTCTGATCATTGGCATCATCCAAAGGATCTTCAACCAAGACAGGGCTGGACATACAGAGGTGCAGAGGTACGATTGCGAACTTGAAAAATATGAGGACATTGTACCGTTCTTCGTGTAATGATTGTTATTAAATCTGGGGTCAATTTAATAAACCTTTTACAAGTGTAATTTACAAGTATAGCCATTGTTTTAGAGTCTGAAAACAATAGTTACACTTTTAAATTACACTTTAAGAAGTTTTATTGAATTGACCCCCTGATGTAGATAACCTATTTTCAAGAACTGTTCTAGGGATAAAAGGTTCTCTCTTTTCTATACTGTTGAAACCTAGTCCATTCCCACAATAAAGGATTTAAATACTTGACTGTTTTTTTATCAGAATCTCTGCTGCAGTAACCCTTGCCTTAACAACGCCAAATGTCTTCTTGGATATACAGACAAAAGATACCTTTGTGTATGTGCATCTGGATATACAGGGGAACACTGTGAAACAGGTACAGTTAAACTGCCGCATGAAAAAAATCGCCCTCTACCCCTAGCCACTGTTCTAAAAGATAGAAGCAAAGTCGTTCATGTTATAACCTGGGATTTGCTAGAGATAGAAGTTAGTAAATATACACCGTGAAGATTTTTACTGACATATCTCTCTAGCAAATCCCAGCTACTTTATACTATAAGCGACTTAGCCTCTATTTTTCTTTCGTTACGGTCTCCAGTTTATCTTTTGCTAATTAAGCTTTAGTGTAACTACCGTTAGATTTATTCAGTTGGCATATACAGTTATCATAAAGGCTCGTTAACCGGAGTCCAACTTTCATAAGTTTGCGTTTGCCGTTCTTAGTAGTAGGGCATGCGTTCGTTGCAACCCATTTTAGCCCTTGGTACACCGGTCAGCCTACATGAAGATGAGCCCGCAGTCAGCGGTTACTGGCGTGTAAATGTCTGGGACCGAGTGAGGGGTGGTCGCGCCTAGCCTGGGTTCTAGTTTTCTTCTTTCCGTGACAACGAAACTGGTTGGCTCATGTATCCTTCATTAACATTAGATGATCATTAGGCCGTTACTCATTCTCTAGTTCGTTTGATCTTACAAAC
This sequence comes from Porites lobata, assembly GCA_942486035.1. NCBI lineage: Eukaryota > Metazoa > Cnidaria > Anthozoa > Scleractinia > Poritidae > Porites > Porites lobata. The sequence goes on along the minus strand of CALNXK010000058.1, from coordinate 824,684 downwards.
GTTAACTCATGTGATGTAGAATTTCTGCCCCAGTAGTAGGGCTTCAGCAAACTTAACCCCGTTGGTGTCTAGCAAGGTCTAGCTAGGTCTAGTCTATGATGTAACCCATTGTTATAACCTGGGGAAAAAGTGCCTTCCTCCATATATAATGAAGTTGATAGGTTTACTAATGAGCGTCACTCTACTACAATAGGAACAATAGGCTTGCCTAGACTTGCCCGTGAAGTAACTTAAGCCCTGTTTTCGGACCGTCTATTAAAAGAAAAATAGGAATAAGAGAAGCGATCACCTATCAACGCTAGAAACGGCTTCCTATATCTTATTTAGCGCTAAAACTCAGATATATAGAAATGTGGTGGCGGTGGTGGTGATGGTGGAGGAAAAACAATAGAAATGTGGTGGTGGTGGTGGTGGTGGTGGTTGTGTGAGGGAAAACAATAGAAATGTGGTGGCGGTTGTGTTGGCGGCGGTGGTGAAATGTGGTGAAATGTGGTGAAATGTGGTGATAGAAATGTGGTGGTGGTGGTAGTGGTGGTGGTGGTGGTGGTGGAGGGAAAACAATAGAAATGTGGTGGCGGTGGAGGAAAGAAAACAATAGAAATGTGGTGGTGGTGGTCTTGGGGAGGAAAACAATAGAATCTTGTGGCCTGAAAACCTATATAAATGCGCAACATTCTACCTCTTTCTCAGTCTACATTTTGCTCCTGAGGAGTTGAAATGAGTTGGTTCTGTTCTGTCTGCGAAAAATCCTTTAGTAGAAAAGATAGTATGCAAAGGCACGTGATTTCTAGACACCACAATGCTAGACTCAACCCATTTCAAACAGTTCCGATGTTTTCACAGAAATGTCAGCGGTTTCGCTTCGAGCATCCTTTCACCTCCATCATTGCCGGAATGACCGGGTCCGGAAAACGGCCTGGGTTCGATCGCTATTGCAACAATCTTCAGAGACCATTTACCCTCCCCCGGAGAGGATCGTTTGGTGCTATTCACAATGGCAATATGCGTATACACAAATGTTAGTCGCCATCCCAAACATTGAATTCGTCAAGTGAATTCCTACGGCTTTGGAGCAGGATTCCTATTTTGATGTGAACAAACGGAATTTGATCGTGTTTGATGATCAGATGATTGACGCCAGTAAAGACAAGCGAATTGTGAACCTCTTTACTCGTGGTTCTCATCATCGCAGTCTGAGCGTGATTTATATCGTGCAGAATCTATTTCATCAGGGGAAAGGTAGCCAAAGCATAAGCCTAAACAGCCATTATCTGGTGTTATTCAAGAATCCACTAGACAAACTGCAAATCCTGACTCTGGCGAAGCAAGTGTATCCCGGGCAGACGGATTTCTAATTAAGTCACTACGAAGAGACTGTAAAAAGACCTTTTGGTTATCTTCTGATTCATCTGAAAGCTACTACCCAAGATAGTTGTCGGTTGCGAACAAACGTCCTGCCCAGTGAAGAAGGCTTTAGCCAATCAGGGTTTCAAGAAAATATTCCTCAAGAGCTTCTAAAATATCTGAAGCAGCAAACTCTTTCGCCTGTCCCGCTTCTTCCGGCTATGCAAGAAATACAAGGCAACATGGATGGCTTGCTTTCTCGAAACGATATTCGGGATGATGAAAAAGCTAAACGATACCTTCCGTTGCAAAACAGATACCTGGCTTTTAAAGAACAATTAAATACAAGAACACGACCGGAAGAAATAATCAGCACTGTTCCAGGCTTAACATCAAGGACACAAGATTCTTCGACAGCAACGACAGCATTCTCCACTCCCCTCAACCCCTTTAATGTAACACCTGAATTAACACAAGCGGCTACCTCTCAAAAACCTGACAAAGAAAGCCTCATCCCTCCACCACCCTTAAATCCTGCTTTCCTGACCCCTCCTCCCACAGTACAAACCTCATCACCACAAGGCCCGAAGCGCAAAAGGCGTCGGATTCAATTTCTAAATTATTTAGATGATCATAAATCTCATGGCAAACAGCTGAAGAAACGTCGGCATAAGAAATTCAAACCTTAAAAGTACTCCATGGGCGAAGAAGAAGGAATTAATTAATTTCCATTCCTGTGTATTTCACTCTTTTTGTCATTGTTTTTTTAATAAAGTTTTTTAAAACGGTATCTCTCTTGTGTTTTTATTGCTAGCAATTATGAGTTGCGTGTTTTAATTGATCCTTGTTAAGTTATTTGTTTTATAATAATACGTCAAGATGGTCCCTTGAGGTTTTTCCTGTAGAGCTAATTTGTATTCAGCTTTGGGCTTGTGAACTCGCATAATTACCTAACGGTGCGTGAAACGCTGAGACTTCAATAGTTTTTCATTTCCTCGAGATAAAACGGAGAAAACGTCAGACAAAATTGAAATAAAGCGTTTTCAGCCCCACTTTGTGTATGTTTTGTTGATATATCCGAGTTTTAGCGCTAAATAAGAAGACGTAAACTTTATTGAAATAAAGACTATTCAACTTACTTTTTCTATGTGTTTTGTTTATATATCTGAGTTTTAGCGCTAAATAAGATATAGGAAGCCGTTTCTAGCGTTGCTAGGTGATCGCTTCTCTTATTCCTATTTTTCTTGTAATAGACAGTCCGAAAACAGGGCTCAAGTTTCTTCACGGGCAAGTCTAGGCAAGCCTATTGTTCCTATTGTGGTAGAGTGACGCTCATTAGTAAGCCTATCCACTTCATTATATGTACAGGAAGGCACTTTTTCCCCAGGTTAAAACAATGGGTGACGTCATAGACTAGACCTAGCTAGACCTTGCTAGACACCAACGGGGTTAAGTTTGCTGCAGCCCTACTACTTGCCCCCTTTATGCGAACATTTACAAGAGCACGCATGCTCACTAAGATAGAACGTGAAACACTTGCGTTACATTAGTAAGCGAGAGTCAAGTCGCATAAATGCGGGAGTGGAAGTTATGCCCACTTATGCCAACATTTACGAGAGTAGGCGTGTGCATAACGATAGATTTATATGTACCTGCATTTTATTAGCGTGAACTTGTGGGAGCAAGATTAGATAGTAGTCATGCGCATTTGAACATCTCAAAACACGTACCAGAGACGTTCTTCTTTTACAAAGTTGCTAACGTGTAGGGGTTGAGTATGTATTGTCAACCGTCACCTGCCTTCGAGAGTCTGGCAATTGTCACATCAGCCCCAGAGCCTACACAAGCCACCCACACTCCACTAACTTCAACATTCACTCCGCACTCAACTGAATACAATATTCACGCTTGTAGATCGCGCTTTGTTTTGACTGTTTTGTTCACATAGAAATAAATATTTTTTATTTAACTGCATGTCACATTGAATCATGCCGTTAGGCGAAAAAATGAATAATGAAGCCTTAAACTGTGACATGACAAAACGTTTATTAACATAGAGTTTTGTTTTGCAGCATATATGTAACGTTATATAATGATGTAAATGCTACGCCCACAATGATTGGTCGTTTCCCATGACAGTGATATAAAGTTCATATCAAAAACAGGACCGTTTCTGCAAGTTAAAACTGAGTCCTGTATACTGCACTATAAAACACATTTGTTTGTCATGGACCAAAAGCACTGAGTTATGCTTCTTCCCCTAAGTCAGAGAAGAATTCGATTTCCTCTACATCTGCTGATTCACCCATTCGGTAGTCCGGTAGACCATGGATGTTGATGTTGGTTTTTGGTCCCCGAAATCAACGACCCACCGAGAGTAACGACACCCCGAAAGTAACGAGCCGCAAAGGCTGCTAATTCCGAAAGTAACGAGGGTCGCTACTATGGGAACTTTACGGTATTAGGTGCACGTTTGGCGAGGTATCAATAAGAATTTTGGGGGAAATTTAATCCTGGAGAGTATATGTGTTTTTTTTTTCAAAGACAAACTATAGAGATATTCAGAACAATTAACTGAAAATAAATAAATGCTGACTCTCAATTGTTTGCTCTTTTCAATTGCTCATGTTCGAAATAAGGGAAAAACTCAAAAAGTCAGCAAAGGACTAAGCGTTCGGAAAATTTACACAAACGTGCACATGCCGCAATCCTTCCAACCGATGCTTTTAAACTCCAAATTTCTGCACAAAGAAGGCGCCTCGCCTTGTACTGGTAAACATTTCAGTTCCAGCTCAAAGGAGAACGTTTTAAAGCTTTTTTTTGATATCGCGTTCTATTGGAATATCAGTAAACTGCCAATTATGTATAAAAGGAAAAGCAAAAACGTCATTTTGTACGAAGTTTTAAAAACCATATGGACCCGTGTGGGAGCTTGTCAAAATAGTCACGCTACGCTCCTGGTGGGGACAAACGGGCAGTGTTGCCGCAGTGGACTCGCTCTCTTCCTTCTCCTCCGGATATTATCTCTCTGCAGGAGGTCCAATGCATGTGGGACAGCGAGGCCTCGGGCTGGATTCAGTCTTCTGGTTATAGGGTGAAGGTTTCCACTGGCACTAACCGGTCTTGCGGTGGCGCCGTTTCTGTGACGATGAGGGTCGTTTCGTCCACTGCTCCTTTTCTTTGGCCGGTGTGTCGGAATCCTGCAAGGGAGCATTTTTTGGATTACGTGTTGGGAGGTTTCAATCCGTTTTCCGTGCAATTGGAAACCCATTAGTCTGCTCGATGTCAACTACAAAATTTCCTCCCGTGCGATCATCGGCCGTCTTCTTAAAGTTATTCATTTCCTTGTGGCCAATGACCAGACTTGTGGGGTGTCGGGTTATTGAAGACAGTGTCTCTTTGCTGAGGGATGTGACACACGGCGTCTACTGGATCCCATCGGCCGAAACCCCATAGACACCTTATGAATTTTACAACGTAGTATTCCTTATCGCTTCGGTTTCGAGCACTGACTATAGTAGACAAAGCTTGCCGGTGTTTCCTATTATTTATTAAATAACTAACATAGTACGGGCTTTCTGATTGGTCAAAAACCTATGGCTTATTGTGCCGGTAAACTCATAGAAAACATAAAGTTATTTTATAAAAGCAGTAGACCACACTTTCTATGAGTTTACCGGCGTGATAACCACTTGGCATGTTGGGAGAACACTCGACAAGCTACAGTAAGTGAAAGTGTCATTTTCTTATCTCTAATTAATCCCCAGGGATGATATTTACAATTCAAATTGAACGTGTATAGTAGGCGGGTTAGCATTAGATGCCATAGGTTTAAAACCCTTGGACACAGTATTGTTGCTTAACCCTAATCACTATTCACGTTTCATTTGAATGCAAATATCATCCCTGGGGATAAACTAATGATATGCAAATGAGTATATATAACAGGAAACACCGGCACGCTTTGTCCCATTCACTTCACTTTGTCCGACACGAAGGACGACTGGCGACCCACCCGACCTCCACAGCAAGTAAGTCGGGTTCCAGATTGCCTATATTCAATTCAGTCTGTCTTGGGCTTGCCCCAGGTCAGATTGATTCCCCATACCTTTTTATAATGTCATGAATAACCATACCCAGGGAGGAATATTGTACTAATATAATGGCAAGTGTTAAACGTTCTATCGTAATGCGCATGCCTCCTCTCAAAACTGTTTGCATAAGGGGACAGAAATTCTACTCCCACATGTATGCATCTGAGTTTCGTCTACTAAAATACCGCATTTCCTCCATTACAGTGGGGTCAATTTTTTTCTTCGCACAAAAAGGGGGCGACCATGCGGGGAGGGCGATTACTTCAATTATTGCTCCAGGGAAGTCTTGCCCTAACTATTTTGTTTTACTATCCCATCAAATAAAAAAATGACAGATTCGAAGCAAAACTCGTTATATTCAAAACTAAAATTGCTTTTGTTTTTTGCGCAGCTAAATCAGGTTATTTTGATTGGAAGCCAGTGGAGTCATGCCTGGATATCAAAACGATTGAAGGCGAACAGGCGATCAGCGGTGCTTACTGGCTAAATCAAACAGGTGTTATATTTCAGGTAAAATTAGGTTATAATTCTATGCTTTTTTACTATTTTTGATTTTCACATTCATGGCATTTTTTTACAGGCCTCTTTCAGGTCTGTTAGTTATTTACAGTCCTGATTTTTGGATTTTCCTAGGGGTCGAACGCGGCCAGATTCACTTTATAGCTGCGCAATGTTTTGAAAGATAATGGTCGTCTTTTTCCCTAGTGCAGAAATCTTTGTCAGTAATGTTCAGTACGAATTACTACCTAGAAATTTAGAGTAAGTATTAAAACGGCTTTTAATCACCACATTCCTTTTCTATCAGGCATACTGCCAAATGGAATCACTTGGAAAAGTTTGGACCCATCTTGCTCGTTTCTCCATGGCAGACACAATAAACTGGATGAAGGACAGTGGTGAATGGTGGTATGATAAGAGTACTTCCACTAGAGAAACAACTGATCCATCAAGTAACACTAATATGATTTCATCAGGCTTTTGGCTAATCAGCGGCAACGAGTTTGAGATCACGCGTAATGATGACCGTCAGCACACCGCTCTGTTGCAAACAACAGGTGACTGTCTGGGTGGTCAGACATTCAGGAGGAAAATAACAAGCTACGGGGACTTCCGGAATGGCACGACTTGGAGGCTTAATTTTCGGTGTCTGGGGAATTGTACGGTTCACTACGGTGAGCAATACGAGACAACGCACGGTTTTGGTAACGCAAAGTGTAATGGAACCATTCTAAGCGGGGATAAGATTGGCTTCTGGAGCGACAGAGGGGGATGGGATGGGGCGGTTATGATGATCCGTGGCAGTGGAAGTGGTGATTGTGGCCATACTTATCATGGGCTGGGAATAACTGGGGCGAAAATACCTTCCTTTTCTAATCGTGCTAGGAGAGAACAAGACTTCGGCAATTCACCATATAGCAAACATTACATCGGCAATTACTCATTAAACCTGTGGATACGTTAGGAAGGCTATATGCCACATCCACTGAGATGTATCCCACACACAATGTAGTGCTAAAAATTGCACCTCATGATTGAATTTCATTTTTTAGACAAATTCTTAAATCAATTTGCTTTTATGTTAACAAACATTCTACGGAGTACCGATTTCTGCCAGTAGGTGACACTTACTAAGGTGACAAGGGCCCATGAAGATAATAGGGAGCTTAACTAACGACGACGGCAACGGCAACGAGAACGGCAAAAAGGCAATAGGTTTACTAAGCAAAACAACAACTTTGCTCGTAAAATCCATAGGACTGGTTGTTTTGCCATCATAATCACACCATAACGTTATCATCTTCATCTTAAACCATGATCACTGTCATTATCACCATCATCGTCATCATTATCGTAACCAAGTTGACCAGCACCATCAGGGAGCTTAAGCAATAACAACGGTTCCGGAAACGTCAGTTATTAAGTGTGTTCCCGCTGCTTTAAACTTCATCGCGCTTATTCCACGTCGTTCAATTCCTAACATGTTGACGAATATTTCTGGAGCTGAACTCTAAAGGACTGTATCAAAGTTCAGGAAAAGAAAAAGAGTGTCGTTGTCTTGTGTTCACGTCCTCCATAAAACGTTAAATTAGGCAGTTTCACGTCGTGAGTCGTGCAAGGACGGCAAAGAAATGTACAAAAAAGCGTCCCTAATCTTTACAGAGAATTAGATTGAAATCTTACTTGCGTATTTATTTGTTTTTTTAATAGACCGGGTGTCTGATGGGGTGATAAGGTTCCGGGATTTTTTTGGGGAAGGAATGTATGCAGTCATCAGAGCACAACTGTCTAATATCTCAGAGACAATTGTCCCACAATATTAGTTTTTGGCAAGTAGGCCTGTACTGTCGCAATTTGTAATAATCATCGCACTTTGTAATACCTGTCGCGATTTGTAATAAATCCATCGCACTTTGTAATACCTGTCGCAATTTGTAATAAACCGTGTCGCACTTTGTAATAAAAAAGCTGTCGCAATTTGTAACAACTGTCCATCGCACTTTGTAATAAACTAAGCTGTCGCAATTTGTAATAATTCCATCGCACTTTGTAATAACTTTTTGAGAGTAATTAAACTTACTTCGTCAACATTAATATAGCGTTAAAATATGTATGGTACTTCATAAACAAAGATGGAGATGACGTCTGCTAGCACGTAACATCTCCGCTCATTCAAACATTTAACTTTATTCACAGTCCTAAACATTTTTTTAGATTAATGTTGATTAGTTATCTGACTTACGAAATGCTGTATTCTTGAACCTTGCTATTGGACCAGGTGGCATAGTATAAAACCAGGACTGGACTCTGGACTCTGGACTCTGGACTCCAGATTTTTTCTCAAGATTTTTCAATGAAAAAAAAAAGAGAAAATTCAATTGTTTTTAAAAAAACGAAAAAAAAAAAATGAAAATAATAATTAAAAATGCTTATCCCCGGGGTTAGTCCGCGAAGGGGGGGGAATGGACGCAAACCTTAAGTGTACCGCCCCATTAAAAGCGAACCGTTCCGAATGGTCATGATTTGCAGTTCGAAAATACATGATTAATTTTGTCGAGTGTGCGCGACCTTCGCGTATTATATTCTTAAAAAACGGGTACAAGAGATGTTTTGGAAGTGCTCAAATAGCACTCGCCTTTTCCGTGTGTACCAATTTTTCACGACCGTTTTCCAGGTTTTATTATTTCTTAACATACATTTCCGTCCGTAGCCTATATATCAACATCGAACCCATGGGTAATAAATTCGAGACCGTCAGGGTTACTTTATTTTCATTTCTTTGGTTCCTTTATTAGCGTAAAACATGTAACAGTAAACTCAATTACCTGGCGAGAATCAAGCAAAGACTCCTCCAGTGCCTTTCGCATGGCTTCTTCCTCTTCCTCATACTGACAAAAAAAACTACTGGTGCCCGGTTCAGGAGAAGAATCCAAAACTCAGAGGAGAAACGAAAGTCAACACACGCTTTGAGCAGTGCCGACTACAAAGTGAACAAGTGTGCCCGGCAAGAGTGTAGTGCAGAAGGACTGAGACCGCGCGATAATTAGATGACATGCCGCCCGATAAAAAACTAACATTATGCAAAGCACTTTGGGCTTCATTATTGTCCGTGTCACTTTCTGGAGTTTAGTTTTGAATTTAGTTACGCAGGAGTTATAATTGAAAGGTTGTGTACGCCAGGTTCTAGATAAAGACGGTAAATTCCAGAAATTCAGAGAAAACACCTAGCGAGTTAAATAAAAAACGAGGGTTTATGACCGGAAATTCCGGTGAAGCCAAGTTAGACTGCCTCGCGAGATGGTATAATGTTAAATGCCGCAGACAGTCGGATTTCCATTATTATTTGCCAGACGCTCGACACTTGACACAGTTCGACACAGTTCGCGCTGTTCAGTTTTCGTAACAGAACTTTTGAATTGACAGACGAATTTTAAAATCCTTCTAGTTCCTTTCGATTAACAATGGCACACATGGTATTTACGCGCGATGAATAATGCTTTGCCGTTCGTTTGACGGCATGAATAGAAGAATTTGTCGCACACTCCTCGTCTCGCCCAAAATAAACGTTTTCTTCTCTCGCATAAATATAGCGAGATTTAATACAAGAAAATACATTAAAGAGTACTTCGGCGCTCGCTATTTTTTGAAAGTTTTAACATTTTTTATTTTCATTTTATTTTCCTTTTTTAAAAACAATTGAATTTTCTCTCTTTTTTTTTTCATATAAAAATCTTGTCAAAAAATCTGGAGTCCAGAGTCCAGAGTCCAGTCCAGCTTTTATACTATGCCGCACTAGGTGGCTTGCATTCAATGGTTACCCGGCGGGTATACTTCCTTATATGGCCAATACGGGGATGTGCCTCTGGACAGAGCATTGCCAGAGTAGAGGATCTAGACAGAGCTAGACACACTAGACACAAACAAGCCATTAATTAATTTCTGCTAATCGTAACATCCATCCTACATCATTCGAATAAGGACACCATGAGAGTTGAAGCTTTCCTTGTTAGATCTTATAACAGGTTGACACAACATGTGGTACACCGTTCTTGTCTAACGAGCAATCTTAAAGAAGTAATAGTGGCTTCCATATTTTGGCCAACGTAATCAAACGAGGCCTGGAAAGATTCAAAATGTTTACTGCAAATAAAAAAAAACGTCACCAGTGGCAAACCTTCGAACCACAACAGAAACTTAAACACAAAATCCAATTAGTCGCTGGCCAATACCTTCGTATGTACCCGTTTTTATAACACTCACTTGGGGTCTTACACTGACCCGGCTGGGCATTTGGTCCATTATTCTCACTTGATTCGGTCCCATATAGGAACAAAAGGAGTACTCATTCCATCTTAAAACAATTGTTTTCTGTAAGGAGTCCTCTAAAGCAAATACCATGGGGATGGTAAAAAATTATCCTTCCCTGCGTATATACAACTCATAAGACCTTGCAATTCTTCCGAGCGTGTTCTGGATTACTGTTTTTCTACAAAATGGAAAGGATGGAATAAACCATCCATTACTGCTTGAGTTACCCTATCTAAGGATCAAACCAAAGACACAAGGGCAACAACGTAAAAACTGATACCCTATTAAAGGCTGGAGATCCTCAAAAACCATACCCTATCAGGCGGTACTTACCTATCTATAGCCCATCCATATATGGAATTATTCCCCCCCCGCCCCCCGCCGGAGACTTCACGTGTCACGTGGCAAGCAAACATGGATTTGGACGACGAATGCCAGGTTCTTCATGAATTTTCTGTTGTTAAATGTTGCCTTTCTTATTTAAATATTTTTGAATTTAAACGTGATTCATATCTTTTTGGTGATATGTCACAGGAAGTTTCATGTCTTTCATAAAAGCGTTTCTAGTTAGTCATGTGATTAATCAAGGCAGAAAAATTTATAGTGGAAGACATGCATGTTTGACCAAAGAAAATGTTACGGACATGTTACATGCTGGCAGACGTCATCATCTTTGTTTGTGAAGTACCATGCATATTTTGGCATTATATTAATGTTGACAAAGTAAGTTGAATCACTCTCAAAAAATTATTACAAAGTGCGATGGAATTATTACAAATTGCGACAGCTTAGTTTATTACAAAGTGCGATGGACTGTTATTACAAATTGCGACACTTTTTTTATTACAAAGTGCGACATGGTTTATTACAAATTGCGACAAGTATTACAAAGTGCGATGGATTTATTACAAATTGCGACAGGTATTACAAAGTGCGATGATTATTACAAATTGCGACAGTACAAGGCCTCTTGGATGTTGTTCGTTCAGAAGATCCCGACAAATCCCATAATTTCACAAATTTAATTTTTTTATGACGTCCCACTTTAGTACTCTATATACGTGGCTATTCTATTCCAGTTTCTGAACTGTTGTTCACTTGTCTATCACAACACTTTTCCCTCGTTGAATGACGTGGGACAATGGTCGTCGAGCAAAAACTCAAAGGGTTGGACGCCTTTACTTAGTTTCCAAGAAAACCAAGAGACCAAATCGTTATTTTATATTTGTAGGCAGATTATTTCCTTATTTGATTGACAGACGTTTAAAAAAAAAAAGAGAAGGGTCAAAACAAATTAACCGCAAAAAGAGCGCTTGAAAAGAGCACTTGAGGAACAAGGTAAACGCTTCCTTCAGAAATACCTCCAGAGTAGGCTAAAAAATCTTTGGAGCATGGTGTAGGGTTATGATATATTCCGATCAACTTGGGCGAGTTTTTAGTCTATAAAATTGTTATCAATTAAACTAAAATTAAATTTTTAATCAGCATTTAATTTCAGTTTTATTCTTATCAGTCTGGGCTTCCTTCTCATGAGTGAGAAGTAATTCGCTTTCTGTCGCTGTCTCTTTGAAACTGTTAAATGTGAGTCGATCTAGACGTCTAGCAAGAAAAAGAAAAAGAAAGAAATCAACTTAGTAGGCAGAGGATCAGGTTGTCAAAGACCACCACTTATAACCCTTTTTAACAAGAACTTTTAAAGCAGACGGTTTCATTACATTACAGGACAAAAATGTAACACTTCGACCCCGCCAGGATTCGAACCTGGAATCCCCTGATTCGTAGTCAGATGCCTTATCCGTTGGGCCACGGGGCCTTCTGTGACGATGGAGTCGATTTTCAATCCCAAGAAACTCATCTTTGACTCCGATATTATTTCAGTGATTTATTAACTTGACTTTTCTAAGATTGCATTTCATGCAATTACAGTGGTGACCAACATTGAGTAGCCTGTGAACGCACACGTACTTCCGCAGAATATGTCCGCGTTCGCTGGTTAACATTGATCAACACTATCCCAAAAAAAACTGCCTTGAGGGTAACATCATTCCATGTACTTTTAAAATGATAATACTTACAAGTAGCAGAAAAATCAAGGGAAAAGAAATACGAACAATCGCGAGAGTTCTCTATTTCAATGAAATCACCAAATTATTATTTTATCTCACAAGAGTTATGCAATATTATTTCAAACAAAACGAAAGATTTAAGTTAAAAAAGTACGACCCCGCCAGGACTCGAACCTGGAATCTTCTGATCCGAAGTCAGACGCCTTATCCATTAGGCCACGAGGCCGACGTAGTATACACAGAATTCTACTACTATTTGATGATCAACTGTATTACAAATATGCACTGTAATACTGTTATTTTGTGTTTGCGTTTAAATGAAGAACGTGACTGTCGAGATTTTTATTCTTTTCTCTTCCCTTTTTTCTGCACCTTGCAAATATTATCATTGTAAAAGGTATTAGATTGATGTTTCCCCTGAAGCAACTTTTTTTGGATAGTGTTGGTTAATGTTGTTAATTGTACAGCATGCAATCTTCGTGGCTTTAAAAATATCTGTCGTAATTTCAGCGTCGCCACTAAAACAATATCCAACCAGAGTCAATACCATCAGAGGAGACAAGTTAATTAACATGAAAAATCCAATCAGCAATAACAGGCCCCGTGGCCCAACGGATAAGGCATCTGACTACGAATCAGGGGATTCCAGGTTCGAGTCCTGGCGGGGTCGTTTCTTCTTTGAACATTTTAAAACATTTTATTACTAGAGGTACCAATACATTTTTTTCAAATCCATTATATCCTCGTCCCCTAAACCGTTTGTGACTTGACTCATTACGCACTGCAGTTTCATTATCTGAAATTGGGAACTCGGTAAAGCAGGCTATTACATAGTCCAAACGACATGTGATGAGTGCATGAACCAGCTGTTCATGCTCAGTATGCAGTCACTTGATACGTATTTCCTGCTATGACTAGTGCTTTAGAAGTAGTAGACAAAAATTCGCCCAGTTGACATAGTTTTTTTAAAATCCTTTCTTGTTATAACCCTTTACCGGGAACTCCGTTGCCAATGTAGGTGTTTCAAATAGAAGAGCAGTATCACGCCAGTCGCAACAAGACTCGATAGGCGCGCGAGGAAGGAGATAGTTCCACTTTCTCTACTCCTACTGCGTGCCCACCGCGTGTCGATCCCGCGCTTGGTCCTCTAAGTTATACCATTATATTTACTAGGAACAAAACTCTCGCGCGTTACCATGCCATCCAACAGTACTGGCCTCCACGTTTCACAACATGAACTGAAGAAAACTTTGAAAAAATAATTATACGACAGATGATTTTCAAAAAGCAGTAGCATTCGTCTTGTCCTATCTCAGCCTCGTGGCCGTGGCTAAGGCGTCTGACTTCGGATCAGAAGAGTCCAGGTTCGAGTCCTGGCGGGGTCGTACCTTTTTTCAATTGATTCTTTCGTTTTGTTTGAAATAACCCGTCACCTTTGTGAGATAAAACAATAATTTTGCAGTGCCATTTAAAAGGAAAACTCTCGAGAGTTTTATTATTTCTCGTACCTTTTTTTCAACAACTTGAAATATTCTCCTTGCAAAACGGAAGCTAGAGTGCTAGAGTGCAGGGCGCCGGGCAGGCCTGCGTTCAAACGGATGTCTTGATCATGGACTTTTCGAAAACTTTTGCAAGGTGGGCCACCAACGCTTGATAAAGAAGCTGGACTTCTACGGTGTACGGAACAAAACAGCGCATTGGGTACAGGCTTTCCTAGCTAACCGAACAAGGCAAGTTGTCGTTAAAGGCAAGTTTTCAGACATTGCTCAAGTTCAATCTGGTTTCCCTCAAAGGTCTGTATTGGGTCCATGTACCCATATACCAAACAAAATAGGGATAGAGTAGAGATAGTGCAACGTAGAGCAGCACGTTATGTCCTAAGTTGTTAGGAAAGGTCTGCCAGTGTCACTGAAATGTTGAAACAACTTGATTGGGAAACGTTAGCACTTCGTAGAAAGAAAGCTAGACTAACAATGCTGCATAAAATGTACTGTAACTTAGTTGCGATAGACAAACAGAAATATCTCGAGCAAGCAGGACGATCCAGCAGGCATATGCACAGACTCTCGTATAAAGTCCCGGCGTCTGAAACAAACTATCACTTATACTCTTTTTTCCCTACTACCATTAGGGACATAAAAATGTATTTTTGCACAGATAAAGTTATTTTGATCTTTTTCTTTTAAAGAAGGCTCGTTGCGTCTATAACAAAGTTACAGTAAGCCTTCTCATTCATTGATCCGAATACCGCATAATATATTATGATAAAAGATAAAAGATGCAACTATCTCTTTCTTACATCATTCACAGTACATTCAAATTCTTGTACAGAAGTTGCGATTATCCCTCTCATACATTTATATTCAACAATTTGTTAGAAAATTGTTATAAACCTTGCATCATATTTTTTCCAGTTTTATAAGGACTTATGAAATATATATAAGTTAAAATTATATTAAGTTTAATCATCCCTCTCTTGTTTAGAATACCGCAAAATCTAAGTGCGTACGAGTTTAAGTGTAACAGGAGTTGCAATGAAAAAACGAAAATTGAAAGTTGGCGCTGAGAAAATTAAAAAAGAAAATAAAACGAAACCAATCATGATTTACTCTAACGTGCTTTGAGCCTGTTCTGTTTGCATTATCAGCAACGTCATGATTGGTCATGGTTTTGCGACTTTCAGCTTTATATTTGAAATTAAAACCTGGTTTCTATGCAATAATCCGGAATTTTCTTGATCGGGGCCTCGATTTTTAGAGGACCATCGAACGATACCGAATAATTATTGCTATTACGATTGCCGCATGCAGTCGTTCGGAACCGGCTCAGTCCCGCATTGTATCCGAGCCGGAGGGTTTCCATCTCGATTGCCTGAACACGACATTTTACAGTGGAACCTCGATATAACGAACCTCTATATAACAAAGTCCTCGGTATAACGAACGATTTTCTTTACCCCAGTAATAGTAAGATATGTGAAAAAGAACCTCGATGTAGCGAACACATTTTGCCAGTCCCTTGGCCCTTCGTTAAATCGAGGTTCCACTGTAACACGGATTGAAAGATAATGTTGGTTATTGGGCAACACAAACAAGAGAGGGATACGGCTGGAAATGAAAAGTAATAAGGGATAAAAAGGGATAAATAAAAAAGATCTAGAATTGATTATTACCAGATAAATGAGTTTTCTGATTTATAAGAAATCCATATAAACAGAAACAGCAATTGTACCATACATGCTTTCGGCTTATTCATAGTTCAATATTAGTCAGAGACGAATATTGCCAAGCGAAAAAAGAGAAAATATTGCAACGAAACTACTTGTATAAAACTACAAAAGAACTTTACTTTTCACAAATACCTTAATGATAACCCTTGAACACAACCATCCCATAACAATGTTCTTTCTTTTCTTTGTGCTACGTTTCTTGTACTTGCCGGGTCGATGTTTATGCACGTGTTCAATGAAACGTTCTTGCTGTTGTATTTGAGCGGGTTCTTGTCCGGCTACTCCAAGGAACTGTCCATCATTGTTTTCTGCATCAGAATGCTTGTTCTTCTCTAAGCACTTTCCCTTGGTCAATATCACGTTTCTCTTCGCTTTGGACACGTTCTTCCTCGTTGTAAGAACATTCTTCGCTGCATTCTTCAACTTCTTTTACCAAAACCTCTTCCTTTGCCATTTGATCGTCTCCATTCTGACTATTTTTCTCTGAATAACACCTCATACTCATCTTATCCGCACCATACAACAAATTCAAATTCATTCCCTCATTTGAATCCAATTTCCTACCTTGTTCTTTCCTGTTATCGAACAAATCCAAGTCAAATTTTCCACCTAAATCCGTCTTCTGATCCCGCTCCTCTTATGGAATAACACATCTAATCCAATGTCATCTTCTGAATCATACTTTAGGTCGGCCTCTTTTGAAGAACTAAGCAAATCTTGGTAAAAAACATCCCCTGAATCAAATTTCGTATCATGATCTTCTTTTTGCAAACGGTAATTTTCTTCTTCATCGTCGGTGATCTCATCAGCAGATTGGTCATAATCTTCTTTCTCACTGTGCTCAACTTCGAAATCTAAATCATAACCTGATTTGTTTTCTTCCTCATCACTTTCGCTGAATGGTGAGATACTGGACACGCAGTTGTTGTAATCACACTTCTGAATTGGCTGCTCTGTGCTGAACAACGAACCTAATTCAATATCGTCTTCTGAATCATACTTCTGGTCGGCTTCTTTTGTACAAGTAATCAAATCTATGTCAGAAGTTTTCTCTGAATCAAATTTAATATCATGATTTTTCCACACAGTAAATTTCTTCTTCATCGCCTGTGATCTCATCAGCAGACTGCTCATGTTGTTCTTCCTCACTGCGTTCATCTTCGTAATCTGAATCAGACCCTGATCCGCTCTCTTCATTGCCACTTTCACTGAATGGCGACATCTCGTCAGCAGATTGGTCATGCTCTTTATTCCCGTTGTGCTCAACTTCGAAATCTGAATCAGAATCTGATTCGCTGTCTTCGTCGTCACTTTCACTGAATGGGGAGATATGGACATGCAGGTGTTGTAATCATACTGTCTTGTCGCTGCTGTGGGTTTTCCGATTGTCTCCAGCGCGCTGACAAATTTGTCAAAGTTACATCTCAATAAAATTTTCAGTTGTTTCTGATCGGAAAGAATGTTATTGTGATACCAGCACTCTACCGCATTTTCATAAAATTTAAAAGTATGTCTATCAGGCAATCTGAAACGAGTGCCTACATTTGTAGCGTAAAATTCCTTGGCGCGTAGATATAATTTGGGAGGTGGCACCAACTCTACCAGGACAAATTTCTTGTAACCAAAGTCGTTTCCTCTTATGTAGATAAAAAACGTCCTGGTCAGGCGTACGCCAACAGTTTTCTCTTCACGCACTTTTTGGATTTTTAAATATTTTTCCGCTGTACGCCTTCGCTCTACCATCGAAATGATTTCTGCGTATTTTTCATTTTCGGTTTCGATATAGGTACCCACTTCATTAAACTTCCACTGGGACGCCATCTTCTGAAACTCTTTCTGAAATCGATGAATTTGTTTTCGTTTGTTTTGTCAACTCATTCGAAATTGCGTCATCAAGATTCCACGGTTGCTTTTCAAGAGAGCACGCGCACATACGCTTCGCAGAAATGTTCGCAGTGGCAAAACAATTTAACGTTCTTGTTGAACTGTAAAATTTGATATTACTTTGTTGTCATACCATAGTATATCCTAAATTTAAATTTCGCAAAAGGATCGAGCTACAATTCTCAAAAACATTTAACTGTTCCAACGAGAATGGAATAGCACGTGCCACATGATGGCCATGCGCGAGTTTAAATGACAGTTGAGTTGTTGCCTGCGAGATGACGTGCGTATCACTTCTTGGCCAGGGAAAAGAAATGTACTGTTTTATAGGACTAAAAGAGATATTCTTTGATTGATTCCAAACATTTTTGTAGTTCTGACAAGTTTAGGTAATATAGTTTTAGGGAAATTCTCCCCTTTATTTTCGAATTAATTTTGAACTAATCAAACCAAAGCTTAGTCAAGGTCCTTTCAAAATAAATTTAAACTGCTAATTGCTGGGCGCTGTCTTATGATCAGCTGCTGCTAAGATCGAAAAATAAACTGCCCAGTAAGAAACTCGACGCTCATATAATCACAAATTCAAGGGTAAAAATGACATTGAGAATATTAGCTAGGTTTAAGCAATCACGAAGGCGTTGGCAGCAAAAACGTGACCTTTAGTTTTAAAATTTATTGATTATATGTTGGTCTAGAAGCATGCAAGCTGATTGCTCACCTACTGCCTAACCTGCATTGAGCAAAGTATGCAGAGAAAAATATCGCTGAGGCAAGTCAACAGTGAATCAAAACTCAAGCTACGACGTGATGCCTAAGGAACTAGGTGAATGATGGAGTCACGCAAAGTGGTTCTAACTTTTGAGTCCGTGAACAAAATGATATGTAGAGGTACAAATTTTGAATGTATATAATTATTATACCAAGACGAGACGTTGCAACGGTAAAAGCCGTTTATTCAAGGTTTAAATTACAAATGAATTACAGATGAGGTGGCTCCGTCACTAATATTGGAGCATTTAACTGTGACAAATTTTCCGTCATAACTTTTTCGTTTTTAGGGCGATTGCTGCGAAACTTTGCAAAGAACAACAGATATCATTCGGCAATAGTACGAAATATTCCGATTTCATTGGTGGTAAATATTTCTTGACAAATTAGCGCTTAAAAGGACCCTAGTGTTCAAAGAAAATCGCGTCTAGTAAAAAATTTTGCTGATATTTTTTACTGACATTTCTGGTATCGGCTTTAATTGATATAATAAATATGCCAGAGGAATTTCAGAAAAATCGTTGGAGCAGAAGTCCGAAACTAAAAGTCGCTCAAAATTCAGCTGTGAAATTGTTTTGGAATTTCAAAAATAAATTACCATCAGCGAGAAGGAGCCACCAGTTTGAATTTTCGTGACAAGTAAATTCAACGTTTTCTAATTCTTAAAACAAAAGCCGATTGCCTATCGTGCTATTCTTTAAAAGGTACTGTTTAGTTGTAGAAGCACTATAAATTGCTCCAAACCTTGCTCTGAGGTAGAATTACTTGTTCTTCGACATTTTTAAAATATCCCATGGCAGTTTTGGTTCAAACTCCTGCTGCATACATTTTGATGTATTGCAATGCATTTTCAACGACTTTTACTGTTGTTCGTTGCTTCCAACTCAGGAAAAAAGTATTGAGATTGGACGCTACCTCGTACCAGAGCTCAGATAGAACTGTCCAGCACCTTTGTTTATGACTACAAAATGAGCACGAGCGGCAGTTCTGCGTGGAATTCGCACCTCACACAGGGGGGACGAACGACATCGATGACCATGCCTGTGAACCGAATAACACCACAGTCCAAAATAAAATTATCGCAAAAATACTGTCCGTGAATAAATTTACAAGTCTGGAATTTTTGTCACCCCTTCCCTCAATAAATGGGTATTTTTTTCTTGATTATTATGTTTTACTCTGCAATACATTTTTATACAGATCGGTTCACAGACATGGGCATCATTGTCATTCGTCCCCCCTGGCTGAGGTGCGAATTCCTCGCAGAAGTGCCGCTCGTGCTCATTTTCTGGTCATAAACAAAGGTGCTGGACAGTTCTATCTGAGCTTTGATCCAAGGTAGCTTACAATCCCAATACCTTTTTCCTGAATTGGAAACAACGTACAGCAGGAAAAGCCGTTGACGATGCATTGCAATAGATCAAAATGTGTGCAGCAGGAGTTTGAACCAAAACTGCCAAGGGATATTTTAAAAATGTCGAGGAACAAGGACAACAAGTCATTCGACGTCAGAGCAAAGTTTTGGAGCAATTTATAGTGCTTCTTAAACTGAAAAGTACCTTTTAAAGAATAGCACGATAGGCAATCGGCTTCTGTTTTCAGAATAAGCAAACACTGAATTTACTTGTCCCGAAAATTCAAACTGGTGGCTCCTTCTCGCTGATGGTAATTTATTTTTGAAATTCCAAAACAATTTCACAGCTGAATTTTGAGCGACTTTTAGTTTCGGACTTCTGCTCCAACGATTTTTCTGAAATTCCTCTGGCATATTTATTATATCAATTAAAGCCGATATCAGAAATTTCAGTAAATAATATCAGCAAAATTTTTTACTAGACGCGATTTTCTTTGAACAGTAGGGTCCTCTTAAGCGCTAATTTCTCGAGAAATATTTACCGTCAGTGAAATCGGAATATTTCGAATTATTGCCTAATGATATCTGTTGTTCTTTGCAAAGTTTCGCAGCCATCGCGTTAAAAACCAAAAAGTTATGACGGAAAATTTGTCACAGCTAAATGCTCTTGTTGACAAATTGCTCCTTAATTTTGGGGCGAAATTTCAGCGTTTGTACTACTACATGAGAAATCTCTGCAATTTAATTGGCTTAGAGCAGTGGTATTTCAGCTTATTTTACATCTAATATGTTACAACAGGGACCCCACTAAATCAGGGGAACAGTTAATTCCCCCAATGAAAAAAGGGTTGTGCGCTTCGCTTAATCTTGATCGGGAAAAAAATAGAATCTCACTACTTTTGTCTCCCGATTTTTTTAAGAGTCCGTAGATTTTCCTTTAGCAGAGGTTGGCAGTTCTGGATTCTATCAGATATTTTGTCGAAAAATTCTGAAAATTCTGAACTTAAGCCAACATTTAAGCTCTAAAGGTTTCAGGCCTTGGAGTTTTCGATTGATAATCAATTCGATAGACATGTCAAAATCCTACGATTGTGAGCGTAATTTGTCACCCATGATATAGATAATCAAAGAAATGGTACACTCGTGAAATTGAGAATAATTTCACTTGAGTGTCGACCAAATCCTAATAATTTTCCCGTTTTTTCGAGCCTAAAGAAAAGGCTCGGGAAAATATAAGGATTACAAAACGCAAGTGAAATTATTCCCTAATTTCACTAGCCGCCATTTGATTACACAAAGTCATACAAACATCGTGAAATGAAAACAACGTCGCCTTTCGAGAACTATAAAAGCAAAAATAATAATGCGGGTAAGGATTTGAGGTAATACACCAATTACAAGTAACGTTCTATTCTAAATTTACAATTGCCCGCAGAAAATAAATGAATTTGACTGAAATGGCCAAATTAGCAAGCTTAGAAGAAGACAAAAGATTATTAAGCTCCAGCTTTTTTTTTGTTTCCTTCTGTTTCGCAAGCACTCTACAATTTTCTTCGGTAACAATGAGATATACGTAGCCATTCTATTACAGTTTCCACACTGTTGTTCACTTTTCTATCACAAAACTCTTTTCTCGTTGAATGACTGCGAAGCAACTCTCAAAGTCTAGAAGCGAGGACACTCGGCAATCATCTTGGAAACCTTGGCGCGAAACTCATGCGCGCAGCTGTGGCTTTTGATTGGAAAAACATCGGTCGCTCCTCTGACTGGCTAGAATTCAGTTGCGAATTAAAATTCACGACATGACTTTACAGTGGAAGTCAACTGAATTCTAGCCAATCAGTGGAGCGACAATAAGATAGTGTCGTGTTTTCTACTTTTCATTACACCACAATGAAAGTGAAATTACAAGAGACGTTTTTTGAAAGCCCTGGGATTTTAAAGGTTGTATGGAAAGCCAAAGTTAGGAACTGTCGCCCCTCTTTGCTACGCAGGAAAAAAAGTAATAAAACTATTATAACATTCATTCGCAGGTGGTTAAAAGCTAACTGAATGCATACCGCTTTTTGAGCTGCATTTCTAGGCATTGTAATCAACAAGAAATGCATGCGCCAAGCGTAGGCTAAAGCTAGAACGTCTTTGCAGCCTGGAGTAGGGTTATGACATATTCCAATCAACTTGGGCGAGTTGTAGTTTATAAAATTGTTATCAATTAAACTAAAATTAAATGTTTAGTGAATTTTTGATTTCAGTTTTATTCTTATCAGTCTGGGCTTCGTTCTCATGAGTGAGAGGTGATTCACTTTCTGTCGCTGTCTCTTCGAAACTGTTAAAAGTGAGTCGATCAGAACGTCAGGCAGGAAAAAGAAAGAAATCTAATTAGTAGGCACAGTATCATGTTGTCAAAGACCTCCATGTATAACCCTTTTTAAGAAGAACCTTTAAAGTAGACGGTTTCGTTACAATACAGACAAATTAAAAATAAAACTTCGACCCCGCCAGGATTCGAACCTGGAATCCCCTGATTCGTAGTCAGATGCCTTATCCGTTGGGCCACGGGGCCTTCCGTAATGGTAGAGTCATTTTTCAATCCATCTCTCACTCTGATATATTATTTCCGTTGTTATACAGTATGTGGCCCTTGGTCCGCGACTAAGGGCCTGTTTACATGGAGTGGGGGACCGCGGTCTAGTGGGGTTGGTTTCTTTTGTTTTCACGCTCTGGAGGACACAAAACAAAAGAAACCTACCCCACTAGACCGGGGTCCCCCACTCCATGTAAACAGGCTCTAAACATTATTATTATGAATATCTTACTTGAATCAAAACGTAACGAGCTGAAATACTCCCTGAAAATAGCTTCCATGTTCCTCTCGATAATCGTGAAGCTGCCAGCTCCAGACTTAAGTATATTGCTTGTAATTCGAGAAAAGGCGACCGTGCCCGATGGTCCTTGGTCCGCCACTCAGGTAAGCAGCCCGAAAAAAAAAAAATGTGATAGTTTCCACAAGACAACGTGATTTTAGCAATATTTCAGGTCTTTTTTTCTATTCTTAATGCAATATTCAAGCTCGATCATTTCGCAAATGGTATATTGATGGATTGTAATTTAAACAAACCGATTCTTCTTTAGCGGTATCGTTTTAGCATCTACCAGTGGACAGCTTCTCATCTGACCAAATTCTTTGTAGTTTAGGTCAACCATTTCACACAAAACAACCAGACTTTTATTTTAAGAATGATTATTTCTTTATTATTTGAACCATTTCGTAATTCATTACTAGACCATCTGCGTTTTGTCTGTGCTATTTGACATGATTGTATTTTTGGTGGTAACGGCCGCCCATAGCCTTCGAACGCAGACGTCTTTCCGCAGAATTACGTCCGCGTTCGCAGGCTAACACTAGGGACTTTAAGATCCAACGACGCGGACGACAACGAGAACGTCAAAGAAACAGTTGGTTTAATTAGCAAAACAACAACTTCGCACGTGCATCACACTTTTTTGTACATTTCTTTCCCGTTTTTACACGACTACGACGTGAAAATGCCTAATTTCGCGTTTTATGGAGGACGTAAACAAGCAACGACGAAATTTTGCTTCTCTTTCTGAGCTTGAATTTGGTCCCTTGAAATTCAGCTTCAGGAGGGTTCGCCTACAATTGACAAAGTAAGTGGGTAGGAATAATCCCTATAAAGACTGAAAGAACGCAAATTCACTTTTTACGCGACGTCCTTGTCGCCGTCGCGTCGTTGGATCTTAAAGTCCCTAATGATCAACACTGTCGCAATTTGCCTTGAGGGTTGTCCAATACTCAACATCATTCCATGTA
Organism: Porites lobata; assembly: GCA_942486035.1. Classification (NCBI taxonomy): domain Eukaryota; kingdom Metazoa; phylum Cnidaria; class Anthozoa; order Scleractinia; family Poritidae; genus Porites; species Porites lobata. Next base: position 801,307 of record CALNXK010000058.1, on the reverse strand, counting down.
ATTTTAAAATGAGAATATGTACAAGTTGCAGAAAAACTAAGGGAAAAGAAATAAGAAAAATTGCGAGAGTTCTTCATTTTCGGTGAAGTCAACAAATTATTATTTATCTCACAAGGGTTATACGCTATTATTTCAAACAAAATGAAAGATTTAAGTTAAAAACGTATGACCCCGCCAGGACTAGAACCTGAAATCCTCTGATCCGAAGTCAGACGCCTTATCCACTACGCAATGCAACGAGTTGAGATCCACAAGAAGACAGCACAAGTTGTTACTTCTCAAATCAAGGTAGTTCAAGGTGCAGTTTGCTCGCCATGGTACTCAAAAGGTACTGATTACGGATATCGGTCGTGAATTCGACAATCAGGAGTTCGAGAATTTCTCCTCCCAATGGCAGTTTGAGCACCGAACGTCTAGTCCAAGGTATCCACAGTCGGGAATGGAAAAGTGGAGAATGCCGTGAAAACCTGCAAGGGACAGCTCATAAAAAGCGAAGGAAAACAAGAAAGACCCACTATTAGCGATTCTTGATTGGCCTAACAACCCAAGTGAAGGGATTCAGCACCTCACCAGCCCAGAGGCTAATTGGTCGACGCACCCACACTTTGCTACCAACAGCCGAAAAACTTCTCCGGCCAAACAGTGATATGACGACCACAGCGAGTAACTTAACAGCTAGGAAAAGATTGCAGTGCAAGTAGTACAACAGGGACATCAACAACCTTGCCCCCTTTATAATAGGCGGTGTCATCCGCATGAAGCCCCCCGGGGAGCAGAAATGGAGCTTTGGCCACTGCACACGCCCTCTTGGCCGACGGTCACAGTAGAGTCGAGGTAGATGGACGGCGCTTCTGCAGAAACCGCCGTCAGCTGCGGTCTACCCTGGAGCCACTTCATGGAACTTCATGGACTCGCTTATTTTGCGCCAGGCAACCGATTCATCTGGGGGTCATGACTGGTGTGGAGGGCGTAATACCCGTAGTCTGGAGATCGCTTCAAGGTTGTATTCAAATCATCCTATTGTTCTGCTATTGTTGAAACCCCTCCAAACTGCTACTTGCTATCGGTTTGACATAAATTGGTGTGGTGCATTTCTCCGGTTTTATCACTGTTTATCCTGCCCACTGCAATCCACTGTAAGGACAAAGTCACGCACAGGCCTCTCCACCTTCACCAATTACTTTTTTCTTAGGGTAAATTAAATGATAGTTACAGTATGTTGCCCAGTATCCGGACACTTCAGTTTAAGATTGCAATAACTTTCCTTTGTTAATCGCAAGAGCTCTGACATTTGGCCCAGAGAAAATCTATCTAGTCCTTAATATGATAGAAGACAGTTTAAGGTGGCTCGATATAGTTTTTCAAGGTCAATACCTCCCAAGTTTGAGAGTAAACTACGTCGCCATAAACAAAGATTTGGAAAAATTGACACCACAGTTGTATTGGAGAAAGATGAAACTTTGTTATGATCAGAGTTGCGACGACATCGGAGTTGTCATAGCAACGAAATGACGCCATTACCTATTTTACTTGCAGCAATATATCTCGGCACTGGGAACTGTTCTTGCAAAATCGTTTACTGGAGCTTTTTCTACAAAAGCCGCCTCGATGTTCGTGAAGTTTAAGCGAAATCTGTAAGAGCGTTATCGAGATATTTTGGGAAGAAGTTTTTATGTTTAGAAATACGGTAAAAAATGGACAATCTTGATGTTCGACTGTTATCTGTACTAAACGAAGCGCCTTTGATACGCAATTTCACCTCATAGTAGTTTCAATCTTTTTAAAAACGTGTGTGAAAGATCATGGAGATACCTCCAGCCGATTGCTAGAAAGAAGGATTTGATTAGTATATATCAAGGCGCTCTTTTTAGCAGTAATGTAAACATTTCGGTCTACTTTAACAAATTAGCGAATAATTTTTAAACCGCTCGATAAATTTTTTAGAAAATTTAAAAATCTTGAGATTAACCGTCCTTTTATATGACCTCTTAGTTTCAAGATTATTGATATATTGTAAGGCAGTAAAATAAGGGCTTGAATTCGCTAATATTTTGTCAAGAGTTTTGTGTTTACAAGTGATAGCCTCTCATTATTCAGGGGTATTGTCTCCAAAATTCATATTTTCGTGCACAACAATAGCTAGCATTTTTGCATATGTCAAGTGCATTGTTAGTTACTGCTGTTCACGTGAAAATGAAACCTTGACACAATACCCCTGAATAATCAGAGACTCTCACTTGTAAAGACAAAATTTCTGACAAAATATTAGCGAATTGAAGCCCTTATTTTACTACCTTACAATATATCAATAATCTTGAAACTAAGAGGTCATATAAAAGGACAGTTTTTCTCAAGACTCTTAAATTTTTTAAAAAATTTATCGAGCGGTTTAAAAATTATTCGCTAATTTGTTAAAGTAGACCGAAATGTTTACATATTTCTAATAAGAGCGCTCGGATACATACTAATCAAATCCTTCTTCCTAGCAATCGGCTGGAGGTATCTCCATGATCTTTCACACACGTTTTTAAAAAGACTGAAACTACTATGAGGTGAAATTGCATGTCAAAAGCGCTTCGTTTAGCACAGATCACAGTCGAACATCAAGACTGTCCATTTTTTACCGTATTTCTAAACATAAAAACTTCTTCCCAAAATATCTCGATAACGCTCTTACAGATTTCGCTTAAACTTCACGAACATCGAGGCGGCTATTGTAGGAAAAAGCTCTAGTAAACGATTTTGGAAGAACAGTTCCCAGTGCCGAGATATACTGCTGCAAGTAAAATAGGTAATGGCGTCATTTCGTTGCTATGACAACTACGATGTCATTGCAACCCTGATCATAACAAAGTTTCATCTTTATCTAATACAACTGTGGTGTTAATTTTTCCAAATCTTTGTTTATGGCGACATAGTTTACGCTCAAACGTGGGAGGTATTCACCCTAAGAAACTGTATCGAGCCACCTTAACTTTTTCGCCTTTGTTTCCATCGCGAACTTAATATTTTTGCAGAGCTCCTATGTTGCCCAGTATCCGGACAGCTGGCCCAGTATCCGGACACAACAATAACAACGTAATTGTACATAAATTTCGACAGGCAAGCGACTTATAAGCTTCTCTTGCACTTGCAAAGTAGTCTGGCAATCGATTCCAAAAATACAACCTAGCATCGTGAAATAAAACATAACAAATGACTGGGGTATGGTGGGGAACGCGAGCGGCTGTTTTAAAAATGGTGTGATTCTTACTTTCTTGTCTAGGAACTTTTTCACTGATTTAAGGAAGGCATCCGTGGACATGCCGAAGCGGCAGTTTGCAAGCTCAATTAGCCAATCTGCAAACTACTTTCTTTCCTCATTTTTTATTTTAAAAAAAAGGCTTGGGGAAGGGACCTCAATCCGACGGTCAAAGGTCACTCTCCTATTTAGTCTGACCTGCAGTGTTGATTTCTTCATGCTCAGTCCCCACAATAAGCCTGCTTTTCTTGCACTAATTCCTCCTTCTTTCACATCTCTTTTAAAATCCCTTTGTGACATTTTTCAGACCGTTGCAACCCCATTCTAGCAGTCACAAGTGGGGAAAGTACGAGAATTCCAGGTTCAACTCAGACGCTTTCAGTTATATCTAGAAAACTCGGCAGTCACGCGAAACAAGCCGTGCACACGAAATCAAGTCGCCTGTGAATGAGTGAAGAAAATTTCCATACGGAGTTGAGTAGAATTACATTTTACGACTATATCATATATCCTAAGCTTTACTTACAGTTACTGATATGAAATAAATCTTAACCGGATAATGTACTCAGCTAATTCATCGATTCTGTACAGCAAAGAAAAAACTGTCCGGATACTGGGCACATGACATTAAAACTTAGTGAATGTTTCTGGCCTCCGTTATTCCAAACAAATCGAATTTCAAGAAGAATTATAACCTGAGATCAGGCTCTATTTTCGTTTCGCTTTGAAAATTACATTCCGGCGGGCAAGACGAAACGAAAATTTCAGCGGTAGCCGTTAGAGAGAATGTATGAGAACCGCTCAAATTGGGCCTGATCTCAGGTTAGAAGAATTAATAAACTTTCTGAAAACCTGACTTCCTTAAGAATCTTCACTTTAAAAATAAAACAGTTTCTTTGAAAATATCACACATTACCCTCCCTTTTCTGAGCAGCACTAATTTTACTGCGCAGTAAACAGCGTAAATATTAGCCATGAAAAGTTTACTTACCTGAACAGAACGGCGTCTTCTGCGACTGTTTCGCAAGCTTTCAAATCGCCAAAACTTTCATCTTAAAGCTGAAATGTTCACCTTTCATTCGAAATACTTCGTTTACCGAGAACTGAAAAGGGCGCCTCAAAAATTGAGTTTTTGTTTCAAGTGTCCGGATACTGGTACCGTCCGGATACTGGGCAACATACTGTACCTGCCCTGAGCAGCACATTAATTCTTTCTCGCCAGAAATGGAATGTCCTACGAAAACAGAAGGCTCCGTGGCCCAACAGATAAGGCATCTGACTACGAATCAGCGGATTCCAGGTTCAAACAGGGGCATCCAACGTCAATTTTCGAAAAATATCTGTTCGGAAGACGATTTGAGATCTAGAATTTTCGGAACATTATTTGTAAAACTTCTTGCTTGCCTGCCTCTCCTTGGATTTTCGAACATCTAAAAAATGGTATGATTGCCTATTTTTAACGTATTTTTACCCTAAAAAGGTCACCAAGAATTTTCGGGAGCCTTTTTTCTGGCTGAAATTTTCGAAAAGGTAACTTTTGATTCCTATAATTTGCGGATCACTAGACTTTCATCTGGGAAATCCGAACAGGCGAAAAATTTTTAGGGGATAAAAATATGCCTATATATTCCGTTTAAATACTAAGATACGTTTAACAATGCTATGTTTAAGTGGTTTTGAACTATATTCTCGTTGGGTACCCCTGTTCGAATCTTGACGGGGTCGAAGTTTTATATTTTTGTCCTTTGTAAAGAAACCGTCTTTTGTAAAAGTTCTTGAAAAGGGTTATAAATGGTGGTCTTTGACAATTCTATTCTATTCCACTTTCCGCGGGACTGTTGTTCACTTTTCTGTCCGAGAATATGTATAAAAAGTTGTAGAATAACTAAGGGAAAATAAATAAGAAAAATCGCGACAGTTCCTCGTTTCCAGTGAAATTGCCAAATTATTATTTTATCTCACAATCTCATAAAGGTTTTGCGCTATAATTTGAAACAAAACGAAAGATTAAAATTAAAGGAAGTACGACCCCGCCAGGACTCGAACCTGGAATCTTCTGATCCGAAGTCAGACGCCTTATCCATTAGGCCACGAGGCCAAGACAATATATGGAAAATTTTGATGCCAGAGATGATGCTATTGATGCTAGATCATCTGTGGTATAGATATCCGCTGTTCAATCAGTGATTTTTTAACTTCACATTGAAGTAAACACTAAATTAAAGTTTGAGAACCTCTTTGGAAACCAAGCATTAAATTGGTCTAAAAATAACTTTGATGAAATTCACATATCCGAAGGTCCAGACTGGACATTTTTCTTCTCTGTCCCATTATCATCTCTTGGAGATGCACCAGCCATTTTGTCTTTTTTCGCCATTGACGCGACTAGCTTTTCTATTTGGCTTTGCCACAGGCAGCCTAATAATTATATATCGATACAAGGCCGTACTTGGCTACTAGCCTCAATACTTGCAACAACTATCTTTTTCATGGCCTTGCCAATTAAACCATACCCCTTCGCAGCTTGCCTCGCTACATCATCCTGAGCCCATTGTCAAGAATAGCGTATATTACAGTGGTGGCACACATTTTTTGGCTTAGAGGTAGTCGCGCGTGGACTTGATGACATTTCAGACAATCGTGGCCAGAAATAACAACACCGCAAATCTAGATCCTCTAAACAAATAATAACATAACATAACATGACATCAACCCACAATTGACGTAGCCTGTGTACAGACGTCCCCTCTCCCTCGGAAAAATCGGGAGAGGAGTCTCCTCTCCCCATTTTTCCTGAGGGAGGGGGGACGTCTGTACACAGGCTACAATTGACGAAGATCACATCATCAAGCGCCGCGTCAAGGAGCCCATTGCCATAAAACAAGGAAAACCCTCTCTGACTGAGACAAGGGAATGGACCTCCGGGCCATTTACAATACTCACTTGGGAATACCGAACACCTTTCTGTTACGTAACACAATCTCATTTTAAATCGCTGATGAAGTTCGAGCGATTCGAAAAAAATATTTATCTGAATATTGTTTCAAACTTTTTTGCTTCGAGTTTTGGAATTTGTTGTTTCTATACACGTCTTTGCAGAATAGCCCTTTAGGTAAGGTGATGGTTTCATAATAATTATTATTAGCAAAACTTTTGAAAACTCAACCAAACTCCACCCCACTTGGTCCCTACCCTACTAAAAGATTGGAAATAAAAATCACTGTGAAAGTCAAACATGTGACACTATTGCAAGCGATTTAAAAGGTTATTTTATAGTCAATCAAAAGTTTGGAAAAAGGTAAATAACATGGGGTTGTAGAGCCACAGCTGTTCACTTGGCTGTGGGGGGAAATACACAGGCCAGCTGTAACCCAGGTCTCCTGGGCAAGATGATCTAGAAATCATTGACAAAAAAGCCTAGATGGAATAAACAGTGTCAAACCTACTCTACAATTTCTTGAAACTAATAACCTGTTCAAAACAATGTAGTTCCACCCTCATCAAGTGTTTTATTGTCAGCAACATAAACAAATAAACTCTGGCTGATGATTTACTGCAATCTGTTTCGGTCTTCATCATTTTTGTCACCACCAGTTCTTCTTGGTATTTACTGTTTTATTTAAATGTTTTTCCAAAGTAAAGTGGCTACCTGGCTCCTCTAGCCCCTATGGTTATTCCAGGCAGCCAGTCCTCTTATTCTACTTTTTTTATATTTTCATTGTTAGCGAGAGTGAGTTCAAATAATGATTGTTGTGGTTGTCTTTTCAATTTACATGTACTTTGGTCGGAATGGCCTACGAGTTTAAAAAAAAAATCCTAACCTTTGTAATAATTCCGAACTTTCAAAATGCTTGCAAATTCAAAAAATCAGTTAACTCTCTCGAAGCCAGATAGCTTTCCACTCAAGAGTGATGTCCATGTTATTACGGTCAAATAAAGAAAGTAGCTAAGGCAGGAACCAACTCTAGGGGTCTGTTTTACCGAAGTGTACGTCCATGGGGAAAAATTACGGATACTCTGTTTGAAAGATCTTCTACCAAGTAAACGTACAGATCAATCATAACGTCAACGTGGCCGTGATTTTTGCCGCCCGGTTAGCTCAATGGGCTAAGGGCCAATCTGCTGAGCTGGAGGCCGTAGGTTCAAACGCCGGCCGGACCAACACCCAGGATCTTTAAGTGACTGAGGAGAAAGTGCCTCCTATCTGCAAACGGTTAGACTTTCTAGTCTTCTTCCTTGTCTCACAAGCCCTTGTACACGTAATAAATCTGTGGGACCTTAAAGAACCCACTCTCTTCGTAAAGAGCAGGGCACGTAGTGCCCGGTGTAGTGGTCTATCTCTCTGCTCATTCCTTCATTACTTGTAAACTGCACGTTAAGCAGTCTGGCAAAGTCCCCTAACCAGTGTTGTAAATTATCCCTGAAAAGCCCTGAGGGAAGTGGATAATAAGATATTTACAATTCTACAATTTATATACTACCAGCCATTTGTACGGAGCCCTTAACGCGTTCTTTTAATTTAATAGATGCCATTTTAACTTTATTTTGTTTAATGTTTGTAAGAAAACTTGTATTCTTATAAATAATTCCTCTTTTACTGCATTGTGCCTGCTAGTGTTTTCTTTAATCCATCAATAAAGATTTTCAATTCAATTTATTAATAGAGAGTCGACTGTAGTCTCAATATTCCAAAAATATATATATAAAAGATTTTGTAATTCCACTGTTTAGGTGTTCATAATGCTGTTGAGAGGGGCAAGCAATCACACAGAGTTTGCCGAAAAACGTTACAAACTCAAAGGCCTTGCCAGCACTAGCCTGTGCAACAGACAAAACTAAACTCCGGTTATGTCGGTCTGCAATACAGCGCAGAAATCCTTGTTCTGGGCCAATCCAGCTGAAATTGAAACCAGGATTTTTGAGGGCGCCTGCCAATGAAAATTGGCCTGTTCAAAAACTTATTCAACCAAAATGTCACCTCAATTTGACAATCAGGTTGAAGGCATTTCCAAAAATTTCCAAGAAGAGGACGTCGCGAGGTATACGCAAATTTTTGCAAACATTTTACCAGCAGTTTTCTTTCCATTCAACTTTTCTCCCAAAATTTCCTAGAATTTTCAGTTCAATGGTTTGCATCTTGGAAATTCAATAGTTTCTGGAATTCTGGAATCTTTTCCGGGAAATTTCTGTACCATTTTGCTTTTTCCAAACATTCAAAAGTTTTGGTTGAATGGAAAGCACTCTATATCTCCGATGCAGGCAGTGCCGGAACTTATTCATTAACAAAGACACAAACAAGCAAAATCGTGATTTGAACAATAACTTTTAATTGTTTGTATTGTTTGAAAGTTCTTTTTACACCTTGAAGCCACGGCTCTTTCTGCGACCACGAGCTCTCTCAAATTTGCGTCCCTTGGAACGGACATAAGGCCTGTGAAGGAGAAAACAGAAAACAAACTAGGTTGAGAAATGTAACACTACACAGACAACTTCTTTAACTTAAAGAGAAAAAGAGTCCAAAAAGAACATGCTTGTCTTCTTTCAAGCTGCAACAGGATTTCAAATGAAGGGGACACTGTCTTATTCAAAATACCCTTGGAAGGTAACTACTCTTATTTAAACTCCAATCTGTCTAGTGTCAATAATTGTCTACAGTACCTATAACATAGCTGTCACTAACATTTCAAGTTGTTGGATATATGCAATGAGTAGAGGGGAAATCAAACAGCTGGCACACTGTAAGTTCTTTAGGTTCTGTTCTCCTTTTGTTTCCTATGAAAGTCCCCAAGCCCTGGCCTTAAGTGATGGTCCTGCAATAACTTAGTCACCTATAATTGTTTTTTGCAAATAGAATATTTAACTTTGTTTCACTTTAATCAGTAACGTGGAAAATTTGTAACAAAAAAAGAGAAAAAAACTAAAACTTTAACACATTATTATTATTAGACAAAACGTACTTAGTCTTGCTGTGAGGAACACCTGGGGCAGGGCCAAAGTGTTTCACACTTTCACGTGCATTCCTTGGACCTAAATTACAAAACAACAACTAATGACAACACATCCCACACTGTAGCTTAAAGTTAAAATTAAATACTGTGACCTACTCCTTTACGAAAAAGCAACTGTCAAGCCAGGGATACTCTGCATCAGAATACCACTACGAGTTCATCAAGTGCTATTAGCATTAGAAGACCGTCGTGTGTTATCATCATTTGCAGAACGGAATGCTAACAAACTACTGCATAACACCTTTGTACACCTCAAAATTGAAGAAAAAATTGCAGATTTGATTTTTTTAATGATACTGACAAACAAATGATATCATACAAAAGACCTACAAGCAGTACTAGGGATGGGATCGAACAGCTAGGAAGTTCTTTTGGTTCTATTTTCCTTTTGTTTCATGAATGTAGTTGGGATCATGCCCATAGTCGCCTGGAGCAATCCCCAGCCTTCGGACCTTAGTGAAAGCTCTGTAAATGCCAAAGTGTTGAGCATACTGTTCACAAACAGAGCACACAAACCACCTTACAAGGACCCTACAGTCTAACCTCCAACTAAAATGTCAACAAAAAATCTGTAACATACACAAGAGTGAAGGACAGTAGCAGCTTACCTTGAAGCAACACAGTGTTGCTTCCCTTTGGTGCTCTAAGAGCAAGCTGGTCAAATGTGATGATTTCCCCACCAGCCTTCAAAATTCTGGCACGTGCACCATCAGTCACATGAAGAGCACAGACCTTGAATATGGAAAAGAAACAACATACACTAAATGAGAGGATATTCAGGACTAGCAAATCCAAAACCTTGCAGGGATATTAAATTTTTATGAATCAAATTAAGACTAAACAACTACAAAATAAAGGTAGCAGGGACCCATATTTACAGTCGTCTGGTCGCCCCAGACAACAACAATCTCGTACAAACAATTAAGATCACTTTGAGAGTCGCCCTTCGGAAGAATGAGGTTTTGCTCAACCAAAAAAATCTTTTCAAAAATTCTTATATGATTTTATACCTTTTCCCTGTGTTCTGATTACTTCTCTGATCCACTCAAAATGTTTAGAATAATGGTGAATAACAAGCAGCTTTTGTCTGCAATGAAGTTTGGGCGCCATCTTTGATGGTGCAGCATTTTCTACAAAACGATCGCGGGCTCAGTTTTTTGTGAAGTACTGCATTCAATTTCCATTCGAAGAAAACGTGACAGCAATCATCAAGAGCTGGCGTTTTTTAGAAGGTGCTTTGTCATATTTCACAAAAAGGTGACATATGTAGGAGCCACTGCCTTATACGGGGGAAAATGCAATCACACCAACTTGCCTTAATGGCAAACTGACTGACCATGGCTACTTGTAAATTAGTAAGGCACTGAGCCTGAGCTCTAAGACATGAGACTTTAATAAAGTTCATTACTATTATTATTTATTATTAAATACATGTAAACTGTGTTTAGCCCAGGCCTGTAGCCTGTTGCACTTGGCAGTTTAGTTAAAACCCTTTCTTAGTGACAATAACTTTCTTTTTAGCTTATATAATTCTGCCCCTTTATCTGGGTAACCCAAATAATGTATGATGGCATTCTTGCCTGGCAGACAAGTTTGAGAAAAAATGAATATGGACCCTCAGGAAGATATAAACAGACGCTTATTAAGCTAGGCAAAGTATAAAAAATGCTTTACACAAGCCTCAAGAGAAGTAGACAGCAGTCAAGAAAAGGGTCGAGGTCAAGAAAAAAAAATAATTATAGCTTGCAGTTGAGTTCAAACGGGCTAGACATCTGGTTTTCAGTCTCACACACTGTCTGTGAAAAAGAATAATTGACAAGGGATTGATGAAGAGCTAAAAGGCTAAGTACTGATTTGGAAACAGACCTTAAGGGCAGGAACCTCGTACAACCTCAGGTCATTAGTGATCGTCCCAACAACAACACATATCTTGTTTGAGATGTCACCTTTAGCTTTCATCTTTCGTACCTTAAAAGCGTAACAAACACAAGAGACATTAGATTGATATATAAACTTAAACAGCAAAAAGATCAAGTAATAGAATGAAGACTTACCAATCGAGAGAGCGCCAGCGGTGGCCGGTTCACACGACTCATACAAAGTCGTTTTAAAACAACTTTGTTGAACGTTGCGTTTGTACGGCGAGCCAAAAAGCGATAGAGCTGCAAATAAATGAAAAACACATCCGTTTCCATGATTCTCTATAACATGATCTGTTCGCCCATAAGTTATGATAAGTTATAAAGAAACTACCGAGAAAAGTACTAACCTTAACAAGCAGCTTCAGGTAGACATTTTTGGAGGCAGGCTCTCGCCTCACGTTCTTTTTCACGTGCTTCCGTTTGATGTCTATCCCCTAAGAGTAGATAAATAACAACCAGAACGGTTATGCTATGAATCTAGCTGAAAATACGTTCTTCATCTACCACGATGTTGAAGATTCAATAAGATATTTTTTGGGGATTGAAAATCCTACTATGGACTCACCATATTGAGGAACGAAGAGAGCAAACGATCGCAGAGTATTTTGGGAAAAAGTTATGCAGCCTCGTTTTGGTTGTTACAATTCCTACGTTGCGCACCCTGGAGAAAACAAATACCAAGCATAGCAGCCTGGCCGAATTGCGTGCGTGGTTTCCCGACGTCACTAGAAATGAATGTTAGCTACCTTATAACGTCTATTTTGCACTAATTTTGTTTTATTTTGCTTTGAACCGAACTCTTTAACATGAGTACCAGGCCTGTAGTATTCAACCTTATCAACTGCATTATAGGAGTGAGCGTTTTAGCGATGCCGTTTTGCTTCCAAGAGGTAAGTTGAAATACCGGCTAATTAATAGATCTTGTGTAAGAATAATGTTGATATATACTATAACTCTAGATTAAAACAACTTAAATTGAAATGAAAGCCGAACCTAGATATATATATATTTTTATTTAAGAGTGGTAAACAATTAAAATTTATCAAGCTGTACGTACGTACCGTGAGATCGTGAAAGCTTATGTTTTCACCGACAATTCGTCTCCGGGGAAAAAAAGGTCGAAGCGCCAAACATAGCATGACTTTAACAATGAAACATGATTTGTTGATGATCTGCTTGCTCCTTTTTTGTAAAGTTCCATTCAAGAGTGGAAATTCCAGCTGCTTTAAAGTAACTCCTTGTAACCCACTGTTATTAAACACTTGCATGGCTTTTGTTATAATACAAATCGGCCTTGTTGCACTCAGAGGACAGATTTAATGATGTTTTTGTTCTGACTTAACTTTTAAAGTTCAGCAGAATGTAATGTGGCAAGTGTGAGTTATTAACTGAGGTATTGATGTTCCAAAAATATATAATTAGTGTTATTTCTTTGCTACTGTGCAAGTTAGCTCAGTAAATTAATAATTACAGTGCTTTGAAATACAGACACCTTATATTGTGATCTACTACAACAGTTCCAGACACACAATTGTTCCTCTCTTGAGCAAAGCAATGAAAATCCTCTATCAAGTGGGTTACAATATCCATGCAATTGATGACAAAACAAGTTTGCTTGTTAGTTGAACTTAAAGCTAAGATGGAGCTGGTTTCCCAGTAATGATACCAGTTTTAAAATAATTTAAAGGATCACTAAGTCTATCATTCATATTTGTTTATACAAGTTAGCACTTAAGTTGAAATAATATTATTATCAATATTTCTTGGGTAAAAAACCTCAGGCATGCTAATTTGTTAAGGGAAAATTATGTTGTGAAGCTTGTTATACTTGGGAAAAAGGGGTTAGTGATAAGCCCAGTTACTCAAACGTACTGGAGTCCTGATGGTTAAAAATTAGTGTGTGTATGATAAAGTTACCTAGGCTTTTGAAGGTCACTTTGAAGAATTTTTTTAGTTAGCTGATGATTAGATTGCTGTTTGTTGTAAATATTGTTGAGTAAAACACATTAGAGTGGGGGCAGTATTTATAATGATGGCTACGTAGAGATGTTCAGAGGCTACGTTGTTCCCCACACTAATAATTTATAATCATGATTTGTTTTCTATTGTACCACCTGTACATGTAGTGGCCCATGTGTAATTTAATTTTTTTCAAAGTTTAAATAATTGCAAGTTTATAAGTGGCAATAATATTTTTTTAAACTTTTAAATATTGTTTTTTCACCCCACCATTTTCTAGGAGATTTTAAAAACTTAAGAGTTATCTGTATTAATCCTTAGTATTCGAGTCAAGTTAAATTTTGTTAAACACTTACATGTAAGAATAAAAATAAGCGAAAAAAGTTTTACACAACTTTTCGATGTTGCCATGACATCATTGTCAAGTGACAAAGCTAACACTAAAAACTTACGTAATATAAATTATACAGTTTCAAGTGGCAATTTAATTTTTTAGTTATTACAAGTATTGTTATCTATTATCTATTATAAATATTTCCAAACCCTTTTTCACCAAGTAAGATAGATAGATAGTCATTTATTCACCTTAAAAACTTGCAGGCGAGGACTGAATAATTGCGATAAAATTTACAAATGTAGTGATTTACAACTTATTACAATTTACAATTTACAACTGTAATAATTTTTAACTAATAAAGAAAGATGATCCGGCATAATTTATAATTTTAAAGCTGTTACAAAATCACAAATTCAAAAGCATGCGTCAATTTCCTAACATTAAGAAACAAATTACTTCTAGTTCTTAACTACTGTAAACATATAACACCAAAATTCTGGAAAACTTTTCTTGCATCTTTCAGTTTTACACTTTAGACAAATAACTGTTCTGTGTTCTGGCTGATATTTACTTGGAAGTAGTTTGTGGAGACTCTGAGATTGATTAGATTTGGTTAAATGTAATTTCTCAGAGGCGGTTCACAAGCTTAGCAGTTTGGTCCACAAGTTATTTAGCGGTCCACAAGCTTAGCGGTCAAGAAGTAGTTTGGGGAGACTCTGAGCGGGCATTCAATTAGTGCAGGCTCAAACTTCATGGCCAGGACAAGTTGTTCATCGGCGTTTGTGCAGTGGTCTGTGGAGCGGTTCATTTAGCGTCTTCCCCCCCATCCCATCCCTATTTTTCTTCCTTCCACTGTTTGATCAGTGTGACGGGTGCCTGGAATGGGGGCTCATGGCTGGGTTGCGGGGATTTGCCAGCCATGGGGGCAGTTTTTCTATCTAGGGGCTGGCTGGCCACAGTGGAAGCCCCTGGGTATCCCAGGCACCCACCTTCCACTTAAGCGAGGCAGTTGGTTAATGCAAACTTCATCCAACAACTTTGCCACACTTCTTCATATCGCATTTTTGCAGCTTTTCTAGGTCTTCGCGTAGATAACTTGGTACAAGGCGATGAAAAACTGGGCTGCCGTACTCCAGACTAGAGCAAACACATGATGTAAAATAGAATTAGCTCTCTTGTAGCAACATGCGATTTCTTAAGCTGTCTCAGAAAATATAATCTTGTTGAGATCTTTCTGACTAGTTCAGACACATGGACATTCCACTTTCAATCACTCCTAATATTAAGTCCTAAAAATTTCTCAGTATTCACAGTCACTAGGGTCTGACTGTTAACACACATAGGTTCAAACTCTGGCTCATTCCTTGCAAAGCTAATCCTGAGCTCTTCACATTTCCTTTCTTTTAACTGAAATCTTTCATCCCTTGCTTGCCTTGCGAGATCATCTACCTCTTGATGAATCACCTCATAGGTTATGGTATCATCTACATTTTTCCAGATATCTGCCTCTCTTGCATTCAAATCATTAATCATTATTAAGAAGAGCCAGGTACATGTAGGCCTTAACTTTCTCCACCAAGGGAAGCCGGCTGGGATGTAACACCACTCAGAAAAGCAATCCTGGGCCAGTTTAACCCTCTGTCTCCTGTCCATTAGAAAGTCAGCAATCCAGCATAGGATGTGGTCCAGAATATCATAATCTGAGATTTTATGCACCAGGCTATTGGGATCAATCAAATTATTGAAATAAAATGACTCTAATTGTAGCCACCTTCCCATCAGAGCTGATGTACCAGTTATGGATCATGCTAAAAAGCATGTGCACAGTGATTTGGGTATTGTCCCATATTGCTTTTGTCAGTTTTCTTTAGCGTGGCAGGCAGCACAAAGTTGTGAAGAACATTTTATAATCCTTGGTCAAACAAGATGATACCAGTTTTAAAATAATTTAAAGGATCACTAAGTCTATCATTCATATTTGTTTATACAAGTTAGCACTTAAGTTGAAATAATATTATTATCAATATTTCTTGGGTAAAAAACCCCAGGCATGCTAATTTGTTAAGGGAAAATTATGTTGTGAAGCTTGTTATACTTGGGAAAAAGGGGTTAGTGATAAGCCCAGTTACTCAAACGTACTGGAGTCCTGATGGTTAAAAATTAGTGTGTGTATGATAAAGTTACCTAGGCTTTTGAAGGTCACTTTGAAGAATTTTTTTAGTTAGCTGATGATTAGATTGCTATTTGTTGTAAATATTGTTGAGTAAAACACATTAGAGTGGGGGCAGTATTTATAATGATGGCTACGTAGAGATGTTCAGAGGCTACGTTGTTCAGGAACTGGCTTGGGCTACCCCACACTAATAATTTATAATCATGATTTGTTTTCTATTGTAGCACATGTACATGTAGTGGCCCATGTGTAATTTAATTTTTTTCAAAGTTTAAATAATTGCAAGTTTATAAGTGGCAATAATATTTTTTTAAACTTTTAAATATTGTTTTTTCACCCCACCATTTTCTAGGAGATTTTAAAAACTTAAGAGTTATCTGTATTAATCCTTAGTATTCGAGTCAAGTTAAATTTTGTTAAACACTTACATGTAAGAATAAAAATAAGCGAAAAAAGTTTTACACAACTTTTCGATGTTGCCATGACATCATTGTCAAGTGACAAAGCTAACACTAAAAACTTACGTAATATAAATTATACAGTTTCAAGTGGCAATTTAATTTTTTAGTTATTACAAGTATTGTTATCTATTATCTATTATAACTATTTCCAAACCCTTTTTCACCAAGTAAGATAGATAGATAGTTATTTATTCACCTTAAAAACTTGCAGGCGAGGACTGAATAATTGCGATAAAATTTACAAATGTAGTGATTTACAACTTATTACAATTTACAATTTACAACTGTAATAATTTTTAACTAATAAAGAAAGATGATCCGGCATAATTTATAATTTTAAAGCTGTTACAAAATCACAAATTCAAAAGCATGCGTCAATTTCCTAACATTAAGAAACAAATTACTTCTAGTTCTTAACTACTGTAAACATATAACACCAAAATGCTGGAAAACTTTTCTTGCATCTTTCAGTTTTACACTTTAGACAAATAACTGTTCTGTGTTCTCTCAGAGAGTAGGTTGGCTGATATTTACTTGGAAGTAGTTTGTGGAGACTCTGAGATTGATTAGTGCAAACTTCATCCAACAACTTTGCCACACTTCTTCATATCGCATTTTTGCAGCTTTTCTAGGTCTTCGCGTAGATAACTTGGTACAAGGCGATGAAAAACTGGGCTGCCGTACTCCAGACTAGAGCAAACACATGATGTAAAATAGAATTAGCTCTCTTGTAGCAACATGCGATTTCTTAAGCTGTCTCAGAAAATATAATCTTGTTGAGATCTTTCTGACTAGTTCAGACACATGGACATTCCACTTTCAATCACTCCTAATATTAAGTCCTAAAAATTTCTCAGTATTCACAGTCACTAGGGTCTGACTGTTAACACACATAGGTTCAAACTCTGGCTCATTCCTTGCAAAGCTAATCCTGAGCTCTTCACATTTCCTTTCTTTTAACTGAAATCTTTCATCCCTTGCTTGCCTTGCGAGATCATCTACCTCTTGATGAATCACCTCATAGGTTATGGTATCATCTACATTTTTCCAGATATCTGCCTCTCTTGCATTCAAATCATTAATCATTATTAAGAAGAGCCAGGTACATGTAGGCCTTAACTTTCTCCACCAAGGGAAGCCGGCTGGGATGTAACACCACTCAGAGAAGCAATCCTGGGCCAGTTTAACCCTCTGTCACCTGTCCATTAGAAAGTCAGCAATCCAGCATAGGATGTGGTTCTGAATATCATAATCTGAGATTTTATGCACCAGGCTATTGGGATCAATCAAATTATTGAAATAAAATGACTCTAATTGTAGCCACCTTCCCATCAGAGCTGATGTACCAGTTATGGATCATGCTAAAAAGCATGTGCACAGTGATTTGGGTATTGTCCCATATTGCTTTTGTCAGTTTTCTTTAGCGTGGCAGGCAGCACAAAGTTGTGAAGAACATTTTATAATCCTTGGTCAAACAAGATGATACCAGTTTTAAAATAATTTAAAGGATCACTAAGTCTATCATTCATATTTGTTTATACAAGTTAGCACTTAAGTTGAAATAATATTATTATCAATATTTCTTGGGTAAAAAACCCCAGGCATGCTAATTTGTTAAGGGAAAATTATGTTGTGAAGCTTGTTATACTTGGGAAAAAGGGGTTAGTGATAAGCCCAGTTACTCAAACGTACTGGAGTCCTGATGGTTAAAAATTAGTGTGTGTATGATAAAGTTACCTAGGCTTTTGAAGGTCACTTTGAAGAATTTTTTTAGTTAGCTGATGATTAGATTGCTATTTGTTGTAAATATTGTTGAGTAAAACACATTAGAGTGGGGGCAGTATTTATAATGATGGCTACGTAGAGATGTTCAGAGGCTACGTTGTTCAGGAACTGGCTTGGGCTACCCCACACTAATAATTTATAATCATGATTTGTTTTCTATTGTAGCACATGTACATGTAGTGGCCCATGTGTAATTTAATTTTTTTCAAAGTTTAAATAATTGCAAGTTTATAAGTGGCAATAATATTTTTTTAAACTTTTAAATATTGTTTTTTCACCCCACCATTTTCTAGGAGATTTTAAAAACTTAAGAGTTATCTGTATTAATCCTTAGTATTCGAGTCAAGTTAAATTTTGTTAAACACTTACATGTAAGAATAAAAATAAGCGAAAAAAGTTTTACACAACTTTTCGATGTTGCCATGACATCATTGTCAAGTGACAAAGCTAACACTAAAAACTTACGTAATATAAATTATACAGTTTCAAGTGGCAATTTAATTTTTTAGTTATTACAAGTATTGTTATCTATTATCTATTATAACTATTTCCAAACCCTTTTTCACCAAGTAAGATAGATAGATAGTTATTTATTCACCTTAAAAACTTGCAGGCGAGGACTGAATAATTGCGATAAAATTTACAAATGTAGTGATTTACAACTTATTACAATTTACAATTTACAACTGTAATAATTTTTAACTAATAAAGAAAGATGATCCGGCATAATTTATAATTTTAAAGCTGTTACAAAATCACAAATTCAAAAGCATGCGTCAATTTCCTAACATTAAGAAACAAATTACTTCTAGTTCTTAACTACTGTAAACATATAACACCAAAATTCTGGAAAACTTTTCTTGCATCTTTCAGTTTTACACTTTAGACAAATAACTGTTCTGTGTTCTCTCAGAGAGTAGGTTGGCTGATATTTACTTGGAAGTAGTTTGTGGAGACTCTGAGATTGATTAGTGCAAACTTCATCCAACAACTTTGCCACACTTCTTCATATCGCATTTTTGCAGCTTTTCTAGGTCTTCGCGTAGATAACTTGGTACAAGGCGATGAAAAACTGGGCTGCCGTACTCCAGACTAGAGCAAACACATGATGTAAAATAGAATTAGCTCTCTTGTAGCAACATGCGATTTCTTAAGCTGTCTCAGAAAATATAATCTTGTTGAGATCTTTCTGACTAGTTCAGACACATGGACATTCCACTTTCAATCACTGCTAATATTAAGTCCTAAAAATTTCTCAGTATTCACAGTCACTAGGGTCTGACTGTTAACACACATAGGTTCAAACTCTGGCTCATTCCTTGCAAAGCTAATCCTGAGCTCTTCACATTTCCTTTCTTTTAACTGAAATCTTTCATCCCTTGCTTGCCTTGCGAGATCATCTACCACTTGATGAAACACCTCATAGGTTATGGTATCATCTAGTACATTTTTCCAGATATCTGCCTCTCTTGCATTCAAATCATTAATCATTATTAAGAAGAGCCAGGTACATGTAGGCCTTAACTTTCTCCACCAAGGGAAGCCGGCTGGGATGTAACACCACTCAGAGAAGCAATCCTGGGCCAGTTTAACCCTCTGTCACCTGTCCATTAGAAAGTCAGCAATCCAGCATAGGATGTGGTTCTGAATATCATAATCTGAGATTTTATGCACCAGGCTATTGGGATCAATCAAATTATTGAAATAAAATGACTCTAATTGTGGCCACCTTCCCATCAGAGCTGATGTACCAGTTATGGATCATGCTAAAAAGCATGTGCACAGTGATTTGGGTATTGTCCCATATTGCTTTTGTCAGTTTTCTTTAGCACGGCAGGCAGCACAAAGTTGTGAACAACATTTTATAATCCTTGGTCAAACAAGATGATACCAGTTTTAAAATAATTTAAAGGATCACTAAGTCTATCATTCATATTTGTTTATACAAGTTAGCACTTAAGTTGAAATAATATTATTATCAATATTTCTTGGGTAAAAAACCCCAGGCATGCTAATTTGTTAAGGGAAAATTATGTTGTGAAGCTTGTTATACTTGGGAAAAAGGGGTTAGTGATAAGCCCAGTTACTCAAACGTACTGGAGTCCTGATGGTTAAAAATTAGTGTGTGTATGATAAAGTTACCTAGGCTTTTGAAGGTCACTTTGAAGAATTTTTTTAGTTAGCTGATGATTAGATTGCTATTTGTTGTAAATATTGTTGAGTAAAACACATTAGAGTGGGGGCAGTATTTATAATGATGGCTACGTAGAGATGTTCAGAGGCTACGTTGTTCAGGAACTGGCTTGGGCTACCCCACACTAATAATTTATAATCATGATTTGTTTTCTATTGTAGCACATGTACATGTAGTGGCCCATGTTTAATTTAATTTTTTTCAAAGTTTAAATAATTGCAAGTTTATAAGTGGCAATAATATTTTTTTAAACTTTTTAAATATTTTTTTCACCCACCATTTTCTAGGAGATTTTAAAAACTTAAGAGTTATCTGTATTAATCCTTAGTATTCGAGTCAAGTTAAATTTTGTTAAACACTTACATGTAAGAATAAAAATAAGCGAAAAAAGTTTTACACAACTTTTCGATGTTGCCATGACATCATTGTCAAGTGACAAAGCTAACACTAAAAACTTACGTAATATAAATTATACAGTTTCAAGTGGCAATTTAATTTTTTAGTTATTACAAGTATTGTTATCTATTATCTATTATAACTATTTCCAAACCCTTTTTCACCAAGTAAGATAGATAGATAGTTATTTATTCACCTTAAAAACTTGCAGGCGAGGACTGAATAATTGCAATAAAATTTACAAATGTAGTAATTTACAACTTATTACAATTTACAATTTACAACTGTAATAATTTTTAACTAATAAAGAAAGATGATCCGGCATAATTTATAATTTTAAAGCTGTTACAAAATCACAAATTCAAAAGCATGCATCAATTTCCTAACATTAAGAAACAAATTACTTCTAGTTCTTAACTACTGTAAACATATAACACCAAAATGCTGGAAAACTTTTCTTGCATCTTTCAGTTTTACACTTTAGACAAATAACTGTTCTGTGTTCTCTCAGAGAGTAGGTTGGCTGATATTTACTTGGAAGTAGTTTGTGGAGACTCTGAGATTGATTAGTGCAAACTTCATCCAACAACTTTGCCACACTTCTTCATATCGCATTTTTGCAGCTTTTCTAGGTCTTCGCGTAGATAACTTGGTACAAGGCGATGAAAAACTGGGCTGCCGTACTCCAGACTAGAGCAAACACATGATGTAAAATAGAATTAGCTCTCTTGTAGCAACATGCGATTTCTTAAGCTGTCTCAGAAAATATAATCTTGTTGAGATCTTTCTGACTAGTTCAGACACATGGACATTCCACTTTCAATCACTGCTAATATTAAGTCCTAAAAATTTCTCAGTATTCACAGTCACTAGGGTCTGACTGTTAACACACATAGGTTCAAACTCTGGCTCATTCCTTGCAAAGCTAATCCTGAGCTCTTCACATTTCCTTTCTTTTAACTGAAATCTTTCATCCCTTGCTTGCCTTGCGAGATCATCTACCACTTGATGAAACACCTCATAGGTTATGGTATCATCTAGTACATTTTTCCAGATATCTGCCTCTCTTGCATTCAAATCATTAATCATTATTAAGAAGAGCCAGGTACATGTAGGCCTTAACTTTCTCCACCAAGGGAAGCCGCCTGGGATGTAACACCACTCAGAGAAGCAATCCTGGGCCAGTTTAACCCTCTGTCACCTGTCCATTAGAAAGTCAGCAATCCAGCATAGGATGTGGTTCTGAATATCATAATCTGAGATTTTATGCACCAGGCTATTGGGATCAATCAAATTATTGAAATAAAACGACTCTAAATTATTCTGGCCACCTTCCCATCAGAGCTGATGTACCAGTTATGTATCATTGCTAAAAAGCATGTGCACAGTGATTTGGGTATTGTCCCATATTGCTTTTGTCAGTTTTCTTTAGCACGGCAGGCAGCACAAAGTTGTGAACAACATTTTATAATCCTTGGTCAAACAAGCTTCACAACACACTTGTATTTTCTTTTTCTCTTGATAAATTCTTCCTTAGTAATTTAGTAACTGGATACTCATGTTAAAAGACATATATGATAGTAATCTTTGTGATTATTTCAAATCCCATAATAATCATTACTAGGAAACCAGTCATCTTAGCCGAGGTTTATTTAAAGGCAAAACAATAAGTATGCCACGTCATAGAAATTAAATTTAACACAACAGAATTCAGTACAAAGGGAGTTGAGTTACAGTGTATAAGGGGTATCAATACAATATTAGTTAGTGTAAAGCATTTGAATTGTATCAATACCTTTTCTTTGATCACTACTCATGCAAGGTAGTTTCATTACAGCCTGTTGCTTCTTTAGTGTCCGTGACTAAATTGACCTCATACGGTTCATTTATTTTCCTTAGTGTGGTATTGTTCTGTGTGCAGTGGCAATTGCCTTCAGTGCATGGCTCACCAAAAAATCATGTAGCCTATTGCTTAAAGCAGGGCAAATAGCACGGCGAAGAAACTATGAGGGGCTTGGTAAGTGGTTAACTAGAATTAATTGTGATACACTTAGTAATATTAATCAAGATTTGTGTTTGGTTCAAATCCATTAAAACAAGTGCTTCATTTTTACAGTCTTTTTTTGTCAAAATGTCTTTAATCTTGATTTTAAAACATTCCACAGAGAGGGATGGGTTAATGATATCTGGTACATGTAAGTTCTTCCAAAACTTCGGTGTGATGTCCATGAAAGCTCTGTTGCTGTAAAAAATATTATTTTAGTCTTTGAAATGGACATCAGAGTTGAACTACTTGACCTCAGGATTAGAAATTTTAAATCCAGAGTTTGAAATTACAATATAAAGGGCATCCAGTCATTAGAGACAATCAGAATTTGACACTGATGACCAAACCGCAGAACATGGTTGCCCCTTGGACGACTATGTAGAATTAAGCTGCTCGCTACATGAAGATATGAACAGTTATTAAGAGAACCCAAAATTATAATCCGAAGTCAATATTTTCGCTTGATACATGTACGTGGTATAGTGTAATTACCGGTATAGTTATCATCAAATTATTTGTTTACGATTTGTACGTATACTAATGTTTGTATTGTCTGCCATCATTTTTATTTTTATTTTTTTGTTGGTACTTAGCCCTGTCTTTGTAATGCTTTTCGTTACTTTGGTTTGGTCTTGTTATGAGTTTGGGCCCTGGGTTACAGACAAGTTTGAGTTATTACCATGTTTGAGTTTATAACAGGATTCTACTAAGTATGATAATTTTACTTCACTGGCATCATAATTTGAGAGAGATATTCACTATTTTAAAATAAATTAATAAATGTTATTTTATAATTCACACCACAAATAGTAAAAATAGCCAGGACACATTTACTAGTACCCTGTACATGTACATCTATTCATCGATATGGAGGATATCGCATGGCCATGCAGAGATTGGGAAGGAGAGAATTTTCTTTTGAATGTTGAAAAACATTTCACAAGTGAGCATGACAAACGAGTGAAATAATTTTTCAACTCAAGAAGAGACATTTTGTGTCTGCCACGTTACATGTGTGTTCTATTTTTTGTGATTAACACGAATTAAAAAGCAAAACATTTCACTTTGTTAATGGATTTTTGTTTGCTGAAAAGCGTGATTTATTATGTAACCATAGTAATGATGATCATTCCTCATGCTAAGATACATGTTATTTCCACATGTGAAGATATCACGTTTTCTTGTGAAAGCTGACCTGGAATTTATTTGGTGTTTATATAATAAGTAATTATATATTATTTTGTCTTTTAGCATTGTCTACATATGGAGCACCAGGAAAATTAGCTGTAGAAATAAGGTAATTCCAGATTGAGAGTTGAATTAGCACACCAGTGTTTGCCAGTATGTAAAAGCAATCACCTCAGAAATACTTGTGATGATTCTGTTTAGTGGTGTTCCTTAATCAATCCATGAATAATTGTGGAAATGGAGTGTTTTGGCTGCAGCTTAATCTCAAGATGCTTTGTTGTGTGTAAGGCTTTCCATGTGTAACAGTGCTTTGACAATGTCTATCCACTGCCACAGTGTTAAAAAAATCAAACTCCCAAGCAAATACAGTGTAGCAATTCACAGGGCTTGTTCACTGCTATTTTGTGTAATGTGTTAAAGTTTTATTATCACAACAAAGTCCGTGAGTCGGACTTTGCTGGAGTTCATTGGCCAAAAATGATAAAGATGAACATCTCTTTGACCCATTCACTCCTGAACAACCCGTAACTGCCTGTGTAGATGATCCTTGTCCGTTGTACCATTTGAGACATTGTCAGTTTTAACAATCATAGACAACTTTGACACCTAACTTGTGCAGGAGAGAGGGATCTTTCAAAACCATACACAAATGAGTAGGATTCAGTCAAGCAGGCCAGGGAAAAAATGAAAATTGACCTGAAAATTTAATGAATAATTGATGGTCCACTACCGACCTTCTTTGACATAATCTTTCAATTTTAAAAGTTTTCTCAAAACCTGAGTCCTAGTAAATTCCCAGAAAGAGAAATGACAGGGAAAGGTCAAAGAGAAGCACAAGAAACGGGGAGGCGAGAAAGCGAACCATCTTAAAATTTTGCCTTCTGTGCATCCCTGAAATTCAGAAGCCACAGTTTAGCTTGAGGAACAGAAGGCATTGTAGTGCTGAACTTGTAAACAAAATGGGGGGGGGGGAGGTCTGAATCTTTTGGCATGATAGTGACCAGAAAAATAATGGTTTGACTAGGTGTACAGTAGCTTCAAAAGGTGTTTTTCTTGTAAAATTTCTGGGTAAGTTTCAAAGTCCATTATAGCTGTAAAAACTCTTCTTAAGATGGTGCTGTGTTTGATTTATGACCCTGCTGTACATTGTGGTTCAGCTGATGACATTATTTAAGCCATTTGCCTAGTCACTAACTTATGCACCTATCAATGTAAATCCCGTGAGGGGGGAGTGCGGGCAAGGGGCGGGGATTTGATGCCTGAGACTATCCCCCTGTCGGGCTTTTGATCGTGCGAAGCGACCCCAGGGTCGGGACATTTGACTTTGACCGATAGAAGCCTGGTATCAATTCAGAAGCGGTAACCAAGTCCGTCCCTCAAGGCTTTCTGAAAGTCGCGCTGTTGGAGAAAGTTATGAAGTTTTCATTTGTTTTAATCGCCATAATCCGATACTTTACATGTACACTGTCATCTAAACAGATAATGTCTATTTTGAGAAAGTTTTTATCTTCAAGTTCCCATCTGATTGTAAGCCTCGATTGGGGGCTTTTTTGACACTTTTGATTGACCTTTCGTTTCCCACCCTGGGGAATTTGATCAAAAAATTTTAAAATTTGTCAAATCCCCACCCCTTGCCCGCACTCCCCCCCCCCCCACGGGGTTTACATTGATAGGTATATTATCCTTAGTTACTCATCTCTAATGTACAATGCATTTGGCGTATACTGTTAGAAAAAAGAAGGGGATCCAATATGGTGTGGTCTGTCTTTCTTTAGAGATCAGGGGATTGGTAACAGCCTGCAGGCAAGGAGTGTAAGACTGATTCACATCACCATTGTCTTCTTTGATGGATAAGTCAAGACAATAAAAAAGAATTAATGGTTGTAATCATGCCATTATTTCAATTAATTTTGACAAAAATATATGATTTATTTCCCAGTATTATAGGTCTTTTGATTGGAAGCCTGATAGCATTCAATGTTATAATTGGAGACTTAGTGCCTTCAATATTTCACAATTTAAGTGGTGTCGAGGTAAGTTTCTGTGGCATTTAGCACATTTTTTCTCTAAACTGTTGGTACAGCAGATGACAGTTACTGGTATATTATAAAGGATATTATAATATGGTGGCAAGAAGACATGAATTTATTTGTTTGTTTGTTTAAGTGGCAAGAGCAATGCGCGCAAACAAGCTGTGACCTGGTTTTTACCACAAGAATGTAAAATTCAATTAATTATCCTGAACTTAACTTGGTGTATCCATGGACAATAAATATACATGGTAGAGATTGAAAAGCTGTGTTTAATGCTGATAAAACTTACTGCTGTTCTCTTTTGTTTGGATGTATATTCCAAGACCTTTCTCAACTCACCTCCCACCAGGCCTCTATAAGTTGCTGAAAAAGTGGATAGAATAAGTGCTTAATTTTCTCCAACTAAAGTTGTTGTACCTTTAATAGTCAATATAATTTGTTAGCCAGAGGTAGGACTAAGTCTTGAATTGGCATTTTTAGAAACTTATTCTTTGGCTACAACAATTTAAAGCTACATTTTTACTTAAGTTTTGTTTAAAACTAATTCATAATTTTTGTTTTATAAACTGCCCATGACTTAAAACCTCTGTGAAAAACATTTTGTGATTTGAACATAATAGGGTCTTTTTAGAATTTTAAAACTTTTGAATCTGCTGCCATTTTGGCACTCCATTTGTCTTTAGCAGTCTTCTCTTGGAAGTCTCTCTGAAACAAGGGAACTTTGACCCAGGTTAAGGAAGTACATGACATAAATTAAGGAACACAAAGTAAACAAGTATGGAGTTCTAGAATCCTTCTGGAAATTCACTTTAGTTACTGTAACTGCTGTTAAAAGGTAAAACAGGTTAGAAAGATCCAATTGCAGTTAGATGTAACAACACTGGCAACCCCAGAATGGGATAAAATCTTGTTTTTTGTTATGTCTCATGACGTCTCATGGCCCTGTAAATTTCCTGAACAACAGAATGGCTGTGCCAAAAAAGTTTAGACCTAAAAAATTCTAAAAAAATCTTGTTTTGTTCGAAAGACAATTTTTTTGCGAAGAGGTTCCTGTAGTCTCAACTCATCTCCTCCCCCTCTAACTCCCACCCCTTCCATGGCTTATTCTCAGATTTTCCTCCTAAGTTTTGGATTCTGAATCTTACCTTGAGTCTGAGAGAGGGTTTTGAAAAGAAACGTATCTTAGCCATGTGATGTCCAATAAAAACTCATCTATCCTGTTATGAACTTATTAAAAATGATATTTTGTTTTACCAGGTGACTTGGACAGTTAGAGCAATTCTTATGACGTTACTTGCATTTGGTGTTGGTTTACCTCTATCAATGATGAGAAATCTGAAGAGTTTATCTTCATTTAGTGCTATTTCACTGTTCTTCTACGCATTCTTTGTTGTGCAGGTAAGTTTGTGCAGTTCTACCAGGTGATGTCAAATGATCATGGATTTGAAAGATTACTCATCAGTGGCTAAACTTTGCAACAATCCTTTTTCTTGGCTTCTTGTTTTTACAGATTATTTTTAGTGCTTTACCAAGAATTGTTGAAGGATCTTGGATCTACAATCTGAATTACTGGCGACCAGAGAAACTATTGAACTATGTACCCATTTTTGCCCTGGCCTTTGCCTGCCAACCGTAAGTACTTTACTGGACGTCATGGTACAAATCATTCTCAAAAATCGATAATTAGATTACAGTCGAACCTCTCAGTACAGACACCTCTCTAATATGCACAACTGCCTATTATGGGCAGTTTCCAATGTCCCAACAAATTTCTCATTTATTGTCTTTTAAAAAAACCTCTATAATACGGCCTCTCTCTAATGTGGAAAACGGATACTAAATCTCCACCCCACAGAGTAAATTCATTTAAAATTAACCTCTTTATTACCGACACTGCTGTGATCAGGTGAATCCCAAATCCCAATCAGGTGAATCTGCATGGGGTGAATCCCATCTAGCTGATGAGCTATGCAAGGTGATTTCAAAAGCCCAGTTGCTGTATAGCAAACAACTACTTGCAAAAGGTGTACAGAGGGGAAAAAAAACTACAGATAGCATAAAGATTTTTTCTAATTACATTTTGTACTTTAGTTACTGTTTACTGCACTTGTAAAATAACGAAAGACACTTCCAGAATTGTGCTTTACGTTACAACTTTTTACATTCAGCATTGCACTGTAGCTCGTTTCGTTTTAAAACAGTGATTAATCTGCGACTGTACTTACAGTACTTTGTAGCTGATATGTATGATGTCGTAGGCTACTGAAAGACAGTGTCTGTGACTTAATAAATTTAAATGCAGTTTAAAGACAATTGTGAGCCTGGTTTTAGCTACTGAACACTGAAAACTGAAAGTGGAGTCATATAAGTGACGTCATCATAGTGACCTCTTTTATACGGACACTTTGCTCTGTCCCTTCAGTGTCCATGTTAGAGAGGTTCGACTGTAGTATTATTCCTGGAGACAAAAGGGGTTCATGCATTGCAATTACTGTGAGTTCACAGTAGCCAGAGACAAAAAAGACATTTGTAGATCAGCCATTAACTACCATTACAACTCTCTCCAAATTTTTTGTGAGGACTGACTGTAAATGTAAAATCCTTTGTGGTGCCACAGATAAGAATACAATCATACAATTGATTCAAATATTAAGGTAGCAAATTGTAATTCAGTCCTTGTGCTTTCCTCCCTATTTTGTCTTGTCTCCTGCCACTCCATCCCCCTTCTCTTTTTAGGTCATTGATAGTCAGGGTTTATTTACCACATACATTGTAGAGGCTAGCTACCATCACTAGTGATCTTCAACAATTTCATTGCTCAAAGGGGCTATGTCAGAAGAATTTTGCTGTTTTAGGTCAATTCTAAGCTGCGCTGCATGTAGTCATTACTTCTTTTACCCATGCCTTTACCCATACACAAAAAGGAAAAACTCAGGCTAATTGATCAGAAACCTCTCATGCTGCCCACAACATGTCATGATGTATAGTGAACTACTGAGCAAATTGGGTACATTCCCTTTATATTAAACTGTGAAATGAACAAGACACTTCTTTGTTCTGTTTGCTTGCTACTTTTTTTTAAAAGAGGCACCAGCTTCCATGGTAAAAGGGCAGTCCTTGTATCATGTTCCCCTTGCAATACAATTCACATGTTTAAATGACATATATTACTTTTTTGTCAACACTAGAATCAGATGTCTGTATGATCCTAATGTGTGTTTGTTTTAATTACAGTCAGCTTTTTGCATTGTATGAGACTCTTCCTGACCCATCAGTAAAACATATGGAAGGTGTTGTGGACACTGGGATCAATGTAGTGGCTCTCGTTTATTTTTTGGTAAGTTCTGGCGGGCTGTCAGGAGAGCAGGGTGCAAGGAAAGTCAGTTTTACAGCTTTCCCTTTGGGCACCAAGGACAAGCATATATACTGTTCCAAAAGACGTTTTGACTATAGTCCCAAAAAATTTTTTGACGACTAGGATAATTAATTAATTACACCATCAGTTATTAATCAGTTGCTTTTTTAATTCATTGTAGCAAGCTATAATAAAGCTTAGGAGCTTTTAGGAACCTCATTTCTAAGGTGTTTTAAATTGTTTTTACCTGAAGATTGTGCGGATCACTCAAAGACTAGTCTGACTTGAAATGTAATGTAGTTCTTGTTTGTGCAAATTCGTGACTAAATTTAATAAATATCTACTGGATAACTACCTGGCACATTTTGATCTTGTCACAACCCATTTTTGGCCAGTCAAAATATGTACACTGTACTTTTTGTCAAACATGTGCCTTTTAGTAAAACTACTGTAGTAACTATGATGGTGGAGACAAACTAACCTACAGCTGTACATGTATGGAGAAGCCATATGAGAACAAGACTTTTGCTGTACAAGCAAACTAATGAAGAAGCATAATCAAGTATTTTGAGGATATACATGTAGTACTAACAAGATGCTATCTAATGGATCTTGGACATCTAATTATGACATTATAAATCATGTGGTTTACATTGATAAATATAAATGTTAGAAAAATGTAATAGCACACGGGTTTCATGTCTGCGCACCAGAATGTACATTTATCTCTTTATTGTAATTTCTTGGTGTACGGTTAAATGGTGTGAAAAACTCTGCCTGGTCAATTGAGACAAACTTGCATATAACTGATTTCAATCCCCTTTTCGTTAATACTAATTCTTTTACTGGTAATTACTGTCAAATGATAAGCTTATCTTTAATTAATCACAATGGTCAAAAGTTGAATATAAAACTGTTTCTGTACAGAAATCTTTCTTGGGGTTCTACTCTATTAATGAGTTTAATTTGCTTTGCATTTTAGGTTGGATTATTTGGTTATGTGTGCTTTTACAATGTTGGAGTCCAGGGTGACATGTTAAATAACTATGGCAAAACGTTCACCTCTTATGTGATTAAAGTTGGTAAGAAGCTGAAATAATTTATGTAGTGTCAAATATTACATACTTGCTACTATCCATGATGTTTGTGCAATTGTAATAATTTTATGATTTTATTACAGGCTTTGTTATGTCAGTTGTTGTAAGCTTTCCCCTAATGGTGTATCCTCTGCGAGCAAGTTTGCACTCTCTGATATTTTCTGAGGTATGTACATGTTCTTGACATTTACAATAAATGATTATAATGACTAAACTAATAACTTAAAAACGTAATCTCCCATGAAAAGTTGTACAGACTTGTAACTGTTTCTTCGACAAAACCTGTTTGTACTAACCCTATCTTTGTATGTCATATTATAAGGATCAAAAATTTCATACGAAAAGTATGGAAGAAAAGTTAAAGAAAATAAATTTTCAATGGCACTATTCTATCAAGTCCAGTTTAAGGCAGGTTATCAACCATTTGTGAGTAGTTTGTATGCAGCTGTAGACAGCGGTAGACTTAAAGCCACTTGTGACCATTAACAATTTCTAAGGTCAGCGACCATCTGGCAATGCCTCACTGGTTCAGGGTAACGCTCTTAAATTAATTAAACTCTACCAAAGTGAACATGATTCAGTTAGACAGGCCTATCTGTACTTCTTTCCAAATAATTTCACACCAAAGACATCATGGGGCAAATGGGTTTAATGTACGTAGTCTTGAGATGTTGCTGAGTTTGTGATTAGAATCACAGATACCACATTTTAAAACACTACACATTATCAATAATACAATATTGTAACATTACCTGCATGGAGTAGGGTTTCATTTGTGGTTTCAGAGTTTAGTTAACCTAAGATTAATGCTAACTTTGAATCAAAGACTTTGTAAACATTGTGATGCTTGATTGCAGATAGAATTATTTTTATGACGTGTATTTTTACTTTTTTTCAGTCAAGCAGCTCAGAGAATTTACCTGGAGGTTCTGGGTTTATTCAACCTGACAGATTCACTTATTTAACACTAACTATCATCTCTGGTACTCTCACGATGGGAATTCTCTTTCCGCAAGGTAACCATTCAGCTTGTGTCAGTGATATTTTTTGAACAGTGAACTTTGCATTGCAAATGTGAACACTGGGATGTAACTTTGTGGTCTCGTACAGTGTCTATAAAGACTCGGCAGAGGTGCTGTTACTTGTAGTCTGCACTAATTTACTTCTACTGTTGC
Source organism: Porites lobata (assembly GCA_942486035.1). Taxonomy (NCBI): domain Eukaryota; kingdom Metazoa; phylum Cnidaria; class Anthozoa; order Scleractinia; family Poritidae; genus Porites; species Porites lobata. The sequence goes on along the minus strand of CALNXK010000058.1, from coordinate 769,936 downwards.
CCTGAAAAAGAAGTGGGGAGGAAAGTGGATGGTGATGATTTTGGTATTTTTTTTGTGTTATAGTTGAATTTGTCTTGGCCTTGACTGGAGCTACTATGGGGACTTTGATAGCATTTGTTTTCCCCTCTTGCCTGTTCTTACGAGCTGTGTCAGAGAAGACAAATACAAGGCTTATAGCAAAGGTAGGTTGCTGATGCAATGGCTTAATGAGATCTTGATTTAAAGGGAATATCCATGCATTTCTGTCACAGTTAAGGTCACAAGAAAAATTCTTATGAATAAAAGCAGTGGTGATTCAAATGGCTGCAATGTCATCTGTTTGATTCCTGTTGTTTCATCAGTGATGTGGTATTGGTCAAAATAAAGGTGGGCCTGCAGATATTACCTGGAACTGTTCTATATTTTATCAACCAGTTCAATCTAAACTGGTGGCCGACAGATTGACAGAGGTTGCCCATAGAACGCTTCTGTTTCTAGCTGACACATAACCGTCAGATCTGATTAAGTCCTAAATTTGTTTTAAATCCCAATTTCTCCTAAAATTTGATAATGCAAAACCGGAAAACGAAGTGCAAGCTGGTGTGCTGCTCAAACTAGCTGGAAAATGTAATGCAGATTGCATTCCTATGATGGCTAAAGAACTTCAGAATGGCTGACTGTCGGTGTACTGTTGGTTAGTTGTCTATGCGTCTAGTCCCTAGCAGGACTCTGGTGGTGACAGCTGCCTAAATCTGATCATCATAACAAGACATTGGCGTTTTAAATTGCAGTTACAGCTGTAATCATTAAGACTCTAGTGATAACGTCTGCAAGATGTTATGGTACTTAAGTTAGAGCAAATCAGACCCATAGACAGTAGAGTGGAATGGTCATAATGCCTGTCGGACTCCTTTTGTAATACTAACCCTAACTATGCTTGGATAGTTTTATTCAACTTACTTTTTGTTTTTGTCTCTTATTACTTGTGCTGTGTCTTTTAATTGCAGCTTGTGCTGTTGCTAGGATCAGTTTGTTTTATAGCTGGTACCTACACTGTCCTTACAAAACAAGAGAGTGGTGATCAGCACCATCAAGTAGACATACACCCACCAGGCATAGATCCTATCAAACCAATGGCTTTTCACGACTCACTTCAGAATGTTAATCGCACTAACATTCAAGGTGGCATTAAAGCAGGTCCAGTTGATGTTGATGTCGCTAAGGTATAATTTGCTGAAATTATGTTCAAACTTCCAACCTTCTGTGTCTGTTGAGGATAGGAAAAAGTCTTATCTGTTAAGGCGTTTCAGGAAGATCAGATAGCTTAAACCTTAACATTGCAACAACTAACAGCGAAAAAATGAAATGAAACCGTGGAAATACCTCCGTCATCAGCATTTCCAGAAGATCAGGTCCATTTCATGTCGAGCTATTCTTCAGTCTTTTGCTAGGGTCTGGCTCAAGAAGGATATTCCAAGCAAACACATATCTCAGTTTTGAAAAAGACTTTTTACATGTGTTGTCGATATACAGTTGTATATGCCTTAAGGTGGCTGAACACAATTTTGCAGGCGCTCGGTGGTAACTTGCGTGACGGCGCGTGTTTTAAATTAGACAAAAAAACATGGCGGCGAAAAAATCAATGGTACACAGAAGATGATTTCTCAAAATCCACTCATTAAAATTTTGTGATATTGGCAGAATTTTTACTTTTTTCGTATTTTAGATAAATGGAGGTGGAACAGATGAATTTTGTGACACTTTTAATAAAGTTCTACAGTACAATTATATTATTGATTATCAAAAACCCGTTTGTTAAAGTTTGGTCAAATAAATTTCAGATAGTGATGATTAATTATAGTAAGCTATGTGCAAGTTTATAGGAAAATCTAATGAGCGAATTTTATGTAAACTGACCAAAACTGAAATTTTAAGGTTGTATTCAATCGTTCATGTTGCCATGGAAACTACGAAGACGTCACATTTTACCTGTCAATCAAAATCTTTCATCAGCATATTTTCACTTGCCAAGTTTCAGCTTGTGAGCTGTAGCCTTTCTCTTGCCATGATTTGGCAAATGACATATACTCACAAACTGCCAAAACTGTGTTCAGCCACCTTAAGTCCAGTTTGTAATAAAGTCGGGCTCGACAGGGAACATGGTATGTTTGGCATAAAACACAATATAGAATCTCCTTCGTTGTTGCCATCACTGAAATTTCTGTCTTGTTTGTGAGGAATCGTTTGTAACTGGGGGAAGAAGTCGTCTTTTGTAAATTTTGTTCAATTCTCCTAAGCCAGCTTATAATGAGATGGATACTGAAAACCACTGATGATCAAGGAAATACCCTCATCTTCATGAAAATGAACCTAACTACAATAGGTGCATGACTGTTCAGCTGTACCCTCTTTAATGAGTTTCAGTACAACTTTTCAAACCGTGCAGTGGTGTACTTATTGTAGCATTGTCTTGTCCCTTCAAAGCGGTGTGTTTTTTTATTAATATGTACACTGTATTTACCAGATTGGCTTAGGTGGAGGCATTCAACGTGGAGATGACAAACTCAAGGTTGTTGCTAATGATGGAAAATCAATTGAGGCACAGGCTGCAGACGTAAAACCAGCTGATGCTGTTGGAAATGAAGGACTAAAGAGGGCTGACGAGCCTGTCAAACCAGCTGAGGGTGAAGAGAAAAGGCAAGAACCAGCAGTGCCCCATGCTCCTCAAGATAACCCAGCACAAGGTGCACCTGATCAGCGAAAGAGCGAGGATGGACATCTAAATGAAAAGCGTCAGCTGATGAGTCAGGGAGTAGAAGAAAAACCAGCAAATACTAATGATCAAGCAGTGAAGGCTCCTGCTGGGAATGTCGCTGATACCAACCAGGTTAAGGTCTCCGAACAAGAAATCGATGAGGAACTGAAGAAGCTGGAGCACTCAGATAAGGTTAATAAGTCAGCAAAAACCTAAACAATGCCTTGATAGTCTCATTCTTCTGTAAGCATTTCGCTTGTCACAAAGTCTTGCGGAGTTGCCAGAACGTGATTCTTAAGCTAAGCTTTAGAAAAGAAATTAAGTCATATACTCGTAGTAATCGGCACGAAAGAGACGAATAAACAAAAAATCTCCTGATTTGGTGCTTGGCCCAACCATAATTATGATACTTGCAAATTAAACGAAAAACCGTTTACATGTAACAGTTGCCTTGACTTAGCTGAACATTTACAGACAAATCTTGCGAGTAAGAATTTAGCAGGAGAGACTTGTTTCGTTTGCCCGTACTAATGTCTGCTGCTAACAGAGGGTGAAAATCAAATCAAGCAGCTTCTAAAAGTTTTACCTGTAAAAACAGTTTTCGTGGCACTTTAAGGAACAAAAATAGGCCACAACAATTTTTTTATAAGGTTAGTCGAAATATCAACATTCATTTAACTTATCGTCTTGACTATCTAATCTGTTATTAGATTCGACTAGTTACTCTGTATATAAAGATACTTTGGTTTACTTTTCATCTCATGTGCTCAAAGCTATTTCTTGTTTTCATGTGTTGTCGTGGAGTCTGAGAGAAGGCATACACAGATAAGATTGATGGCCAAGATGCACTGTAGCAACACAAAGCACTGGTTAATTCGTAAATTATCATTGTTACAAATAATAATAAGCATATGATAATAATAATTATATTATTATTATAATTGTTAATCAAAGATGATAGCGATCAGTGATAAAGTGAAGCAGTTTTAAAAAAGTAAAAAAGAGTGTAAAAGTCGACGTTTCGGGGTCATCGTAATACCATTATCAAGGCTATCTAAAAATTCTAAAAGTAACAAATTATTGGAAAATATTTAAAGCTTATTAATATAATAATATTGCATAATCAACGGTATACAGTATAGATTATTTGGCGAAACATTACTTGAGAAATTCTAACTAAAAATTGCTTCTTTTATTTGAGCATGAGTTTCTCCAATTCTGAGGTCATGTGGAAGCCATTGCTTTTTGATTTGTATGAAACTAAATCTGTGTATCTAATAAAGCATAATAATTATTTTGATATTATTCTACTGATGATTTTGAAGGAAAGGATAACCGCGATTTTCCAAGTTCACTTTGACAACATCCAAACTTTAAAAGCATAAATTTTTAATAGCATTATTTGAGGTTTGTTACTTAGCCTCTTAACAGTGAGTGATTAGAAATGATGTTTGACTTAATGTTCATGTTCAAATAATTCTGAGAAAAATGAAAATAAAGAATAATTTTATACTACAATCTGTCACTGTCAAACACTTGTTAGAATACCGAAGTATTTGCTTTTGAACTTTGTTTATAAAAATTTTACCACAAAACGAAATAACACCATATCATGTACAAATACTGTGTGTTTGCACTGTAGTTTTGTGTTGGCAATTCTATCCTGGTTGCTGTCATGTTTGATTGGTCAGTAGCCGGTATTGTTGTATCCTTGGCCATCAGTCTTCGTTTTTCTTGAGAGAGTTACCTCTACTCCTTTGAGCTACTTTTGGAACTAGTTCCTCATAAATCCTGCTCACTTACAATATCCATCCGGGGGCCAACAACAACTCTATTTGTACCCTACATTGATTTACATGGTACAAAAAAAACAATAGATAAAATATGGAGAGGGTACAGGCTGCGCATAATAACCATTGAGGGCTAAAAAATAGGGCAGCCTTACTTAGGTAATTAATAAATGATTATATTTAAGGGACAGGTGCATTAATGGAGACCTTAAGATCCCAGGACGGCGAAGGTGGCGAAAGCGTCGCTTAGAAAGTAAATTCGCGTTCTTTTTTTTCAGTCTTCATCGCGATTATTCGTATTCACTCAGGCAAACAAATTTAGCCGAACTCTCCTGGAGTTGAATTCCGAAGAACTATATCCAAGTTAGAAGGAGAAAGAAAATTTCTTCGTCGCTTGCTTACGTCCTCTATAAATTTAAAATTAGGCATTTTCGGCGTAGACGTGCAGTGACGGCAAAGAAATTTTGAAAAAAGGTGTGCTGCAAGTGCAGAGTTGTTTTATGGCTTATTTGAACATTTCTTGTTTTGTTTTGTTGGCGTTCTTGTCGCCGTCCCCATCATCGGATCACAAGGTCCCTTATCTTGACGTCGAACATAAGGTCTTACTCGCAATGTTCAGTTGTTTGGTCAAACTCTTCATTCTTCATAGGTTTTATGCAAGAGGATCAATTTCCAGAAGAGGGACCAAACGAATTCGATATTTTCTAATAGTGATGACTATGCTACCTTATGTCTGTTAAGTGCGTGGCTTACCCCTTTTTCTCCTCACAATTACGTTATCGTTGGTGGATGGCTCCTAGATATCCTTGTAAACACCTGATAAAATCTCAGAACCTTCACTTCGCTTTGCTTTCTAAAGAAACCAAATGATATTAGTGGACAGTTAACTTTATTTTGCCCGCTCCAGTCCTGACTCGACTAGTTAACCGTCTCCGGTTCAGAGAAGTATCAACGAGTAAACTCTGCAAAGTTAACTTAGCTGAATAAATAGTAACAAACCATTCTCGAAAAATATTTGGAAGGGCGAGTATAAAGCTTTCATTAATAAAGTGATTACAAGGGGCAGAAACTTTCAATTTATGTAGTATTTATTTGTATATTTATCAAATTATTTCTTTCTTTACTTATTTGTTACCTTATTTCAAATAATAAAGACTTTTTTCATCTATGCACCAAGGTATCGCTGCCAGATGGTAAGGACAAAGAACAAGATGACGCTGCTTTGCATAAGGACGAACCACAGGACGGTAAAGAAACATCTTTGGTAAAACGTGATCTTCAGTCTCAAGACTCGACAAGCTTGGGCAACGGTAAAGTGGAGTCTGAAAAAGCAGTGGAGGCTAGAAAGAGTCAAGATGTCTCACACAAAGCCGTTAATCAATCAGATTCACATAAGATGGACAAACTTGAATCGTTACCAGATCCTCTTAATACCAGAACTTCGCTTGGAATCAATAACAGAACTGCTGTTAAAAAAGGTTATGAAGTGATGAACAGCGTTAAAATGAGGGACCTCAAATCAAATAGCAAACTTAACGGAAAGCAATCCAGTTCACTTTCGTCAAAATCATTTAAAACATTGCTCTCCAAATCAAGTTCGAAGAGAACGAAAAGAAGCAGTCTTCAGGTAGTAAACGGTGTCCTAAAATGTTACTTATTCGTGTCTGTGTCTGTGGCAGTAATTAGCCTGAGAAAACAGCCGACATTTCGCGACCCCAACACTGGTTTCCCCGCGAAATGACGTGTGAGAAACGAGCGCATAAATTCCATACTGATATACTACTTATTGTTGAGGTCATTACGGAGAAATGTCAGACCGAGGCCTTATGTATTATATCAAGGCCGAGGTCTGACATTTCCCTGTATGACCGAACGGACGAGGTTAATAAGTTATTTATTACATGGCCTTTTCATCATGGACCAGAGCCTGCGATCAATTAAAACCAACAACTGGTCAGCGGGTAACTTTAAAAAACACGTCACCTCAAATGAGTTTTACACGTGAGCCCGCGATAGAATCATGTGACAATGGTCAGCGGATACCCTTTTTGACAGCTGGCAATTGACCTATTGGATGTCCACTGTTACAGTCAAACCGGGAAAACCGTGAACACCAGAAATATTTCTGGAATGTTATTGTGCTGCAAGAAAAAAGCCGGTAAGGCGTGAGAAAACTAAACCGCAAGCAAGACCGTTAATTAGTTTGTGGTTTTGTGGCTAGTTCGCGTGTCCTGATCTTTGCGGTGATTGGTCATAACACAATACACAATAATCATAACACAATACACAATAATCAATTCTGAGATATTTCAAGTGTTCACGGTTTTCCCCGTCGCACTGTAAGTTAAACACGGATTGTATATGCCTTAGACACCTAGCTAGTAATGCCCGATCATTGCAAGAAAATATTACCCAGTCATTACGCGCGTACTACTGTAGCCCTATAGTAAGACGAGTTACTACCCAGATCTGGGTTGTGCTTCTGATTGCTTGAAGCAAGTTTCCCCTGCTGCGCGACCAATCAGAAGTACTACCCAGATCTGGGCAATGATACGTCATCAGAATGGATTTTCTGAGCACGTCTCTCAGACGTCATGTCACGGGGAAACCAGTGGTTACGTTGCGAAATATCGGCTGTTTCCTCAGGCTATGACAGTAATATGTAATATTTTCTCGTTTGATGACCTATGGATGCGTCCCCAGATATATGCAGTGACCGAGCATGTTAGGTAGAGGTAGCAGTGGGCGAAGGCTTCGTTTTTTGTGTGTGTTTATGGACCTCGACAAACCAGGATAGCTAATCAGAGCATCAGGATTCCTTTCATCTTGCTCACTCTTATCGCTTTGTTTCAGTTACAGTACTCACCAATTTTCTTCACTGCTTATCTAAGTGTAACGGTGGAGACAGAAGTGGCTTTATTCATGTGTTTATTTTGTTTTCATCAGGCTTTTTCTCTAACCCAGGTGTTCGCTTTATCCCTGCAAGAGTTAAGCAATTTGCTTTAAAAAGGGTTACATTGTTGTTCGAGAGAAATGGCATTTGCAATTTCTGGTGCCGTGTGTGGGAGAAATCAGACATTGTGTTGATTTTATTGTTATAATTTTCTTTGTTGTACAGGGAAAAGACAGATAGCATCAGTTACAAACAGCAAGTAACTATAATAGTACAACTGGCAGGTGTGTCTACAGTAACTGTTCTCTGTGGTTCAGGAGGCTTGCCATCTTATACTTGGAGTGGGATATCCTTGTAAGTCAATTGGTACAATCTGGGTTTGTCCGTCATACTACACAATTCAAGCAGAAGGTGTTCAGTGTGGTATTTATCCTGGACGTTGTAGTCATTAACCTGTAATGAAGGAAGCTTCACAAGTAAAGAAGACAGTCGTCATAAAGGGTCCTTCTTTCATATTTATATTATTACAATGAAACCCTGGGTTACGACCATCACGTTTATGCGATTAATTTGTCGTTACGAACGTATGGTTAACTGAGCCACCCGAGGTAACAAAACCACTTAGTCGTTTTTCTGTCTGGAAACGGCATTAACGCGATCTCCCTGTCATAACGACGACATTCTTTTGACCCAAACAGCCAATAATCAGTCATATCCTTCTCGGAAGCCTCGTTAAACCTCGTTAATGCGATGGCTCTTAGCTCGTCGCTGTTATGCAAGTCTAACAAAGTAGATGTATTGGGCGAGGTTATTTGGCTTGAATGCTTGTTCAGAGAATTACAGTATCAGAGATATGGCCTTAATTAAGCGACGCACATTGCACTTTCGAAATTACCTCAATAGTGTCGATTATGGGTGTAACTACGTAGTTGACCTAGTTGCCAGTGAAGTCACAAAGCCTTCGGAAGGTGGAAGCTCTGTGAAGTGCTCAATCCTTCGTGTTTTGTTCACAAATTGAGGACGGAATAAATTAATGCGATGTTTTTATCGCTCAACAAGATCATAATGATAGAAATGCTAATGACCGTTGTGTACCGTCAAGTCCCAAAACATAACAATGGTGTCTGACGGGCTTCATAACTATTCCACTCTATTAAATATCAATGATGCAATGAGAGCTACGGACGACAAATGCCAGTTGTTTATAGCCAGGCACATTAGTATCCACGAGGTTAAATTTGTTAAATATCTTTGTACAATTGCGAAAAATACCTGCCGCCGATGCAGTTAAGGGAGTTATAAACATTGGGGGATGTTTAATGTCTTTTTTTGGCTCCTGGGTGTAGTTGTTCTAACGCCGTTTAGCGTTAGCTTGGGGTTAAAATTTTATCCTGCTTTCTTTTTCTCGGATAAGTTTCGATTCTCCATACTCTTAGAGCACCCAGTCGTCCAATTGTAGACAACAAGAATCATACTAAATTTGCTTTTAAGCTTTCATATCTGAATTTCAATTTTGCACTAACAACAACCGGCCCTGGTATTTTTAAAGTTTTATTTTTTTTTGGTCAAGGTGTTAAATTGCTTCAGGGACCGCTGAGATGTTGGGGGTGGGGAAAGGAGCCTTAGCCTCCCCCGCCCCTCCTCCTATCATTCATTTCAGGACATCTAAAAAATTCAAATTTTCCGGTGGGAGCACGCCCCCCCCCCCAACCCCCCTAAGATGTTTACCCATACGGGTTCGTATTCCCCACTCTCAACCTTGCTTTGCGGTCCCTGAACGTACCCAGATATTTTCAAGTGAATGTAATATTCTTTCTTAGTGTAGAACGTTTCTAACACTGGGTTATATCGACGTTATATCTTCTGGCAATTGCCTAGTGGGGACATAAACTAGCACAGTGAGAGTGTAATGGAATTTGTCGTATCGCGTGACATTATTTTAAAAAGTTTTTTTTTTCTTACTGTAAGCTCCTGATACTTCCATTGTTGAGTAAAACGGTTATCAATTTGGGTTGGGTTCACAGATTTAAATTTGAACTGTACACCGATTTTTCATGTGGTGCATATATTAGTGAAGATTTCGAGCTTGGGCCACCCGTGGAAAGACCAATGGAAAAGTTTCGGGGGTTGAGAGGAGTTTTCGAGTCGCATGAATTTTTCTCCTTAATGTAACTTTTTTAATGGTCTGTCCGTTAGTAATTATTAATTCATTGAACAGTAATCTACGTTAAATACTTTCAACGCTACACCACTTCTCAAGATAAGTCACTACACATAATTTGTCAATAAATTGAATTCCCGAAAGGAAGCTTGTCTTTTCCTTGTAAATTGGTACCTTGTGTGACGAAAATCGCTAAAAGACGATTTACTGGTTGCGAAATCGGTCGGTGTAAAACACGAACGGCGGACTGGGTGTAAAACATGGATATAAAATGCGGACTGCGGACTACGTTGGTAAAAACTGTGCTAATTGGTTCAAGGTAAGGTAAAATAAGATCAAAAGATCGCTAAATAGCAAAACACGTTAAGTTATTAATACTCCCAGAAATTGTTGGTGGAGGTGTGTCGCCCGGTTCTCCAAATCCTGAGCCCGACCAAAATGCTATTTTCTATACACATTTGTGGACCTGGTCTCGGTCTCTAACACCCACGACATGGGTCACAAACGCGATGTACATGTTTACATAGGTGTAAATAGTGTCATCACCGCTTAGAGGATAGCGTTGGATGCTATACTTCGGTTATTATTCAGGTATAGGTGAGTAACCCCTCCCCGCTAAATAGAGCTTTTTTGCACTGCGGAATGCCCCTGTATCGTCTAGGTTCTTCATTTCCTTATGTCCCCAAGGCTTCGAAATGGAATTGTGGCATCTATAAGAATTTTACTCTCACTGACACCAATTAATACTATTTTTTTTATTCGCTGCTTCTCAATTTCACATCTTCTATTGGTTTTAAACTATAAATAGAATTCTCTTCTAACTCTTCCTTTTTATAAAATTCAGCGTTTCATTTTCAGCTGCCTTGAGTAGCGGCATAACTTTCCTTGCCCGTGCAGTATGCTTTCCTTTTCCACGCTGACGTTGGGGAGAATAGACTGGGTGACCAGCCAAAGGAATGTTTGTGTGTAAGGCAAGGAGCTGGGACTACTGTTTTATGCTAGGCTGCTATCCGTTTCTCTCAGTTTTACCTTTCTAAAGCAGTTTTATATACACAGTGCGTAGTCCGCGTTTTATACCTAGTCCGTGTTTTATACCCAGTCCGCAGTCCTCGTTTATACTGACTGGTTGCGAAATGTTATCAACAACTATCAAAACTCAACGAGACTTGAAGACTAGTGAAAAGATTAGAGAGGCTTGAAGTCTCTCTAATCACATAAGGGAGATGTGTGAGCCTCGTCTCCAGAGTAGTATAGGGCGCACCGATTAGGCCTTTTTGTGGGCAGGAATCTCATTAAGGAGGGCAGGAATTCATAAAACTCGATCGCGTCATCGCCTTTTGTCTTCACCTCATGAATAAAATGCGGTGGATTTCCATTAAGGCAGGGTCATGTGCTATTTTTAGGTGGTTTAAACGGGCTTGACAGGTTTAACATGGATGATGTCGTAGTCTTCGGTCGCTTTTGGCTTGCCTAGTCCCTGGTACGGCGTCTTTTCAGGCCCTCTCGGTCAATGCATTTCGGTGACGTATCCGAGACGAACGGCCGGGAGACGCCTAGACAATCTCGGAGTGCGCATGCGTGAGCATTTTTGCATTTTTGAAAAGTTCCCACGTTCAACTGAAATAATCTATAACTAACTTTGCGCGCGAATATCCTTCGCTTAAAGATCGGCACTAACCTGGTTTCTGTTCTCAAAGAACAAAAATATTACTTTGAATCGGAAAGAATACTACTGTATAACGTGCAAGTAATTTCTCTTTTAGTTCATTTTCAGATAAACCATTAAAATAATATTTCTTTATTGATAAGAGATTTGAAACAGTAGTTTGTTGACATTCTACCAGATTTAGAGACCAAATCCAAGCTTCCAAATCCAAAAATTAAATTACATAAAATATTTCGAAGTGAAATGATAACGAGAAATTTATAGGAGCAAGCGAAAATAGAGAAACGAAAGAATATATATCCAAGAATAAATATAAACTTATTTCTTTAGCTTGCCTTCCGATTCTTGATCAAATAGTTTTTTTTGCGACGCTGTTTTGCTTAGCCTACAAATAGTTTTTGAGATGAAATAAAGTTCAGATTAGTTTAATGAGATAAATGAAAAAGAAAGGCCAAAGGACTTTCAACAATGAAAACGTGCATAGAATAAAAAGGCTCGGTTTAACTCCTTATCCTCTGTACTCTCCATGGCTGCTGGAGATTATTCATCAGCGCGGAAAAGTTATTGACAGCTCGCCCGCTTCCAAAAGCCCACACTAGCAAATCAGTCTCCGATCCGCAAACAACAATAATTTGTCAACAAACCTTGCTGATTACTCTCTTTGCTCTATATAAACTTAGAAATACCTACAAACTGCCCCTGACCGGTTAACAAAACACACAGTATCGAATGAGGCAAACATTTTGCTTAAAATGCCAGGTAAATGCGCGCTAGAATAAAATAAGTCATGCGTTCAGCTAGCGCGATTAACACTCCCTATGAATTGCACTGAAACTCGGACGTTATCGAGTTCAACACATAAAGAAACCAGATCATAAACGGAACATTCAGGCAACAATTTATTTTTACAAGATCAATTCTTAAATAGTTACGCTCATACAGCAAAGATACAAGGAACATTCCGAGTGAACCACATGAGTAAAGATCGCGCGCGGCCTGTTTACAGTACTTTCTAGTATACAACTACGGATCGGAGTCATAAATCGAATGCCTGTTAAAACGTCTCATGTTCGATGGATTCTTTCCTCAAACCTCACACGACTTCCTGCACAATAAAAGATTGCTGTGTTTTCTCCTTCTGATTCCAAGCACTCAAGAGAGTAAATTGTTGCAGACAATCGGAAGTCCTGTCGCAGATCAGCTTCACTCGCCGCTGCGTCCCATTTGTAGTCCGCGGCTGTATCGAGGAAACCGTTTTCAACTTTCTTAACATATTTAACGTTTAAAACCTAACCAAAAAAAGTAGATCGTCGAGTGGAGAACCTAATAGACAGAAATGTAAGCCAGATGACCACATTAAACGCCACATTTGATTTGTTTTTAAGAACACTGACAACCAATAAAATACCTTCGTGCACTTCTCCTCGATGACTTCGAATTTTCTCGACAATGCTCTCACAAAAATATAACATGTGGCGTTTAAAACTTCCAAAATGGACCAAATAGCTCTTAAATACTGATATAATAACTTCCTCGGGCATCTCAGGGTCGAAGGATGAGGATGTTATCACCAAAAGCTAATCTTGAAAAAAAGGTTCACCAGACCAGAGATCAAGATGTCGCACATGCGCAAAAGCGTGTCACAGTCCCTTTAACTTTTTTGTATGCAAACAATGACAGCGCCAGAAAAAAGACCTTGCATAATTACGTTAAGTTCAGTGATTTAAAGTCACGGGTGGCTTTAAATTCAAATGAAGACACGTAAACTTATTGAGGCCGTACAGGTGGCCCACAAAGAAACAAACAGAATCCACCAAATGATGCAGATTAGGAGAGAGTGACGTTTAAGACGCAAGTCTAGGAGCTGGACAAAATTAAGAGAAGCAAAGGCTTTTATTATAGAAATACAGAATGCAAGTAGTGTAGGTGTTTTACTTTTCATTGTTTTCAAAGTAATAATAGAGTCGCTCTGTAAAGTCCAATCTTTAACCTTCTCTGAGAAAGAACTGAGTCCTTGGTTCTGCGGGTCTCAGTTTGGCGTAAAACAAGGCCGGAGCCCAGACCCACTGCTCTCCTCCCCTAGTTCCACCCCTGTAAGTGCTTTCAAGAGAAGTACAGTACTTAGCATTCTGTAGTACTTTAAGGTAGCTGGATGGACTCATGTATTAGGGAGCTTCTTTTCACCTGTAGAACAGGTCACCTGTAGTCGAGTCGTACGAGTGGTACGAACGGAGAAAATGTTTGTCTACCCAACAGAGTAAACTGTCGAGTGGATAAATGCATCTCATTAAGGGGACTTACAAATTTTGTTGTTTGTCATGTTGGAAAGGGGCCCTGTGTAATGGTAGTCGAGTCGTACGAGTGGAGAATGTCCTTAACGAACGAGACATACACAATGTGTAGGGCGCTTGTTCCTTCGCGTGACTTATGTCGGATCTTTAATTGCTTAAAGAACGTTGGATACACTGTGTAGCGCCCTTGTACCCTCGAGTGGTTCATGTCCGATCTTTGCTTTAGTGAACTAATGCGATACATTTTCCACTCGAAAACTCTGTCTGTCGGGTCGAGAGGACTTCTCGAGTCGTGACAAATTGTCCGCTCGTACAAGTTATCAAAAGTATTTTTCCACTCGTGTCGTGTCGACAGTATTGGACATGACAGTGTCCAGCAAGCTTGAGAAATTAACCAGTTTAATACGCTTTTTGCAAGTGTCCAATGACTCAGACGAATAGATATATCGAGTATGGACCAAATGACAGTGCCTAGGTAGGTCAGGCTACGTTTGCCATAAGCAACAGTCCGAAATCTAGGTATGACGAAATCATGTCTTCTAAGATGATACTGAGAATTGGTAACAACAAATAAGTCCACTCCACAATGTAGGGCGGTGCCAGGTCATTTTTGACTTTGTACATTATGATTGCAATGGCTTACAGTCGCCGCGTATAAAGTGTAGGTAATTTTGCTTTATGCAAGAGTTCCTCTACATCAATTTGTTGGCACAGTACACAGCACGTAGTGGTCGTTCTTGAATTCGTTCTAGTTTAATCGGATCAAAAGAACGACAAAATGCCAGACAGTCTGAAAGTATGTAAGATGCGGTAACAGAGCAAATTTAACAATATGTAATTTAGCAGAAGTCGGAATGACATTTCGTAATCTTCGACTGCAGATTGGTGCAACTTGGTGGAGTTTGGTGCAACTTGCTGCAGATTGGTGGATGCAACTTGGTACAACTTGGTGGCACTTTGTGCAGATTGGTGCAACTTGGTGCTGATTGATACAACTTGGTGCATCTTGGTGCAGTTACTGCAACTTGGTGTAGATTGGTGCCGTTTGGTGCAAGTTGGTGCCACTTGTGCAAATTAGTGCAACTTAGTGCAGATTGTTGCAACTTGGTGCAGTTTGGTGCAACTTACTGCAGATTAGTGGAGATTGGTGCAATTTGGTGCAAGTTGGTGCAGATTGGTACAGTTTGGTACGAATTGGGGCACATTGGCTCAGCTTGTGCAACTTGATGCACCTTACTGCAGATTGGTGCAACTTGGTGCAGTTTGGTGCAAGGTAATGCAACTTTGTGTAATTCGGTGCAACTTGCTGTAACTTGGTGCAGATTGGTGCAACTTGGTGGCACTTTGTGCAGATTGGTGCAACTTGGTGCTGACTGGTAAAACTTGGTGCATCTTCGTGCAGTTTACTGCAACTTGGTGTAGATTGGTGCCGTTTGGTACAAGCTGGTGCCACTTGGTGCACATTGGTGCAACTTGGTGCAACTTAGTACAGATTGTTGTAACTTGGTGCAGTTTGGTGCAACTTGGTGCAGATTGGTGCTGTTTGGTGCAACTTGGTTCGACTTGGTGACATTGGTTCAACTTGTGCAACTTAATGCAACTTCATGCAACTTGGTGTAAGTAGGTGCAACTCGCTGTAATTTGGTGCAGATTGGTGCAACTTGGTGCTGATTGGTACAACTTGGTGCATCTTCGTGCAGTCTACTGCAACTTAGTGTAGATTGGTGCCGTTTGGTGCAAGCTGGTGCTACTTGGTGCACATTGGTGCAACTTGGTGCAAATTAGTGCAACTTAGTGCAGATTGGTGCAACTTGGTGCAGTTTGGTGCAACTTGGTTCGACTTGGTGACATTGGTTCAACTTGTGCAACTTAGTGCAACTTCATGCAACTTGGTGTAAATCGGTACAACTCGCTGTAATTTGGTGCAGATTGGTGCAACTTGGTGGAACTTTGTGGAGATTGTTGCAACTTGGTGCTGATTGGCGCATATTGGTGCAGTTTATTGTAACTTGGTGCAGATTGGTTCAACTTGTGCAACTTGGTGCAACTTAGTGCAGATTGGTGAACCTTGGTGCAGTTTGGTGCAAGGTAATGCAACTTTGTGTAATTCGGTGCAACTTGCTGTAATGTGGTGCAGATTGTTGCAACTTGGTGGCACTTGTTCAGATTGGTGCAACTTGGTGCTGATTGGTACAACTTGGTGTATCTTGGTGCAGTTTGGTGCATTGTGGTGCAGCCTACTGCAACTTGGTGTAGATTGGTGTCGTTTGGTGAGATATGTCCAGAAATGCACGCATTGGCGAAAATGGCAGAAATGGCAATTAATCGCCAAAATCGCCAAACTATAAACAAAAATTCAAATGAGATGGCAAAGGGGCCCTTTGCAAAGTGGCGATTTCGGCGAAAATGGCGTATTTGGCGAAAATGGCGCTTAATCGCCAAAATCGCCAAACTGTAAACAAAAATTCAAATGAGATGGCAAAGGGGCCCTTTGGAAAGTGGCGATTTCGGCGAAAATGGCGTATTTGGCGAAAATGGCAGAAATGGCAATTAATCGCCAAACTATAAACAAAAATTCAAATGAGATGGCAAAGAGGCCCTTTGCAAAGTAGCGATTTTGGCGAAAATGGCGTATTTGGCGAAAATGGCAGAAATGGCGATTAATCGCCAAAATCGCCAAACTGTAAACAAAAATTCAAATGAGATGGCAAAGGGGCCCTTTGGAAAGTGGCGATATTAGCGAAAATGGCGTATTTGGCGAAAATGGCAGAAATGGCAATTAATCGCCAAAATCGCCAAACTGTCAACAAAGATTCAAATGAGATGGCAAAGGGGCCCTTTGGAAAGTGGCGATTTTGGCGAAAATGGCGTATTTGGCGAAAATGGCAGAAATGGCAATTAATCGCCAAAATCGCCAAACTGTCAACAAAAATTCAAATGAGATGGCAAAGGGGCCCTTTGGAAAGTGGCGATTTTGGCGAAAATGGCGTATTTGGCGAAAATGGCAGAAATGGCGATTAATCGCCAAAATCGCCAAACTGTAAACAAAAATTCAAATGAGATGGCAAAGGGGCCCTTTGGAAAGTGGCGATTTTGGCGAAAATGGTGTATTTGGCGAAAATGGCAGAAATGGCGATTAATCGCCAAAATCGCCAAACTGTAAACAAAAATTCAAACACGATGGCAAAGGGGCCCTTTGGAAAGTGGCGATATTGGCGAAAATGGGGTATTTGGCGAAAATGGCGGAAATGGCGATTAATCGTCGAAATCGCCAAATTATAAACAAAAATGCAAATGAGATAGCAAAGAGGCCCTTTGGAAAGTGACGATTTTGGCGAAAATGGCGTGCACTAATTCTGTATCTTTTCATCAACCACAAAAAAAAAATATAGAGTGCATGTTGGCCTTGTTCTTAAAACGTGTTTTGGCAGAAATGGCAATTACTCGATGAAATACCTAATTTGTCAAGACAAATTGAAATGACATAGCAAAGTGTCCCTTTTGAAATGGCTATTAATTGCCAAATAGTTGTATACTAATAATGACAACGCTACTGTAACTTAAGTGTCATTAATCTGTTTTTAATGCTTTTACCTTTAATTGATAACCTCTTGTGATTTGAAATTCGTCCCAGACAAGAGTGTTTGGTCGGGAATTACCACTTATAACTAATTTCTTGCTCAATTCAAATCGAATGGCCAACGAGTTGTATTCGATTATCAGTAAATGGTAATCTTCGTAATGTTCATGGCAACTTTCTTACCAAAAAATCCAAGATAGGTATCCTTAATTTTCCAGGCTTGTAGGCATTGTTTGAATAGCGACAGTTCAACATTATCTGTTATGAGGAATCCAGGTTGGTTGAATCTTGGCTACGCATTCAGATAATTAGATGGTCCGTATTGCCTTGTATATCCATCCTGTTTGTCATAATGGCGTTCAATCGTACAAGTATATATAAACGAGCTGGTTCATTGCAGTTTCACAGAACATGAACGTGTAAGGTTTAGTTGTTGTTATATAGACGCGGCGGCCATGTTGAAATAGTCGATTTTGGATAACTACTCTATGTAAGTAGAAACGATTAATGTCATTCCCAGCCGACTTTGGTGGTCACTCTATGTAAGCAAAACGATTAATGTCGTTCACAGGGACTCTCAGGCAATTGTTAAAATAGAAGGTAAAAAGGCCGGGTGACGTGTTTCGACGAGCATTTGCATTAGCAATTTAATGGAACACATATTGTACTGAGAATTGGTTTGGTGGTCTCAGCGCAAAAAAACAATACATTTTCTAAATTTCTGACCCCACCTCATAAAGCAATAATGGGACATATTTTTTAAGAACGAGACAAACATGTACACTCTCTTTTTAAATATCTAGTTGATGAAAAGATACAGAATTAGTTTGAATGGGATATGTTTTATGAAAGAGACAAAGAAGTTATTACTTTGATCCAATGTTTATGTTCAATAAATGCGGTGAAGTATTGGGCACAAGTGAGATTTCGTGCCGGTTTACATGAATTGAAATAAGCGAATTCCCACATTTCAAAATGGCGCATGCAAGCTGCTGGACATTTCGACTTTCGTTATTTTTAGGGGACCGTTTCTCTAAAGAACAAAACAAGTAAGTGCGAGAAGAAAGTGAAGAGTTTAAAACGACGGAAGAAGATAATGTGTATAGTGGAGAACCAAAAAAGAATGAAGGGCACACACTGGTTATCGTGAAAGCATCTTTTAGCCAGGAACCATGCGTTTCGCAAGCGCTTTTGAGTTAAGGCTGCCTCACAATTTAATGGAAGCAATGTGAAGAGAATTGTAACCAGTGAGGATTGTTAAGGTCTACACTGAACCTCAAAAGTTAGAGTGTCCATGGCAAGGAATTATTATGATTTCAAGGACTTGGTAGTTCTCTCCTCGAGTTATTAGTGGACTTGTAAGTCTTTGAAAGGAATGAACCATACAAAAGCAAATGATGCTAGTGTGATATTTCAGCGCATCACATCACGTTTGGTAAGTCAAGCGACATCGAAAGTAAGAAAATGTTTACTTAACCTGTGAAGTACATGGCACAAATACATATTAGCTTAACTGAAACGACTTCCATTTGTTGTTTTCAGATATATTTGATTCAGTTGTATTTGATAAAATAATGTTGTTTGACAGTTAGGTAAAGCTGTTTTGTCATATATTTGATTCAGTTGTATTTGATAAATGTTGCCTCACAGTTATTGGGGCCTCTTATTAGGCAAGTAATTTGAACTTTTTTTTAGTACTGTTGCCTCACAGTTATAAGGACCTCTTTAGTTATCTACTTTGAAGGGGCCACTTTTGGCATCCAATTTGATTATTTTGCTGCATATCGCCAGCCCTCTGGCGATTTTTGCCAAAATCGCCAATTTCGCCAAAATCGCCATTTTCGCCTCCAAGGGGCCACTTTTGGCATCCAATTCAAATCGCCAGAGGCTGGCAATTTTTGCCATTTTCGCCATTCCATGCATTTCTGGCGATTTTTGCCAAAATTGCCAATTTCGCTACAATCGCCATTTTCACCAAAATTGCCAGTCTCCAAGGGTCTGGGACATTTATCGCTACTATTGCCAGCCCTCTGGCGATTTTTGCCAAAATCGCCAATTTCGCCAAAATCGCCAGCCTCCAAGGGGCCACTTTTGGCATCCAATTCAAATCGCCAGCGGCTGGCGATTTTTCGCCAGTTTCGCCATTTTCGCCATTGCATGCATGGCGATTTTTGCCAAAATCGCCAATTTCGCCAAAATCGCCATTTTCGCCAAAATCGTCAACCTCCAAGGGGCCACTTTTGGCATCCAATTCAAATCGCCAGCAGCTGGCGATTTTTCGCCAGTTTCGCCATTTTCGCCATTGCATGCATTTCTGGACATAAGTGCGTTTGGTGTAAGTTGGTGCCACTTGGTGCACATTGGTGCAGCTTGTGCAACATAGTGCAACTTACTGCAGATTGTTGCAACTTGGTGCAGTTTGGTGCAACTTGATGCAGATTGGTGCAGTTTGGTGCAACTTGGCTCAACTTGGTGACATTGGTTTAACTTGTGCAACTTGTTGCAACTTAGTGCAACTCAGTGCAGATTGGTGCAGTTTGGTGCAACTTGGTGGAGATTTTTTCATGGTGATGCTGATTTGAGCAGATTGGTGCAGTTTGGTGGAACTTGGTGCAGATATGGTGCAACTTGATTCTGATTTGTAGAAGCTGGTGCAAATTGGTGCAGAATGGTGCAGTTTGGTTCAGATTGGTGCACCTTGGTGCAGATTATTACAATTTGGGCAACTTAGTGAAGATTGGTGCAACTTGGTGCAGTTTGGTGCAGATTGGTGCAGTTTGGTGCAAGTTGGGGCAATTTGGTTCAACTTGGAGTAGATTGGTTCTACTTGGTGGAGAATGGTAGAAGTTGGTGCAACTTGGTGCAGATTGGTGAAAGCTGGTGCAGATCGCGAGAATCGCTCTCGGTCAGGAAGTACGCGAAATGTCATATGAAGAACGATGTATATTGTTAAGCTGGAGCATGCTTTAGCATCGAAGAGAATACCCATTTGTAGTGGAATGCTTCAAGACAGTGTTTGGTCTAAATGGCCTTGACTTTAATGACTATTTCGAGTTTTGTAGAAGTGAGAACACTAGAACCAACCACCCATACAAAATACAAACTAAAATAGCTAAAGTGAACTCCTTTAAGTACTCCTTCTTTGTGAAAATCGTCAAAGACTGGACCAGTCTGCCAAACCATCTCTTCACTGACGAAATTAACGTTAACAAATTTTAAAAAAGGCTTTAAAAGATGGATGAAGATTTATTGACACAGTAGCTCTGTTTTTAATTATATATATTTTAATTTTAAATATCATTCTTACTATACCATTTTGTACCCGCATTAATGATTATTACGCGCGTTTTTTATAATTATTTTTAAATATTTTTCGGCTTCATGTTCTTTTAAGAGAGTTATTGATGTTGGCGGAGTCTCGCTTTGGGTGAGCTCTGTTTGCTGGGACACAAAATAATCACAAACTCATTATGGGATATTTTGGCCACGGGAGTGGCCGCTTATTAAATTAAAGCGTATAAAGCTGGGAAAACCAGATACACAAGAACATTATTCCAGCAAAAGTGACACGAGGAAGGAGGCATTGTGCCTCGCTTCTGTGACTTACATGACCCGTGAGATAAATGACAGTTTCGTGACAAATCACCCTGATGACAGGAAAACCCTCCTTTGCTGGTAGCTGGAGAAATACAATATTGATCAGTCACATTCAGCATAAAACCGTTTATTTCTTTGAGAAATAAATCTCATTTAAAGTTCAGTTAGGGAACCTTTTATAGGGATAACCTTGCGGTCCACCTTTTCAAATAAACATGTGTGCATATATGTATTTGAATAGAGTATTATTATTAACTATAATGTCCTAGGACGGACAAACCTTGCTATAGCTAAGCATGTAGGTGTGACCTCCTTCCTCTTAGCTATATAAGACGCAGTTTTTTCCTTAATTTCATTCTTCATCGTGTTTGGGTGCCCTACTACTGCTGAACTCATGCACATAGATCCCCTTTCACTATTCACTCTGGTCACGGGTGGTACCCAAGGGACAGTATGGTGTGCAAGTAAAGTTGGTGATCCCGTCCCAGCATCTACGGGCCTCTCAAGTCACCTCCTTGACAGAGCAAAAACTAGAACAGGCCATCCCTTTACCCTGAAGGTCATGACTAAATTGGGTAAGAGTTTACAGAGTCCAGTAACCCTTGCGTACATTCATCGGAATAAACACACTGTGCAAGTTGCATGAGCCGTGTACGCCTATGACTTTTTCACTCCAATCAAAGATACTGGGTTGACGGTGGAATTTACTTTTCTAGCGTATAAGCCCCTGTACGTTTACGATCTGAAACGCAACGTATGGTATTGGTATGAACACGTCGTGGGTAATTCTGTTCCCTGTATTCCCAACATGATAACACTGCCTGTCCTGGTGAACCCGAGCGCTGTGGTGGGGACCGGCGGATTGACCGAGTACCCTCGAGAACAACGGGCTTTGAAAGACATAATGGTCTATGTGAAAATGGTGAATAAAACGTTTTTCACTGTATTTTTAAATAAACTTGGGGTTATCGCACAT
This sequence comes from Porites lobata, assembly GCA_942486035.1. NCBI lineage: Eukaryota > Metazoa > Cnidaria > Anthozoa > Scleractinia > Poritidae > Porites > Porites lobata. The sequence continues at coordinate 748,248 of CALNXK010000058.1, read as the reverse complement.
TACTTCGTCGTAATACCATAAGATTCCGAAAATAAGCCCCTCCGTGTATAAGCCCTCCAAACCGGTAACGCAAAAAACCCTCCGTTAAATCGTCCCTCCAAATATAAGCCCCCCGGGGGCTTGTACTTGGAAAAGTGCCCTCAAATTACAAAGTAAAACAAAGCAAAAGCGGTAAATTTACTTCCAACCATGAGGCTAGCCCAATCGATTTCGAAACGCAATTTTCCCTCCGTAGATAAGCTCCTCCAAAAATAAGCCCCTCACAAAGGGCCTTTTAAAAAGATAAGCCCCGGGGCTTATTTTCAGAATTTTAGGGTAACTATCGTCAATGACGGGGAGGACACTTCTCCGTGTTCAAACACGTCTTGTTGAACTGAAAGTGGGAAGCTTTCACGGTGTAGTTTGGCGGCAAAACGATCATGTTCTCTTTTTATTATCCATCTGTTGCGTCATCTCCTGCATTATACTATTTACCGATTCTCTCCCGATCAGTCGCAGTACAGCCTTTCTAATCCTTCCCTCCGCGCTTCCAATTTTTGTGTTATGCTTTCAGATACTAAACATTGTTTTTTACGGTGGGTATTGACTGATCCCTCCAACTGTTGCCATTGCCCTAGGTTTCTTAACCCCTTAGTGTTGATGATTTGACCGTCAAAAAAATCCTGTATACCCGATATTGAATCCCTTTTAATACATAAAAGGGCTCAGAAAAAGTAACCTTCTTCGAAGACCTCCTCAGGGCTTCGTCACGCACCCCCCCCAAACCCGACCATCGTTCAAGACCAACCATCTTGTATCTGGGGAGCAAAAGGGATGAGGTGTCCAAATCGATCCCTTCCGTGGCATTTTTTAGTAGTCGAACTACTGAAATGACGCATAAAGCTGATCCCGTTTTTGCTGTTTGGCAATGATGTCATTTTTCCCTAAAAAGTAAATACCATAAAGAATACTCGATCGTCGATAAAGTAGAATGTGAGAAAGTATCATAGCGGGAAAATCCTATTTTGTTGTTTTGTGGTGTATTGAGGCGTTACGTTGTTTCGTCATTGACGCAATTACTGCAACTTTACGGTTAAATAGATTCGATATTGCAGATTCACTTTGTTGTATGTATTTAATCGATAGATTTTCGCGGTTGTTAAGATTTGTTAAGTCGCGTTGCACTTTATAAATACTTGAGATATCAATGATTAAACCCTCAACTACTACTGCAAGTAACTTCAACTACCCGTGTGACGTTACGTGTGTGTCACGGATGTTTGTACGGGTAGCTTTGTACTTGACTGTCACGCACTGTACTTGCAGCACCACAAATAGAATAGAAAGCTGCGAAAGATGTCGAACTTTACCGGAACGAGTCTGTCCACGAATTCTATCGCTTGAAAGCGTTGATTACTTTGGAAAAAGTGATTACCTTAGTGGTCGAAAAAAAGGACAAACTTAATGAGCAAAACTTCGATGGTGAGGCTAACTCGTCGTGTGATGTAAACTTTCATTGTATGCAAAGGAGTCTTGAGGTAAGCATGCTCATGAGAAGAGAAGTTCCTATTAATGGTTTCCTGATACGGCAAATATGTAGAAAAGTTTTTGAGAATTTTCAATTAATTTTCTATGTTAGACTGAGGTTGTTAATCGTGTATAAATAAAGTTATCATTCATTCACTCCTCCCCCCTCCCCGTCACTTTATCAGTTAAGTTGTGAGGGTATCACAATAAAAGCACGTATTTTAATCACTTTTTTATTTTGTTCAACTTCTCATTTAAAAAAGGGCCTCCTTTCAAGGCCGAAATCTTAAAGAGGCACAAATTGAATCATTAGCATAATAAATAGACATTAAACTTACATGTACAAAGCTGAGGATACGTTTGTTTACAACTGATCATAAGCAGCAATCTTTTTCATTTCTTTTGCTTGTAGCTTGTATGACAGGTGATAAGCAGTAGCAAAACCATGAAAATCAATTAGCTTTGAACATCCATATCCATTTTCCGTAAATAATATCGACCATAACCAAACTCCTCTAATTTCTATAACCCATCCCAGACTTGACTGCTTGAAAACTATACCAATGACACGGGTGCTAATATCTTACAATCTTAAGGGGATATATCAGGCTATTTTCCATCGTTTAACTTTTAAAAAGCTAAAACATGTCTTCGCATCAATTGAATTCCAAAAATAATGGTCTAGTTTTGTTATTTAAGACTGTATTATTTTAGGCATTGAATTTGTTTCCTGGCGTCTGTTGCAACGGATGTCAAAAATAGACATGGATTGAAGCTTATTGTGGCAAGTGCTTCTTGATGAAATTTGCTTGATATCTTCTCCATTACTCTACAGGAGCATTGTGTGTATGATTAAAGACACTAAGTAATGACTTTAGCATATCCTCGTGACAAGGCCTCTTTAAAAGCCCATATACGACAGAACCCCACCCCTGTCTCCGAGCGGTTGTTTCACAGACAGGTAATTGAACAGCGCCTCTGTGTGTCTTTTGCGCCTTCGTTTATCGTCCTTGATTGTCAACCAAGCTTACCAAGTCAGATGCAATGACACTATCTATGATACTCAACAAGGCTCCTCCCTGCTGGTGTTTCAGAGTGCCTCACCCTACCATATTTTCAACCGAGGACGATGTTCCGTAATGCTGGCTTCGCAGCTCACATAAACCAGGGGTACAATAAGAGTGAAACTCACACCCTTTCGAAGTTTCGCCAATGCGTTTTAATTATTGACTTCGGCTGCCATTGGGGACAGAGGACTTTTCTATTTACGCCTGGCATCCTCCTTTGGAGCTTTTTCTTCTTTTTACGACCATGTCCGGTTTAGACTCACGTTTTCCACCGCTAAAGGTAGAGTTCAGATTCAGCTGATGATGTTCCCGAATTCACAAATTACGTCAAGTGAATTCTATCAACATTCCACCGATTTTATGACTATCATTGGTAATAAAATAATTAAGCAGCATCAGAATTCTCCTGCCTTGATTAATTTCTTCCGTAAAGGTTTCGTCTGCTTAATATCACTTGACTTTTCTTTTTTATTCATTAACACTCCTGGATCTCCTTTCATGTTGTTCCCCTCTGACAAGAGTACCTTTTCCTGTCTGCCAACTTGTGATGATTCATTATGCGGAGTCCTTCTATAACCTAGGTCACCTTTAAAACTTGTCACTGAATTATTTATATGTTCATTTAAATTCTTCAGACCATCTTTATTTGACGAAAGTTTTGTTAATAGCTGTGTGTCATTTGTAGGACTCTGAAGAATGTTGTTTGATGGAGCTGGCGGTAACTTAGTTGTGTGTCTGCCGTTTGAGTCATTGCTGATGTTCGACTGCCTTCTCAGTCTTTGAACCTCAGCCAAAAGATCATCATAAGCCTGGGAAGAAATCAACACAGCAAGAAAAGAGAATTGGCTGAGGGAAATGACGTACCATAAAATAGTTTTGGGTTTCTGTTCCAAGGTTTTTATCAACTGAACTTACACTCAACAAGGGAAACCTCATTCACTTGATTACCGCGCTAGTAGTAATAGATTCTAATATAGGATGTAGCCAATCACAGAGCAGCAAAGACAATAGGATCTATTGTTTAAGTTGGCCACCTGACCTAATTTGCATGTTTTGACGTCATTTGGTCACATGACCCATGGACCGACTGCGCATGCACAAACCCCCAAACTGCTCCCAGGTCCTGCGCAGTCACTTAAACGGGTTCCTAGGAGCATGTGCAAACACCCAAACTGCTCACCAGGTCCCTTGCATTCATTGGGACACATGACCCCATAAAGCCAATGCGCATGCACGGACACTCAATAATGCTCCCCAGACTCCTCGCATTTGTAGCAGTATCACTGGAAGGCAATAAAAGACACTGGAAATCAAGTTGTTTTTGTTGAATATAACCTCGAATGGATGCAGACGCCCCCAAAACTGCTCCCAGATCCCCCGCACTCGATGGATGATATATGACGTCACCGGAAGTGACAACGCAGTGCCACCGGGAGTCAAAAAAAGCACACCGTGTTGAGAACAAAATTATGTTTTTGGTTTAATTCGTTCTCGAGACAATACCCTAGGTACAAACGGGAAATGTGCGACGTCCTGGTGACGGCGCGCTCTCAATTTTGCATGTGTTCTAATATAATGGAAAAGCCTTCCCCTGATAGGTTGTCCACGACGAATCTTTGCCGTGCTCATTAACCAATGACTGAGAAGAAAAAAAATGCTTTATTTTACAACTTATTTAAAGAACTTTGACAACAGGATTGACATTCCTTGATGACTAACAATTGCGAGCTTTCCCTCGACTGGCCATCCTCGAATGATCATTATGTCTCATTATCCAAAGACTGTCTATGAATAAAACAACATTATAATATATCTAATTCGAAACCGATGCTGTCGAAAAAGTCACAGGGTTCACAGATCATGGAGATGTGTCGTACATGTATCCAGCACGATTTGCAAACCAAAAATAATTTGCCGGTCATGTTTCTTTGACGAAATATGTTTGTTCCCATCAATGGTGAGTCCCTGATGAAGGGAAGGAAGGAAAATTGTTTGTAGCACGAAATGACAATCTAAGGAGAAAAAAAAACTGGGCGATCACGTTCGTTCATAGCCCAAGTCAATTAATAAATCACACCAAAACAAGAGGTAGTTAACTTGGATACGAGACGAATATTTAAATAACATCGTGTGCAAAGCAGTTGCAGGTTTCCCAACCAATGTCCATGAACCCTGTTAGTGCGGAGAATGTAGAAAGTACCAAGAACAAATCCAAAACACTCAAATCAGGCTCGGGAAGGGAGAGAACAGACCGAACATAGGAACTGATACGGAATCTCATGCGTATCACCCCATCATTCCACCCGTCGTGATCGGGATCGGAATGACGAGGAAAATCGATTACATCATCTTCTGTTAAAGAAGGTGGATTACGCTTGTGAATAACATCCTCTAAAGATCTCGAATCCATTATATGATCACAATGATTGCAGAGAACGCCTCGAATGTTGAGCCCATTTGTAAATATGACAGACTGCTTGGTCCAGGAGAGTGGTGAATAACACTAACAATCTTGGACCCAAAATCGTGCTGCCCAATTTAATCTACAGCGACGAGAACAAAGGCCAAGACTAGTGGGCCAAAGGACTTTTCAGCGAAAATCCAAATCGGAGAGTATTACTATGAGGAATAAAAACGAGAAAAGGGTAATAAAGGAATGAAGAGGCCAACCCACAAGAGGAAGGGACATAAACTTACCGGCCATTTTTCGACGATGGACTTCAAAATCCAGCGCTCTGGCCACGGGATCATCTCAGGGTAGTGTTTTGGACAGACTGGTCAATGTTTGGGTGCTACATCGTCGTAGGAGGGTCTCCCAAAAGGGAAGCTTCAGAGGCAGATGCCAAACTTGTTTGAGCAAGTCCAACAAGATGAGAAAGGGCACGGTTAATAAAACGAGTTGCTCCAAAGTTTGCATGGATGGACAGTGAAGTATGAGTGAAAGAATGATGGTGCAGTGTTTTGGGAAGATGAGCCGTATATCTGATTGGGGAAACAAATCACACGACGAAAGGAAATTATAGGGGGTACCCCACATGGGTACACGTTTTATTCAAGTTTTCTTTTCTAACCGATGGTGTGATGGTGGCGTGATTTTTTTCCACCAATCCCAGACCCGGTGATGACATTACTCCATCACGTGAGGTCAGCTACAAAAAAGGAGTGACTCATTGCCTCACATTCATTGCTTGCTCGTCGACACGAAATACCGAAGATTGATTGATGTGAAAGACAAGCCGTTTGATGCGCCATTGCACTTCGATTGGCAACCATCTATGCTGTTTTTCGCGGAATGCTTTGTCACCATGACAAGTGGTGGGATGTGATGCGTGAGATCTGTCTGTTACCGAAATGCACCATGACAGGATGGCAGCATATACTTGGCGATGACCGGCAATGAAATCAAGTGGTGAGGCGCAACCGGTATCGCAGGACAAGCTATTGTCATCACTGCCATTGACTCTTGGACCACCGATTGTCCGTGAGTGATACTAATGTACTGCTTTTTCATCAAATGGTCCACTGAATTTATTCTCATTTTGTTTATGTTTATACAGATTGACATGATGGTGGAAAGGTGCCATGAGCCCATCAACCTCGACAAGCTGATGAATGAAGGCATTGCCTTTTCGATCGAACAGTCCAAATCCAAATTGACAGAATTAGCAGTGGGCATGCAACTGGTTATGATTGGGCGACGCTCACGTCGTTACGACACATTAGAGAAAGTAATGACACGTTTGGACAAGATATTTAATGTCATGTCAGTGATGGAACAAATCACTGTACACGTGAATGTTATCCATTGAGCTTGTTTATTAAACTTGTTACAATGATTGCTTATGTTTTTTCATTTGTCATGTTCATTTGAATAAAACGTCCAAAGTGGGATAGACAACGGATACTTCTTCTTGTGTTCCTACAATAGCCGTCTTATCCTGTAACTCAGGAAGGCACACCTATAGCTCGGTCATACCCCCACAGGGTAGATAGTCTTGTAAAGTGGGATTCCACCAATATCACTGTTCCATATCCAAATCAAAGACATACAGGGGTTTGCCTAATATCTGAGCCATGGCCACACTCCCACCCGTACCGCCTAAGACATGCTTGCGTGCATCATCAAAATACCCCAAAGCCAGTACGAAGGAAGCATCCTTGACCATGTGATAATTATGCTGTAAATACTGTAGGGTGATGGGATTGCTAACAGAGCGACCCAATCGAAAAGCCACCTGGGTGACGGTGGGTGTGGCGGCATCCAATGCTGCCCTGGATATGGGTGTGATGGACCGTGCACGAGGGTGACAGGGTGGGATCAACACCATGCATTGATGACAATACTTGTGACATAAATGTTCCACATGCGTATCCACGCCTTTGGCGCCACCCGTATAAATGGTTAGCGGCATAGTCTGAAATTAAAAAAAGTCTGAATTAATGATGATCATTGGAAAGGGCATTCCAAGCCCACATGGTTTGCGGCTCATCATTGGCATACATGAGGGGTCCCTGCCATTCCCGGTAGGTGACGGTTTGTTCAAATATACGTCAGACTGTTTTGCATTGATCACAATTATCGAGAATCCAATCCACGCCTTTTCCTTGGGCAAAAGCATCGTCTTTGCTATCAATGCGATGGTTGCATAACAACCCATCCAAGAGACGATCGCAACGTTTTTGCTAAAGCACCTGCTGGGCATTGACTTAGGACAGAGACGGAACACGTGAGACTGTCGACGCAACCATCATTTGACAGGCGCATACTCTAGCACAACAATCATGCCATATATCGCTATTGCATTCACCGTGGATATGATCGTGACACCAATTTTGACCATGATCGTTGGTAGCCATAACATTGATAGTGGCTATGGGAAGCGTCGATAACTCCCTACATCCCTGTCCTTCCGGACCACCATGGACTGGGAATTTTCGAAAAATCGATAGAGACCATTCATGGTGAAGACACCCACGTGCCATCGTTCTAGGGTGAGATGCTGTTGACACCAGTGGGTGACATCATCCCTCAGCTGAAGGTAGGGATGAAATTCATGATGGTTGTGATCAAAAAAGAAGGGTTCAAAAGGTAAGCCATGGACAGTGTTGGTCTGACTATCCACTCGGGCCTTGACATCCTCTGATAAAGTGGCGTACGCCATACCGGGTGGTTAAGTGTATTTGAACAATACGTGATGGTGCCCCGTCCAATCCCAGAAACCAAGTTCCCAAGAGATATACTCATCAAGGGATAAAACAAACCCCTGACTATAAGCCAAGAGACCCACTTTGTGCAAAGACATGATATACGACTTACAGTGGAACGGAGATGGAATGAACTGGCAAGAAAAGCAATGAATCCATCCTTTTTATAACATGATGGAATGATACGGGATTGGTGGGAAAAAATATCACACCATTATCACGAGACTGATGGATTGGTTCGGGATTGGTGGAAAAACATCACATCATTATCACAGGACAGATTGATGAACAGGTCATGGGTGTATAAGAAAAGGTGTTGTCGAGGTTAGGTTCATTTGGTGGGGTGAATTGACATGGAGCGTCAAGCCACACAACCAGCTGTCCTGCCTACTGGATGCAAACGATGTCGAGCCACTGCTAAGAAGAATGATGAACAAAAAGCAAAAGAACTAGAGGCAAAAGCCACAGAAACACCCAGCAGTGAACTGATTGTTGCCCTGAGTGTTCTACCCTAAGCTGAAGAAGCACCAGTACCACCACCCCAATCACTAAACGAGTTGATGAATCATACCTTAAAGGACTACCATGAAGAATGTGTGGATGAAGGTACGTGGCAACCTGATCCTGCCACAGACGTGGGTGAATGGGAAGAGTATGAGCTGAACGAGATGGATGCTAAAATGAACGACATGTTGTACCAAGCTTGCCCGTTTCACCCCCACCACTTCATCTATTGTCTCAACCCCCAGACTGAATTTGCAAGTTTGAGGTACAAGTGTCCGCAAGAGAGTTGTCCCGTGTATTTGTTCGAAGTTGCAAAAACTGAAAGAAGACACCCGTCCCCAAGTGCGGGCCAAATTGCAACAAGGTTCGCTGAAGTGCAAATGCGAATGGACCCCCAAGATGACGTTGAATCACACCTCCAAGATTAAAGTCTTCTTTAGCGGTGGCGAGTATTTCTCAGGGCAACAACCCTGTGGCTATTTTCAATGGTCCTTTGTGGCGTCCCAGAGACCAAGCACAACCCCTCCCGAGAAGATGGGTCAAAGAACCTGTCCCCTCATGAGACAACGCTGGCTTGACTCCCATGTGGAAGACAGGAGAATTGTCCACACCTTTCGTGTCCCAGCAAAGATGGTTGAACCAGTTTGCTGAATCGGCTGAAGCCCAGAGAAACCAGAGGCACCATTTTCATAAAAAGTACCGTAGTGGAACATTGTTTTGAACAAAATGTCTCTATGAAAAAAATATTGAAGAAAAAGACATCAAACTATCTTGTGTCAGTATGTCAATGTCGTTGCCACTCACTTACGAGGATCCTCATGAACGAGGGGTGTTGGGTGGGGTAGAGCCTTTTGCTAACACCCACCAACTGAAAACCCCTCAAGCGCAACGTATTCTCTAATCCATGCTCAGTTATACGTTACATAAACCCCGACGGTAATCGCTTCCCTACCACACCCACCCTGGTGTTTGACTAAGACGAGCAATAGCAGACAGCGCCCGAGGTCTGGGACAAACTCTACGGCCAGCGCTTGGACCAAAAGACCCCACCCCTCAAATGTCAAGTCGGGGATCGCGTGCAACTCAACAAGAAACATCGTCCATTCACAAAAGGCTAATTACCGGGGTGGACAGTTTGTGGTCATGCACGTTCGTTGTCATTCAGTGGTCACGTATCGACTCAGTAAATGGGACGAAACGCCTATAAAACGCACGTTTTACGAACCCGATGTACAGAAAGTGCAAGTGTCGGACAACTCATTATTTCGTGTGGAAAAAGTCTTAAAACGAAAAGGACGGAACGTTTTAGTGCGGTGGAAAGGGTGGCCGTCCAAGTACGATAGTTGGATTCCAGCCCAACGTCATGGTCCGACGAAAACAAAACACCCCGCGTAGAAAATTGCAGTGGTGGGAAAAATTAGCCAGTCTCACCAAGGAACAATGGGAGTACGCCAATGCCTTTCATCAGGGCGAAGAAAGAGCCCGGCAAAGAAAACAATGCCAATGCACAAGTCAGCGACTGCCGATGCAAAAGAAAAAACCCAGAAAACAAAAAACCCGCTTGACCCTGAAGGAACTGGCACGGGCCTTTCCCGACATTGCTCAGCAAGTGTGTTTTCATCCCAAACAATTGACCTACAAGTCGTTGGTGAGTCGCTTCCCTGCCACCAAATACAAAGTGGCCCAGTGGCTATAACAGGACTGTGAACCCTCAGGAGATCATCATCATCATGAGTGACATCCAATGATTGACACCGATCAGCGATCCAACCAACAAGTTTCCCCAAAATGCCAACAACAGTTTCAAGGTATGACTGTCTGAATGTCTCACCTTGCCGGGCGATCAATGGCATGCCTCGTTGTTGTCCATGACCGTGCCCGATGAAGGACAGAGCAGTGGTGTGATCGCCCGTGATCCTTATACCAAAGTGGTCCGATTGGGTCTGTGTATGGGCGTTTGAAAAATGTGTTAGGGACTTATCGACTGATAGAATTCAAGCGAAAAGAATATGCTGTGGAGTTAGAGGATGTGATGAATGCGGATCTCTTTGTGACCTCTGGCCTCATGTTTTGGCAACGGGTGATGCAAGCGGTACACAACAAAGTCATGATCACACTAACCAAAGAACAAGAAGACATGTTGAGTGATCGAGATGAGATTCCCATTGTCGGTGTCAAAAAAAAAAAGGATGCCAACCTTGGGTTGAAAGAAGATGCTTTGATATTGCATGCTATACACAAAGTGGAACTGATGAACTCAGCCAAAACGACAGCTCTGGCCTCCTTTGCCATTGACTTTTCTGTGGCCGAAAAGTTTGGGTTCGTTGTCAAAACACTGGTTGGGACCCAATTTACAATTCACCCTCCCCGACATCACCTACATGGACTCGACAGAACCTGCCGACTCCTCGATGCGATCAACCTGTAATTGGAATGGAGAACCTTATGTGGGGATTTAACCCATCAATCTGACGACAAGCGTGATGAATAAGTTATTCAAAGTGGAAAATAACCGATTGCAACTGTCGCTCTAAGTGGAATGGCGTTTTAACAACCTCAATGCCTCCTTCAAAAAGATCGTGGGTGTCAGGCAATGTATGGCGATAGTGTATTCCGATGTGGTGGAATCTTCGGTGGTGGGGAGTGGCAAAGTTCCCCTCTTGTGCGAAGTGCAGTTATCAAGAACAGGCGATGGACGAAGTACAGTGGAATCCCTGCATCACCAATGTTCGAGGGAATCAACTGGATATCATCGAAGTGGAGATTGCCACGCCCAACGGACCCCTGGCCATCCTACCTCCTGGCAAAACCATCGTAACCATTGGACTCAAACAGCTATAAAAATGCCACACACCCCCGGGTAGAGAACATACACACAGAACAACAGCACTATGCGAGGAGGAGTTTAACACGCGAACACACGCACGTGGTCACGTCCCAGGAGGGAAAAGGATTGGCCAAAGAGTTGATCAAATAGCGGCTCCTCTCATCGTCCAGCAAGCCCAGGCGGGACTCCAAGATATACAAAGAGGACTAAATGAGGGGAGCAAGTCAAACGCAGCTTGAAACGCAACTGGTTGGACAGGATTGCCAAAGCCCATGACACCGACTATGGCAAAGCCAAGGACTTGAAGGATAAATGGGCTGCCGATCGCAAGATGATTGCCAAGATCGATAAACTACCAGGCTGTAAAACCCTGATGGAACGTATCGTCAAAAATGTTATGAAAGCTAAACTCAAGTTGGGCATGTAAGATTGTATTAAGTTCCCCCATTTTTTAAAACGAGTAATGAAAGAGACGTTATTATATACACACGATTCATTTTATTTGGTTTCGTTACAAGTAATGGTCCATCTGATCCAAAGAGTTCATGCAAATCGCCTGCACAGTGTCCTCCTCCTCCTCATTCTCTTGTTCCATCCACTCAAGAAGTTGCCATGGTAAGGGAAAGGGACGTGCCAGATGGTTGTCTAACCAGCTCCAATGGTTCCGTTTGGCCGCCTTCACACAATCAGCATAGCGTCCACGCTGAGTCTTTGCACCCCTCGGCTCCCATGGCTCGTTTTTTCTCGGTGGCTTTTTCTCAATGTCGCACATTCAGCCATCTCCGGTACTCTTCAAACGTCCCCTCTCGCACCATTTTTTCTTTCTAGGTTTTTTGACACAGAGGATTTTTCTGGCACACTTCGGCCCGTTGGTCGTCTGACATATTGTGATAGCGTCGCTCTCCCACGGTCGCTTTGTGTTTCTTGAATGTTTCGTATTCTCCCTCCGCCTTGAGTTGGGCTATCTTTTCCCGATATCGCTGTCTGTTGATGGCCTTCATGTCCACCATCCCGTCCACAGCTGTTTTCTTCCTCACCCTGTATTGTCCAATTTTTTGGCTTGTTGGTACATGGTAGAGAGACCTCAACTGCTCGGTACACACTTGGGCCAAAGCACGTAATTTTCGAAAAGGGTTCTTGGCCTTGGCTCCACATTCACGTTGTTGTCACACAATCCTCTCCCTGTTGCTGTGGTAATAAGTGCGATTGATCGCTCTCACCTTTTCATGATGGCTGTCTCGGTATCGATTGCACGCCTGTCTGTTAAGTTCTTTTCTTCTCACTGTCTGCTTGGGGGACGGTGGGCGTTTCGGTCGCGGCTGTTGTTGTTTCTTCTTTGCTGCTGGATGTTGTTGTTTTCGTTTCAAAATGGCCTCTCTATTCTTCACATACCATTGTTTCACGGTTTCAGGATCTTGGTTAGGCATGACGAAACTGGTTAGTGTCAAGGAGGTTTATCTATAGCTATCGTCTTGTCCGACAATCATAGCCCTCGGTCCAGGGATGGCACGGGTGGAGGAAATCTGGTACCCATAGGGGTCCACCCCTGATGTTCCTCCTGACGATCAAACCCCTCACCTGAGAATTCGTTTTCCACCAAGCCTTGATCACGATGCATCACCTGATTCCTTTTCCACCAATCTCTGATCATGATGTTGCTCCTGACGATCACCTGATTTGCTTCCACCCATCCCAGATCATGTGATATCACCTGTTTTGTTCTATAAAAGCCATCCCCTTGTGCGGAATAATTCAAATCACCTCCGCGGTCAGTGCATGTTTCACCAACTATGACAAACTGTGTTCCTAATGTGGACGACATGTTTTATCACTTCAGCAATAAAGAAGAAGGAGAGGACGCCATTTTGGACAGAGCCTTTGACCGGTGGGAGCAGCTGGGTAGTGGCTCTACCCATGGTCCACTCTTTCAATTCAATATGCAACCTATTGGGAGAAGATGCCGCTGGCACAATGTCTTGGAGCGGGCGTAATTCAATGCTCAGCTGCCCTAATTGAGGAATCCTGTGGATGGGGATAATATTGGGCTAGCCTTGACTGAAACCTTGCATAATGCCATCGAGGCTGAAGTACATCGACAGCAGCGACCTGCTCATCATTTTGTCAATTTCGCTCTCACCGCTCATGGTTTCATGCATGCCTACCAAACAGGTAATTTCGCCATGGATGAGTTCTTGCAACGGACTGCTCGATTGGATGAGATGTTGGCCAAGTTGGCAAGCAAGTTAAACAGCAATGAGTCCTTCAACCCCGAATGCGGTTTCCAAGCGGATGTGGTGTTTGTGTCCATGCCAGGTCTGGGTCCAGGTCGAGGTAACAAATACAACCCTGGACGTCGGTGTCTGGACAGAGAAAACAAGAAAAAAAGATGCATCATCACCATCAAAAACAGACATGCATTAGGCTGTGCTCGCGCCATCGTCTCCATGCGAGTGCATTGTCACAAAGGGGAAGGAAGTGCAGGTCATGGCCAATGGGAAAATTTAAAGCGTGGGTATTCGGTGCAACAACGGCAAGCCCAGGAACTGCATCACCAAGCAGGGATTGACTTGGGTTAGAGGAGGACTTGGAGGACTTGGATTAGAGGAGCTCCAACAATTTCAACATGCTTTGGGCCCTCAATATCAATTGTTGGTGATGGCCCGTATGAAAACTTTCTTTTTGATCTTCAAGGGTTCCACAGCACTGCACCAGATTTGTTTACTCAAATCCAACCATCATTTTGATGGTTGCATGTTGTTTCCTGCTTTCGTGAATCATTCGTATTATTGCTGGATTGCGAAAAGGGCTTCAACACTAACGATGGAACCCACCATTCGCGTCAAGATAACCACTGTCGTGCTTGTGGGCGCTTTGACTGTTCAGATTATGTTCGTGGCACTCGACCCTCCGATTATTGTACGCATTGTCACAACAACTTTTATGGTGTCCAATGCAAACAACATCATTTTGTCACCAAACTGTGCCAAACGATGAAAACATGTCTCCACTGCCAGGCCCAGTACACCGTCGTCAAAGGCCAACGTCATAGGTGCGAATATGCCAAATGTCCCGTGTGTGATGACTGGGTCTCCATCCATGACCACAAGTGTTACATTCAACCTGTCGTAGAGGAGGAAAAAGAACCTGAGGAGGATGGAGAAGGTAGAATGGAGATGCCACGCCCTCTGTTTGTCTACGCTCATTTCGAGGCAGAATGGCATCTTCGTAGCCAATTTGTTTGCCAAAAATCCAGGTCGCAAGGCCACAGCCAATTTAATGCTTAACAGGTATATCCGTTCCGTTTTTTTATTTTTCATTTTACCCATTCTCATGATTCCTTTTTGTTTGGCAGTTTCTGGGGCAAATTTGCTCAACGTGTCAATAAACCCACCACCGTCACCGTCAAAGATCCATCTCATTTGTTCAGCTTATTGTCCGAGTACGCCCTCGACATCAGTACCCTCCGATTGTGTACCGACAATACTTTGGAGGCTGTCTATACTAGTGTGCATGACAATGCCGTCAAGGGCACCAAGACCAATATCGTCATTGCTGCATTCACGACCTGTCATGCTCGGCTCAAACTTTACGAGTCGTTAGATGCCCTCCAAGTAAGTAAGTCCTTTACTATGATATCAATAGTGTGGTGTACAAATGGCGCCCCGGTCAACCCTTCATCGCCACTGGCGACTTTCTTGGGGACATGACGGATGAACGCGATGGTGACGTTGTCACAGAATTCGTCTCAGCTGGTGCCAAAAACTACGGTTACGTGACAAGGGAGAGAAAAGTGATCTGCAATGTCTGCAGATTCACCTTGAATGTTCGCGGTTAGGCTGTCCTTAATTTTCACACCATGAAAAACATCTTGGCAGAATTGGACAATCCACAGGACCATTGTCACACGCTGGACGTGGTCATGCCTTATTACTTCCAAAGGGATTTGGAATAAAACCGGATCAAAGTCATTCCACGTGTAAAGCATTATGGACTAGTTTTCGATTCGACAAACGCCTGATCAATACAAACACTAAATCGAGTTATCCTTATGGCTATGAGACGATCGGAGAGGAGGTGGACCTCTTGCTGGACTTGTAAATAATGGAGGGCGTGACATGGCTCGCATGGTTGCACATGTCCCGACTGTACAAAGGGCAACCAATCGAGGTGATATTAAACAAAAACAACCTGATTTCCGATGTTTTTTATTGACTTCCGGTCGTGCCGCTTGTTAGGGAACTGGGAAGTATTTTTTGAGTGTCCGTGCATGCGCACTAGGTCTATCTCACCACGTGTCCCACTTTGTGAGTCTGCGCATGCACAGGACCTGGGGTTGTGCATGTGCAGTTGGTCCATGGGTCATGTGACCAAATGACCTGCAAATTAGGTCACGTGGACAACTTAAACAATAGATCCTTTTGTCTTTGCTGCTCCCTGATTGGCTACATCCTATATTAGGACCTATTACTACTAGCCCTTTCTTAATCCTGTAATATAAGTTTAATTTCAACAACCTCAATTTTTAGTTCAAATCTTTGGCACTTGGTATCTACAGTTTGGACACTGATAAAATATAGATTTACCCAGGGCTAAAAGCGAAGCTGTCGTTAATATACTTATAGTTAAATTAAATTCTATAATGCTAAATGGTGAAGGCCATGAGAACAGCAAAACACACAAGTTTTTGTACATTTCTTTGCCATTGTTTTGCACGACTGCAACGTGAAACTTCCAGAAACGTCCTGGTTACACGTTTTAGGGAGGAAAGGTTGCATGTGTTTCTGCCGCTTATTTTCATCTTGGTGGCCACTAGCTTCTCACCGCCACTGTAACATTTCATGTTCTTTAATTTGGGCGGCGCCCAAATAGAGTAATCGAGTTCCCTTGTTTTGATTCAAAGTTGCAACAGGCACGCAATACGTACGAACGTAAACAAGCCAAGCCACATGCATTTAGCTTCGTTACATACCACCGACAGATAACGCACGGCAAACAAATCAGCAATAAAAACAAACTTTTTGAAAAACAACTTACACTGAGTGAAACAAACTATTAAATAATTTAAATTTTCCCTTTGGAAAATAATTGTCCTCGCAGCACACGATTTTGTCAGAACCAAAATTTCTTGGATGCATAGATAACCTAATTTTCTTACCCAAGGTGCTGCGCTGCGCGCACAAGAACTCCGCTATAATGAATCGCCGCTGACGGAAGTGGCAAAATGTGTTTGTAATGAGGGGGCTATGCTATATCGGGGTCTTGTCCAATACATATTGCCACAAAAATGGTAATGAATACCATTCGTTATATTAGAAAGCCCTGTGCACAAGGCTGATGAAAATTCGTTTAGGAAATGGCTAATTCGGTCTCTTTTTTAATTCCGTGGCTACCTGAATCCTCATTATATTAGAGACTTATAAAATACATTTTGCCACAACTAAGGTGAACATTTAATTCGTTATAAAAGGGAGTTTGCTTAAGCATAATGATTTTGTGAAGCAAAGAAAACGGAGGATGCTCATGAGAAATCACTCAGAAAACGGCAAATTTGGGGCATACTATTACTAGTAAGCTGGCTGCCGTATCTTGGTAGAGAAAAGAAGGGACAATATTGTAGAAAAAGAAAGTGATAGCTCGAAAGCAGAAACAAGAACAGAAGAGCTATACAGACACAGAATTGATAGACCATCTCAGGGTCATGTCGTCTCCAACGAACATGTAAGTAGCAAAGGAATGTGTAAAAAGTAAAAAAAAAAAAAAGGAATTGAATTAACACAGTGCAGTGGAAAAATTAATGCAGGCAAAGCCTTACATATTTTTACGGTCTAGTTAAGTTACCTTGGAACACTCTTCTTTAGAACGGAAATTATGATTATTTCCTGTATTCTTTTTATCTGTTTGTGGGTTGCTAACTGGTTCTTCTGCCACTTTTTTCTTTTTCTCTTCTTTCTCCTCTTTGCTCGCTGTGTCTTGAGGCATCAACTTTTCCATCTGAAAGAGTCTTCTTCTGTATTTATTGTAGCCTTGAATCGTCAGCTCTTGACGGTATAATGCTTCTTCTATTTGCTCCCATTCTTTCTGTCCCTCTGTGCTGAGGACCGGATAAACTAAAAAACATTATCGATTTTAATTCATTACAGGGATAAAATGTAATGTACACGGTTTGGTACTCCACTTACGCTCACTTCAGGAGCTATGACTAGTGAAAGCAATGTATTCACTGTATCTTTAACTTATCTCAATCTTAAATAATATGCTAGTTAGTCTTAGGATCTGTTTTCTTCTGTTGGTTAAACTTAAAGTGTTTGTGAAGGTGGCTAATACGAAAGCAAATGTTACTTTGGCCACCACACACGTCGAATATAGCATTATCTGCGTTTTATTTTATGTTATTTATTTGAATAATTACGAAATCTGTGCTGTCACCTTTAATTTTTCAACTGTAACACAAATAGTGTGTAAAAAAATTGAACCTGAACCTAGTTCACTTTTGTTAAAAATGAGTTGAGGACTAAAAAACAAGTCGAAAGTGCAAAAAGAAATAAAGTCAAACCTTTGCTAGGGAGCTCCTCAAAAAACATTCCCAGAAAAATCTTAAGAGCCAGCAACAGTTAACAGTGAGAAGTACAGCACAGCTATAAAGCTCCTCCAGTAACCTCAGCCACAATTTTTCTTCTTATATTTCATGACTTGTACTTATTTTGGCGTTGAAACTCACCTAGGAAAGCATCTATAGGACATGCCAAAGGAGACTCAAATCTCAGTTCATAATGGCAAATAGCGGGTTCTTCAACTGAAATAACCTTGTTAACATCTCCACATCTCAGAAATGCCTAAAAATTGTACATAATATTAATTTATCAAAGACTTACTATGGAAGGTATTGAAATACAGTCCTAATCTACCGTAACCAAAATGCAAAGATTTTGTGATTGCTCTCCAGAATCGACCCACTGGGGGTCTCTAAGAGGCTGTCCAGACAAATCTAACTGTTGGAAGTGAATTAATTGCATACAATTTCTAAGTTATGACATGTGTAATTCCACGCAGCCACTGAAAGTTCTTTGTATACTATAAGTGGCCCAGTAAATGTACATACACTGAACAAAAACATCACACCAGGCATCAAGTGGTTGCTTAAAGGAGGTAAGAAAAAAACAATGGAAAATTATAAAATTGTCACCACAAAAAGTGGCTGTGGTCATTCTGTACTACATGTGGTCTGTTATGAGACAAGCTAACTACAGGGCTTTTACTAGGAAAAATGTGGTGTTTCAGTCACTTATGGGAGGTAGTTGAACATGGAGGTTCAACTGCAATCAAATTTTTATGGATTGGGGGAAGTATCCCAGACATATTCATAAAAATGACATTGTACACAAGTTCAAATGTAGATTTTGTATTAAACAGTTTTGAGATAGTGAAGGTTATAAAAAGGTGAATCATGATAGTTTTGGACTGTACCTTGGTTTGTCGTGGTATGTTGCCTGGACACATATCACCATTTGCTAAAAGCATGGCTTCAAAAGTGTTGTTGAGGATAACCCACTCTCTCCACACACTGGCCAAAAGAAACAAAACATTTTTGTTAGTTTGCATTTACTTTGGAGTGAATTGTGACTAAAATGTTGTCTGACCCATCAATGAAAACCTGGAAACAAGTTAAGATCTTTTGGTTCTATAATCAAAGAAATGAATACTACAAATCACTCTTTGCACGAAAAAAGAGGCAATATTATTGGTCTGCACGCTACCTGTGTGGTAGTAGAGGTCATTTTCTCCAAAGAGTAATTGTTTGTAAATCTTTCATACATGGAAACAAGCTTTTGAGCCAAACAAGAGCCAAGACATTTTGGTAGGTAGCTAGAACACAACGCTGGTTCCAGTTTTATGTACTTTCATGCATCTCTTACCCTAAGATCCCTGCAAATGCATTCCACCTTGCAGTTTGTTCCCTTTGAGTAACATTATGGAATGGACAGAACTCATACTTGTAGCTGAAAAGAACATAAAATAATGAGATAAAAACTGTCAAAGTACAGGGTATCTGAAAATCACGAAAGTGCATTATATAAAATCATTACCCATTATGTATTAAGGAAAAACACTTTCCAGCTAATACTTGAAGATGAGTTGGACCTGTACAGTAATAAAAAGTCATGCATCAGAAAAGAGTTAGTTGTAGGAGTCAAACTATACATTTTATGATTTATGTACATACACTGGTAAATTCAAGAAGGAAAAAATCTTGCACAAAAGCCAATAGGTAATGGTAAAGGGACTGAGTGGAGTCCAATTCGGCCTGTAATCATACGAGTGATTAACAAAATTGGACTACCACGTAGCGGGAGTCCGATTTGTTTAATCACGAGAATGATTACAGACCGAATTGGACGACACAAAGTTCTGTTACCAATTAATCATGACTTTGACAAAATTTGTGATATATTAGGCTCTTTTTTTGAATCAAAACACAAGAAATTCCGAGATTTACTTTGCTAGCAGTGAAAAAAAAAAGCCATTTAAGTGTGTGTGATAGCACGTACTGTCCAATTACTTAGGCATGATGCGTACTGTCCTATTAACCCATCCAGGGAGGGTCAAAAGAGCAAGCATTTGACTTCTCAGGGTAAGTTTTGATCAACGGAAAAGAAATTAAGTTTTAGTTACACTGTAGCAGGGAATTTGAGTTATCGGAGTTTGAGTTTACAGAGTACAAATGACTGATAAACGGGGGTCAAATCTAAGGGAAATGGACTTAAATTGAGTTAGCAGGTGAGTTCAAGTTATCCAAGTTAGATTTACCAGGGTTCTGCTGTCACATTTTAGGAGAAATAATTATTGAAATATTAAGGGGCTTTAATTCAGTTCCAATAATAAATTACAAAAACTATTTTATGAAGAAAATGTGAAGGACTGGAAAATTAGTTGGTGGTCATTAAAAGCAACATCTAAAGGAGATTGCAGAAGTGTGTACTCTGATCATTTTAGAACAAAAGACTACTTAAATTACCTGAAACTGGACTAGGTTTCACTCTGGCTACAAGCTACAAATAACAAAGAAAAGTAAATAAATAAAATGTAATCACTGTCAGTGATCATTAATTTTTATTTCATTGACAAGTTTATCATGAGAGTGATTTTCTATTCTGTAACCAGAAACATTATTATAACCCTGAAGTGTCTAACTTCTCCTTATCGGTTAAGAAGCATGCTTGATTTTTTTTTGCCCTCGATCAGAAGCATAGAAATTTATTTGCCCAAATAAGGAATCAGAGAATTGTAGGCATCCATGTCATCTCACTTTTTGGTGTATTTTTTTGCCATCATTGCATGGCAAATTTCAGATTTCATGGAGAACAGAAATAAACAACCACAAATTTTTCTTTCTCTTTCTGAATGTGCAGATGGTTCTTACGAATTCAACTCCAGGAAACTTGTCAATGTTTGATGAAGTGAGAGAGTTGGAATAATCATGCTGATGTTTCAAGGAATGCAAAGTCACTTTGTAAGCAACGTTTTTTGCCACCATCCCCATCGTGGCATCTAAATATCCCTAATGACCTTGAGAGAGTCAGCAGATAAGAGTGCCCAGCTAAAGGAATTTTTCCTCTTTTCTTATGTCCTGCATTTTGACAGGTGAAGTGGGTGTGCTTGAGTTGAGTGGACTATTTTGTGGTTGTTTGAAGTTCTACAGCGACATCAAGTCATGTTTTGATTTATTTTCAGTACAAATGCAGTAGTCACACATATCACTTACAGGCTTAGTAACTCCGACCACATATATTAAATCTTGGAAATCAACTATCGGAGTTGAATTGGATCTGTGAGTCTTGTCATGAAAGGAGCCCATGATAGGACTCTGCAAAATAGCAGCTGCAAAAATGTATTGATGTTCATGGTTTGGGAGCATGCCCAGACATTAATGCCAATAAGGAAAATTAGTTGCCGAAATTATGTAATTGAAACAGACTTGTCTGATTTATAAATCATTGTTGACAAGTTATATTTTCAATAAATGTCACCAACTTAGTAATAAGTCAGTCGCTTTTTGAATAATTATTACCTTGTTATCATTTTGTGTAGGGCTACCTGCTGGCTGATAAAAGTTGTTCCTTAAGAGAATAAACAAAGTAGTTAGTTTAGCACTTATTTTCTGTTGGTATATCATGACATGAGTATGTGACTTAATCTATTCACACTTACAGTTTTTGTTTATTAAAACAACACACCCTCTAAATGGGCACTAGAACCCATTTCAATAGCATTTAGGCACAATTAATTAGGCTAATAAAGCTTGAAATACCACACATTGTGACTGGTAGGCCCAAGACACATTGCCTTATACTTATTTTTGCTGGAACAAGACCCATTTTTGGCAAATCAAATAATAATTTTTAAGTTACTGTAAAGTACTGTAGAATCTCGATAACTTGAACTTGGACAACTTAAAAAAAAGTCTCAATTCCTTTAGATTTCACCTCACTTTTCACTTTTTTTACTCAGTTAACTCGAAACTTGGATAACTTGACTTCCCCTCTAACTTGAACTTAATTTCCTTTCCATGATCAAAATTTCACTGAAATTTACCCCAATAACTTGAATTCTGGTTCTTGTATAACTAACCCCACTTAGATGCCAGGCCGCTAACAACTCTTTTGGTATACAATTGGTAAAAACACTAAAACTGACACTACCAGCAATTTGTTTTAATTGGTGCAACAAGCAGATCCTGTTATATCATAAGAATGCATTACAATGACTGTTACCATTTCTGATGAAATAAGTGAAATTTCCACTGTACTATACACCGAAGTGCTGAAAAATCAGTAACTATTAACATGACATGGCAAATTGAATAATTCAATCTATCCCGATAACTCAAACCTCTACTAACTTGAACTGGTTTTAGTTTCCCTTCAGAGTTTTAGTTATCGACGTCCTACTCTAATAGCTTTACAAAACAAGATATTGAATGATGAAAGGAAATGTCTTATATTACTGTGAATGTACCACTAACATGGGCTTTAAAATCTGCATTATTTTTGCTATGGACATAACAAATTATTTATTACATATTGCATGTAATAATGCAATAAATTAACAGACTTTACATGAAAGAAATAATAATTTAATTATAAAACTGATAAGCTGTTGTAGTAATACTCACATTCCAGATCTGTAGACAGCTGGCTCTTCAACAATTTTTACTTTTCCTGGTCTTGTTCCTACAAACCAGACCATAACCTTTTTTCACATAGTCATAAAATGGTGATAAATGTATCATTCTCAAAACCTTTTTAATATTAACACGCATGGTGAGTTAATGCAGAGTTGTGACAGTATATAGTATCCCCAAACTGCTTGCCCTGAATAGCTTTTCCTAAATATAAATAGTGTGAATGTACAAGTATTATGTATTTCCTTTGCATTAAATAAAGTTACTTGTTGTTGTGGCCTTAATTTCAGCTGTCTCCTCGGATACTCCCGAGAGAAACATCTGAATCAGTAAGCCACTGATGCCATCCAGTGGCATTACTCCCTGAATAAACATTGCCAGTCCCCGGCCCTTGGCCTTCGTTATATTGAGGTTCCACTGTATTTGCAGTGTATGGATAATTATGAGAAATTTTAGCAAGACTGTCATTTGATATTGGGTAGATTGCATTATCAAGTGGACTTCAAATTCCAGCCATCTTTATCATAAACAGCAAAAACAGCCCATGTCTTCAAAACTATGACTTGTTAAATTGAACTACATCTGTACAGCACCGCTCAAAAGTAAGTTGACAGTCTTGACTCGAAATTTGAGACTTGATTCTCATGTCTCGAAGCTTGAACGAATCAAGTTTCAAGTTTCCAGAAACCAGCATTTTTGAGTGTTCATGACTCAAAAGGATTTCAAGAAAAAGATTTATTTCTCGCGAAACATAAAAAATAGCCATTTGCACTACAGCGAAAATTCACACCAACCGTCAGCGCTTAACATGTACAGGGACGACAGAACAAAATGGTTGTTTATCTTTAATTACGGATAATCGAGTCTTTGTATTTTTATAAGAATTCTATCTTGTAAACTATAAGAGATGATCATGACTTGAGGGTACAGCTGAAATTCAGGCTACTGTTGTTCTTTTTGTAACTACGAAAGTTAACCTCAAGGGGACTGCTAATTTGGTGAGTTATCCTTTGCACATTACAACAGTGAGTTATCATCATATGTTAAGAGACAAAATCTTGAAAATTCCACAACTTGCTGTAAGACCTTGAATTTATAAAACCTTGAGGAAGATCTTAAATTTTCCACATCTTGCTCGAAAGATCTTGAATTTTCAACACCTTGCTGCTAAATTCTTGATCTTGCTCAAGGAAGACCCTAATTCATGAAAATGTTTTGAGAACGAAACCCAGTCACTCCAACAAAGAGCGTGAATAAAGCCACCTTGTGAAACCCATTTCAAGAGGGGGGAGACTTAATATGAAACTCACCATGAAGTAAAAAGAGCAGAACAAAAGTCGACAGAAATCTTCGAGACATCGCCGCCATATTGGTTTCCTCCACGGCAGACGCGCCCGCCTACTGTTTGACCAGCAGCACTTGTTCCCAGTACTTCGCCTGTCGCTTGTGCGTCAATTCAAAATGGCGGCAA
This sequence comes from Porites lobata, assembly GCA_942486035.1. Lineage (NCBI taxonomy): Eukaryota > Metazoa > Cnidaria > Anthozoa > Scleractinia > Poritidae > Porites > Porites lobata. The sequence continues at coordinate 724,489 of CALNXK010000058.1, read as the reverse complement.
ACAAGAGAAAGTTTACGGTTCCATCTGTGGATGATTTGGACGTGAGAAACGAAGTGTCAAAGCCAAAATCGTTATTTAATGTTTACAAGAAATCCACTGGAAGTGGTCAGGAAACAACAGATGATTCTTTCCCGAGGGCTGGTCGTGCTAATGATCTTGACAATACTGAAAGCTCTCTGAAAACGATCCAAAAAGAAGTAAGCTTAGTAGAGTCTCGTAAAGAAAACGATTTGGGACAAAGAACTGTAGAGGACAACTGTATGCTAAATCACGAATCTTTAGTTAAGGAAGCTCTGCGTCCTGCTGAGAACAGCCTTCCATCAGCAAGTGACAGTGGAACTCTTAAACCTGCTGTTGTAGGAAAGACTTTTCGTGAAACGTTTGCTTTCCTAGACAATACAAGTCACTACAAAGAGACGGTTGCAAAGATAAAGGAAAAAGAGTATGTTATAACTGGTCTATTTACCTACCATAACCTCGCCAAGCTACAATTTCAGTATCTGGTCACCTCGCCACCAAGCCATCTTACCACCAATGAAATCACCACCAAGAAATATATTTAGCAATTATTCCTCAAGCCCTAATGGGATCTGCGTCAGTAGCCCATGAGGCTGAGGGCCAAATGGGCTATTGACCGAGAGGCCATGAGGGCAAGAGGAATAATAATTTGTTTTAGTAAAATTCAACAGTTGGTCAAAAATATTGAGACAAAACAACTTTAGCTAGCAAAACATGATTCAGACGCCACTGTTTTGGTTTTCCAAGCGGGCACTTTTCACTACTAGTGGGCTTTAACATATTGCCCAGTAGTAGCTCAACCAATCGGAATGCAGCGTTGATAATAGATCACTAGTTGGATTTTACTAAAACTTAATAGACCCCTTTATGGTCGTGAGGGGAGGGGGGGAATTCAAGAGTTTGTATGGGAATTCAAAGTCCACTAATTCTTCCTAATTAAATGTATTAGTCACTTTCTCTTTGCAAACTTTAACTAATGAACTTAAAGAAAGTATGCACTAAATGTGGAGTGCAAAGCAGTCCTTTGTCGCTTTTTGGAAAATTTGACGTCTTTCGTGCATTATCTGTAATTGTTTTGTTGTCCGTTTACAGAAAATGTATGGAAGAACTCAGGTTTTCTAAAAAAGCAACAAAGTACTGCTATGCAGTCCAGATTTAGTGTGTAGTTTCTTCTTCTTCCGGAAAGTGAACACTCTATGAAGCCTTAAAAGAAGGGCATTAGCTACTTAATTGAACAAGTTCTGAAAAACTTTTATCAGAAATGAGAAATGATATCTATAGGTTAACTGGTTTCCCCAGCGGCAGGATGTTGAGGACTGCTGCAGCAGAAAAACAGCTGTTTGTGTAATTTGATAAAGAGGCTTCTCTCTTGTGTTCTTGCATTTAACACCACTCTTCCCTTGCAGATCAACTATAGATACCAGAGTTCTTCCTGGTCCAGTCAGTAATAAGCCAAAAAGTAATGCAATTATTGTAAATCCAAGACAGGTAATTCCCAAAAGAGCACTGTTTAGTAATGTTTAGGGTCCCTGTACAAGTGATTGACCCGGCAGGAAAAAATTGTTTAGATTTTTCAGTTGCTGAAACTTAGTCCAAAGCAATGTTTTCTTTCACATCTAGACAGGTAGCAGAATTTATATGCTTGATTTTCATGCCAAATAATCCTGGTAATGTAAGTGAGACAGAGCAGTATTGATCATGATGGCAGTCAAAGAACAATGATGATAAATGATGTTGTAATACAGGCCAGGAAGCTGCTCCCATGAGCGTTCAGCATGCAAAGAAAGTAGTGTCCAATAGCCCGGGGCTAGTGGATTTTGCTATCGGGCAAGTGAATTCTGTTTTTAACTTGCCTGACGGGCAAGTGATGTTTTTTGAGGAATTGGAATAACAGGAGAACTGTGAAATCAATAAAAAAGCTTTTGGGGCTAGTTGAAATGACGTCTGGGCTAGTGCCCAAATGGCAAGCTGTAAAAACAATTTTCTTTGCACCCTGGCATTTCCTAAAAAGTGTATGTGTCAGTGTAAGGAGCCTTTATCACTGTGCTTTATTTATGTTGTTTTACCAAATTTCTAGAAAGGAAATCCAGTACTTAAGCATGTCAGGAATGTCCCATGGGAGATGGGTGACATCATTCCCGATTATGTTCTGGGTGCTACAACTTGTGCATTATTCCTAAGGTACATGTATGGACTTATTTTACTTTCTACTAACAGCTAAAAGTTATTGACGTGCCAGAAAGAGAACTGATAAATTAAAACTGTGCTGAAAATCAGCAATGGACATAAAGCCAAGAGAACATATTTTTTGTTTTGGTTTGTTTGTTTTCGTTTTGACCAAAAAAAAGGTTTCATTGTTTTATTTCTCTGCAGTTTAAGGTACCATCATTTCAATCCAGAGTACATTCATGAAAGACTAAGGCAGTTGGGACAGAGATTTGAGTTAAGAATACTTCTGGTTCAAGTAGATGTGGTATGGCAGTAGGATTAATTTTAAGTAGTATTTACTAAATTTGTTGTGAATGAATGTTTTACATTTATTGAAGGGGCAAGTTATGCTATATGTAGGAATGTGCATGCATACTTACAGTTTAAGATATGTAGGCAGTGAAAATCGCCATAAATCTGGTGACAAAATTTAAAATTATAGGCAAACACTGACAATAATAATTATTAATGGCAATAGTCCATTCTCAAGTTAGCTATGATCGCTGAATGAAAGAAGTGAAGATGCACTTTTTTACAGGCTTAGCCTCCACCTGGATTAATACATTTGTTACAGATCAAGTTTGACTTCAGGTTAATTTTGATTTAACCTAGGTTGATTATCAATTTCCTTTGTTTCCTAGCCCTAATTCATGAATAATCAGGGCTAGGAGATAAAGAAAATAGAAAATCATCCAAGGTTAACAAATTTTAACCTGAATTTAATTTTGACCTGACTAACATATTCACAAATTCCAACTAGAAGAAGACCTGTTTATTGCTCTGTCTGTTGTGTATTTTTCAAATTTCAAACACTTATTGCCAGAATTTGTGAATATTTTACTTTATGTTGAGGCTAACCCTTTATGAATGTGTCATTAATGTTTGTATTCAGCATCAATTTTGAATTTTAAACTGGACTATTGACCTGTGGTAATATCACCCTATGTACCTCAAATATTTGAATATAATATAATTATGTTTTTCTTCTCAAAGCATCTAAAAGCACAGTTTTATTCTTCCCACACTGCAGACTCAAGAGACTGTTTTTCTTTGTTTTCTCCTTATAATTACATATATTCTTTGTTATGTATATCTGACAATAACTTGGTTGGATTCTTTACAGCATATTCTTTTCAACTGTTTTAAAACTAGAAATTAAAAGGCTTGGGACTAACTAGAAAACTGACCAGTTAACTACACTTTTATGCTCTAATAACACTATGTATATTTAGCAATTATTTTTGTACTAAAAATTTTAACTTATTAAATTACTGGTAACCTCAAAGTGCAACAAATTCTTTCTTACAACCCTCTCTGCACCATAGTGATAGATTTTGAGTACTTTAAATTGTGGTTTTGAATGTACATGTAGTCATCACACAAATTGCAGCAGTTTAGGAATAAAATATAATTCTTCCAAGCATTTAGGGAAAATTAAAGTCAAGGAAAACAGTAGTAAGTACACACAGATAGCCAACTGTTTACTGTAAGTTGTAGATGCCCGCTATGAGGAATGAACCTTAATAGACGTCACTTGCAATGTTGGGTAAATGTTTTTCTTGTATTCAATGACTTCAGTCATGGCTGACTGTACCCTCCTTTTTTTTTCAGAAAGATCCTCACCAGACACTAAGAGAGCTTGCTAAGATGGCGGTGATGGCTGACTGTACCCTCATTCTTGCTTGGAGGTCACTAAAAATTAAACCTGATTTTAAGAAGAGTTTTGGCATAAACAAAACCAAACTAACCCTGGCCAATCACATAAGACAGATATATCATAACAATGTTAGCATCAAATGGTCAAAGCTGAGTCTTTGTTACTTGTTGGAAGTAGAAGGTTGTGTGATTGTTTAAGCAAAATCACATTTGAATCAGAACACTGTAGGATAAAAGCAGTGATAAAATATCTTCTGGTTCCATTGAATTGAGAACAGCCTTCCAACATCATCACCTGAGAATTTCAATCTGATCTTGGGTGGCTTTTACACTTGCATTTTGAACAGAATGAATGGCATACTGGATAAATTGATGGCAGATACTTTTAATTACAGGGTAGTTCAGACCACTTAATCTTGATGGGCTGTTATATAGACAATGATCAAAAGTGTCAAAGGTTTTAAATTCATTGCTGAGCATGTCCTCTTCATCAGTATCAACTGTGTGTGAAATATACATTAGTATATTAGGACTAATAGGATAAAAATGTTATTGTGTTGACTAAATCAGCCTAATCCTGCAGAAACCACATTTAACTTCTAATAATGTGTGTTTATTGTCATAGTCCTGAGGAGGCTGGAAGATACCTTGAAACCTACAAAGTTTATGAAAACAAGCCACCAGATGCCCTTCTTGGTCAAACTGAAGGCGATTATCTCAGTAAGGTAGTGCTTAATTTCTGTAGCGTGCTGTACAGTTCACTTGTATTCTTTGGCAATAATATAATATTATTGTTATATTACTCCACATTCTTGACAAGGTTGTTTCTTTAATAGCTCACAGACTGTCTGACTACGGTGAAGGGTATCAACAAGACTGACGTGGTCTCTCTCACTTCCACATTTGGGGTAAGCATTTTAAAATAATATATAGCTAGGATGACAACTATATACTAGGATGACAACTTCATCTTCAACTCATGATAACTATGCAAATATTTGTTATTTGATAGTCCCTTGCTAACATGACAACAGCTTCAAAGGATGACCTTGCATTGCTTCCAGGATTTGGGCCTCTTAAGGTATATAGTTTTTAGTATACTGCTATTTTAAATCAATAAATTTTGTCAGATTTGCAAAAAGCATACGGAACCAGAGTGCAAATCAATAATTATTGGTAATTTAATTTATATTTATAAAAAAAAACAAACTCAGTCAAAAAAAATGCAGACATGACTTTTTATACTCTTTTCTATAACACTGACAACCGAACAAAATTTTTTTTTCCTAGCATCAACTTAGGGATCAGAAACACGTTTTTGTTGAGGACATATTTTGATCAATTTAATTTCTTCATGTCTATTATTAAAGGGTAATCAGAAGACTTTGATCCTTCAATTTTGAATTATTTCCACTCATGTGTTTTCCAAAAAGCTCAAACTGCCCCTGACAGGCTCATAAAATTTTTAAACTTTTGAAAATACACACTGGTTCAAATAAGTTCCAAATTGAACTCTAAGTCGTATCATAACTCATACTAATACTATTCAGTTTGTCTCCCTTTAGGCCCAGAGACTTCACAATCTAATTCAGCAGCAATTTATTGCAAAGAGAAAAACAAGACTGGGAGATGGAAAGGAACACTAGCTTTATTGTCTGTTTTCTAAATTACTGTCCCTGCTATAAACACTGTCCTCCTTTCTTAAAGATGGATTTTAAAGACAGTCGAAATCAAGATCTAAGTTATGGTTTAATTTTCCAGCTGACTACTTCATCAAATTTTGCTCATATATAAGAAATCTATGTATATAGTTGCCTTGGTTGCACATCCAACATGTCGTACACTAATTAACCACTACAGTACAAGTCCTGGCAAACTCTAATTTTTAGAAAGGCTGTAAATAAGTCTTCATGAGATGTAAATATTGTACAATGAATGAGATATTATTGTCTTTTCATTGATCTTTCTAATTAATAAAAAATGTCAGCTTTTTTCCATGAGATAAAAGCAGTAATATCACATGGTTTCTCAGGGGACAAACAAGTGAAAAACTAATGCGATTACAATGCAATTACTTGTATTGGCAAATTTTATCACTTGTTTGCTCCATGAAATACCACGTGACATTGCTTTTATCACATCGATCCTAGAGTGCGTGCAAAAATGGTAAGTATCTCGAATAAGGTCTATTGCATGATGATATTTATCTTACTACAACTACCAGAATCCTTCAGTTTGTTGTTTTCTTTTGCAAACTAGGGCTCTCAGTGGGACTGACAAATTTAAGTAAGGAAGCAAGAACGAAATGAGTTCTGTTACTTGTAGTCAAATATCGTCATCGTGAAAATGACCTGGTGCTATAGAATGAAACCTATCGGAGCCCTATCGGAGCCCTATCGACGCGAGAAAATTTGTACAGACTCTCAAGGAGGGGCAGATTAGAGTCTGCAAGGCTAAGACTACTATTTCGCAAACTGTATCACTGAATAAAATTTCGTGCCTTATTTCAAAATAAAGCCTAATACAATGTGTAAAAAAATCCGTTTGTTTTATCCTGTGTTTAGCTAGCCTTCTACGCAGACATTCTTTTGGCGTAGGAACGTGTCAGCTGGTTATAGCGGAGTTCCACGGTATGACCTCATCGGCTAACTCTTTGTCAGGTCTGTCCTCAGCACTGGAAATCAAACTGATTTCAACTTTTTAAATTAACGCTTCCAAAACACACAGTCGAACCCTGCTTTATGGACACCCACTTAATACGGACACCTCTTTATTAGAGGGGCGCAAGAGGAAGGGGGGGGGGGGCGGTTTCGTCACACCACGAACAACAGTCTTGCCAGTTTCACGAATCACGAAACACCTGCACGAAAAGTAGTGTAATAGTAATTGACATTTCATCTCGACCACGTGTTGGGTGTGTGAAGTTACATCAAAAGACTCTGTAGTCAAATATCGTCATCGTGCAATTGTCCTATTAGGGTTATTTGACCAAATTAAAGATTTGTTTTCTTCAATTGATCTTGTACACAATCGAGGATTTTGGCAGTTCGCTTTTCACGGAGTGCACTTTGATAATGATGCACAGAACAGTTTTTCAGCGGATAACACGCAGCTTTTTACAAGGAGTTCTCTGATTGGCTTTAATCCCCCCACCCCCTATCATTACGGACAGTTTTATTTGTTTAGCCCAAACTGAGGCCCGGTAAGTGCGTACAACGGACTCTAGTTTCTTGCCCAATCAACGGATTGTCATCGAAAGTCAACCTCGCTAATGCAGACACTTCATTATGTGCTACTTGCTGTAATAGACCTTTCCTTTCTGAAATGAAGGTAAAAAGCCTGAAAAGCCTGCATCAGTTGACAGTGCTGACAGTGTGTCGATGTTCCTAGCGCTCCAGTACACCCGGGTCCCCGGGACAGTACATTGCATAGGATGATTCAGTTGATTTGTAGACTACAAACTATTTTGGCGTCACACGAATTATGCAGAGACCGCACAGTTTTGATTAAGTAATGTACAGATGAGCGATTTTTGAGTCTTCCGTGGATTTAGTCCGTAGGATTAACGTCTCATATCGCATGCATCCAGGGCGCGCGCCAGATCTCCGTCTTTCCCCCCTCCCCCCCGCCCCCGCTCCCCTTTTTCTGTGGAAAGGAGGAAGACCCTGGGAACGAGATTAGTGGAGCTTGAGACGCTTGAAAATTGTTTGTTTTTTTGCACGAACTTAGCGTTATTTTCGAAATGAACCGGCGAAATTCCACTCCTAGCGATTTACAACAGGTGATTCGAAAATGTGCTTTTATAGGAGTTCTTTTAAGCTTCAGTGTTGCACTTTTATACTGGTGGTTCTCTGGCAATCCGGACTATGAAGGTACTGCAATCAACAGTGAAAGCATCGACTATTACCACAGAACCGCTTGTGAAAGGAAATACAACAGCACATATCCACTTAGTCATCCAGAAGTTACGTCCGACGGAAGGAGGTTTAGAATTGGAATTATAGCGGATCTTGATGAAAACTCCAAATCGACTTCAAAGAAGAACACGTGGACAAGTCATTACAAACGGGGCTACTTGACTCTGAAGAAGAGTGGTCAGGTAACTGTGGAATGGGATGAAGATATTGTAGTATTATCCTCTACTTTGTCTCAGAAAGGAAGAGGGATGGAGCTGTCAGAACTAATAGTTTTTAATGGAAAATTGTATGCCGTTGATGATCGCACTGGAGTTGTGTTTGAAATTAAAGACAAGGGGACCGTTGCTTGGGTGATTTTACCGGACGGCGATGGAACGGAGGAGAAGGGTTTTAAAGCGGAATGGATGGTAGTTAAAGGAAAGACTCTCTATGTTGGAGGCCTCGGAAAAGAATGGACAACAACAGAAGGAGTTTTCCAAAATCATAACCCACAATGGGTTAAAAGTATAGGGCCTAATGGTGATGTGGTGCATCATGATTGGGTGTCCAGATATGAGGCTTTGAGAGGGGCCCTTGGTATCAAGTACCCGGGGTATATTATCCATGAGGCAGCAAACTGGAGTGACAAACATAAGAAGTGGTTTTTCTTACCAAGGAGAGCAAGCCATGAGTCTTACAATGAAAAAGATGATGAACATTGTGCAACCAACGTCATGATATCCTGTGATGAGCACTTCACAAATTTCCATGTGCGCACCATTGGTGAACTTAATTTGACTCACGGATTTTCATCATTCAAGTTTATTCCAGGAACTGATGATAAATTATTTGTGGCTCTCAAGACAGAAGAAGACAGAGGAACTATTCGTTCTTACATTGTTGCTTATGATATTTCTGGAAAAATGATCATGCCTGAGACCCATATTGGTGACAATAAGTTTGAAGGAATTGAATTTATATAAGGAGCATATGCAATCAGCTCTCCTAAGGATAGACTCTGTGACCAGTGCTTGTAAGTCTTACTTAACATAGAGTCAAAAATAACTGTAGAGTAGAAGAGACAAATCAAACAGTAGGTGTCCAGTTAAAAAGGCTTTTGTCACAAGAATATTGCATTTAGGTCAATTCAGTGCTACTGTGCAGTTATTACCTAAAACCTTTACCCATTCAAGAAAATACTCCTGTATATTTAGGATGTTAGACAAATATCACCAGGGAACACTAACCATGATACTTTTTTTGGTGCATTACAAGTTGGAAAACTTGGCCCAATGTTTTCAAGTTTCAAATCCATGTTTGTCCTTGCCATTCATAGCAACAGAAGACGGGAAACAGTTTTAATGCCTAAATGTCATCTTAAATAACAGGACTGCAGGACCATTATGTTTGGAATTCAATTGATGCAAAGACAAGTTTTAGTTTTTAATAAGATGGCAAATAGCCTGTCAAAGCAGGTCTTTTCTCTTGTATTGTAAAATTTACACATTTTTATACTAAAAATTTTAGGTGAAAACTTAGCACATTTATTTGAAGGGCATTATATGCATATATACACATTAACATTGACAATTTTGTTTTACTAGCATTTTTTTTCCAAGCATTTTCTTTAGTCTAAACACTAAGGTATTAATTCCAGGTTGGGAAGTATTATCCCCTCATCTGGCCCCAGTTCCTCAAAAGGTGGATAAAGTTATCCATCTGATAAATCTCTGTCCAGTGCAGTATTGGTTTAGCTAATTCTTATCCACTGGATAGTGATTTATCTGATTGATAGTGCTATCTAGCATTTTTCACTTTTTTCCTGTAAATTATTTCCCTATTTGATGTATTAACTGGAAAGTGGAAGAATATAGTATAAACTCTTGTTTTTCACTGTCATCTGCTTTCAATTTAGTTAGGGTATTCTGATTATGGCCTTAAAAATGCACAGTACACCTCATAAACACAGTATGGTAGGTCTGTGCATTGATAAATGCTGATAGTGGTTTAATGACTTTGATGATGATGATGATCTGACTATAGGCCCTTTGCAGGTGGCCGTTCATGTGGTACAAAACCGCCATCCTGGAAAGCAAAAGTCATACTGGGACAAGATAAACAAAGGAAATTACCATTTGAAATTATGTATGCCTTTTATTTGTCTTGGGCCAGTGCAACTGCTGGCATGGCGGTTTTGTACCATGTGAATGGCTAGCTGCAAAGGGCCTATTCCAGGCTTACAGAAACCTAAGTATGCTATAAAAAACACAATTTTACCATAATCAAACATCACTTAGCACAGACCTTATATTCAATTTCATTAGTCATTTTTGATATAGGCTTTAACAGCCCTTTACTTAGTGAGATAATATTGACACATCAATGCATGTACAGTGTAGTGAAATGTACAGGACACCACCTGGGAGTGGTTTACCCTTTGTTTAAACCATATTGCTTTTACAGTGATGTACATTGTTTTTATGCTGTGTCTACCTTATGTTCCACACTCATGAAAGGTCACTATACAGTGTAGCACATTTTTACCTATATTAAAGATTATCCTGCTTGTAATATTCATACTGTGAAAAGAGAATAACATTATTGAGTTGTAATTGGGCATATACTGTGCTAAATATTGGGGTAAATACTGTTTTATTCTGTGTCATATTTGCCAGGGAATAAAAACTGACCTGCATTTTATCATTCAATCCTTCTGAGAAGGAATCTGCAAATTTATTGAACCTTAGCAACTACGAATCATATATTGCATAAGGAAATAATTGTTCTGTTAGATTACAGTAGTAGTTTGTACAAGATAAAGAATGCCAAGAAACTCTAATAAAGTATTCACATATCCTTTTTGAGCCACTCTTCTTCCAATCTATAGCTGTTGACCTCTGGAAAGATCTTCCCCATCATTCAAAGACCTCCCAAATTTCTCCTTCCCACGCTTACTAAAACAACGATTTGACAATTTGAAAGTTGACTATATTAATTTGTTCTTTTCTCCATATAGTGTGTAGTGTGTGTGTGTGTGTTATTTATTTACTTAATTTGTTGTTGTTTTGTTCTTTGCTACTATTTTACCTGTCACCACTGTGTTAAAAATATCATTTTATAGCTAGTAGTTAGCACGAAAAATAAGGTTTGTTAATTTAGCTCCTAGACATCCTTGCTATCATAATGTATCACTGAAACAATTTCTTCTTTTCTTTCCATTAGCAATCGAAAAAATGTAGCATTCTCTAGTTGGATGTAATGAGGTCCTGCCAGGGTAAATTCCGAAAAGCGACATCGCCCAAAAAGTAGCGACAGCGCGTAAAATGAAATTGTGACAAGGGACAACCTCCCTCGGCCAAATTGCGACAGTGACGGCAAAGCCGACAATAAGCGACAAGCATTTATAAACACCGACACGAGACGTTTTAAAATTCAGATGGGATACATGGGACCCACCCCCCCCCTGGCAGGGCCTCTGTAATAATAAAGGTTGTTGTTGTTGCTGTTGTTCTGGTCACCACTATTAAAGAAAACGAATTAAAGCTAAACAAAACTTGGCCAAAGGACCTCAGAGGAAAACAGAGAGGAGGAGAGGACCAGGAAGATTATCCTTTTTTCACTCTCTCTCACCCTCTTTTTATTTGTTACTGAACTATGTATTTTCTGACATCTCCCCCTAGAAAACCCCACTGGTTAAACAGAACTGCAATTGTTTTTGTTTCCAGTGTAGCAGTGACGTTCCTCCGAGCTTTGGCATACTTTCAAAAGCACAATTTGAGGACAAGAGATGTTCAAAACTTTGCAGGAGCTAGGAACAGTCTAGCAAAGTTAAATGACATCATTTCATCAGTAAAAGTGTTCTTTATGGTTAGATAAGTTAGCAGAGCGCTGGCCTGCAAAGTAGGAGGTCAAAGTTTTGATTTCTTGAGCAAGACTAACACTCGAGTCCTTTGCCCCACAAATGGCTCGAAATCTGCATGATAAGGATGACCACATAGAAATACTATCTTTAGTAGGGAACATAAAAACATTGTCCTCAGTAACATGTTTTTTGAGCTAAATATATTGACACCTAAAATAATAAAATGGATTCATCAGGTAAGAAATGAAACTTATGATGTTTTTAGTGTTGATGGATCAGTTGTATTTTCAAAGATGTAAATTTTGCAAAGTAACAATAAGGTCAAGGTGGCTAAAGCTGAACATAACAACCAGTTAAAATACAAAGGTTCAACTGCATTAATTTATCAAAGAAAGCTCATATTGGGTTATGTATTTGTAGACTAACTTTCGTAGTACAGTGTACATGTATCTTAAATAGTAAGTTGCACAAACTCTTAATTCAAGGTCTCGAGGGATTACTTACTTTCTTTAATATCTATAGTGATCTTATTAGCATAAAAATGTTGGTGATCTTAGAGCTGTTAAATGGACTGAGTATGGATCTAGTAACAAGCCTGTGTGACTACAGTAGCAAACAGGATATAAAACAGAAAAATATGAAGTACAAAAGACTACAGTTGTCATTACCAAGTATTACATTAGGTCAATATGGCTGGATATTGGCCAAGTTGTTGCAGATCAATACAAGAAAAACAAAATAGAAAACTAAGGGAAAGTTCATTTAATATGACAAGGGGGGGATGAAGATATTGAGGGGGGGCTCTGAAAAAATTGTTTGCAAATTTCACTTCAAAACCACAATGACATCATAAAAACAAAATAGCAAAAACTATATAAAGAAAAACAAATGTAAAGGTAACTCTTGTTTTAAAATCCTTTGGAAAAGTATCTCAAGTTTGTTGAAAACAATGTAAAAATACAGCCGATCTTTTTCAGTAAGACTACCAAGGAGGGGCTCTAAAAAAAACCTTCTTTATGTTCTTCATTTCATATTAAATGAACTTTCCCTAAAGAAAAGGAATGAAAGGTAATTTATGGAAAAGCTGAAAACAATGCAAATGCCCAGTAAGTAAACCTTCTTTATGTTCTTTCAGCTATTTTTTGTTTATCACATGTGAAAACTGTAACTGCTGCCAGTCAAAACATAGGATTTGCTTCATATCGCCAACTCATGGAGCCAACCATATAATACCGCAATCAATGATAAATCACTCCAATGTGATGAAGGAAAAGTGGAGCACTTAATGGAACATTGCCATGCAGGTACACAGAAACTATGCACCTCTAGCTGCTACCGTCACAGTTACCGTCAGCTTGACAAATATTCCATAGTTCTTTAGTTTCCCAAATTTGCAGAATCACCCTTTGAGCTGGAATCCTCAGAATACCCAAGTCTTCGAAAGTCTTCCTTTGCCATAAGTTGTCTACAAAGTAAACAGTAAAATAAAATTATAGCCATTCTTGCTATTCTTACCTGAAGCAGATTACCGTAAAATTCGGAAAATAAGCCCCTCCACATATAAGCCCCCCAAGCTGGTAACGCAAAAAACCCTCTGTTAAATATTGCCCCTCCAAATATAAGCCCCTCAAAAAATAAGCCCCTCAAAAAGGGCCTTTGGAAAATAAAAGCTCCAGGGCTTATTTTGAAATTTTACGGTAACTGCTATTTCTAACTTGTATCATGTAAGGGGAATAGTCCCAGCAATCACTCTCAACATGTCACCTAAATAGTAAATAAATATAGCTGAAGCGCATTCTCAGAGACTCAGTGACAGTCAGTCAGGACAGGAGGATTGGCATTACACATGCATTATTCCTCCTGACCTGACCGACTGATACTGAGTCTCTGACAATGTTTCAAGATGGTAAAGTTATCAAAATAATTTTTTTGAAATTCGAAGATACTAAAGGTTAAGTGCAATATTTATTTAGGTGTTTCAGCTGAATTTTTTCTGCAAGTTTACATTCGCTGTGGCCAAACTTAGCAATCAGCTTAGTTTTTTAATAACCTGGTAAAAAATTCCTCTAATTATTTGTAACCTGGTTAGAATAGTTTAACTGGGTTATTTAAATAAGCAACTGTACTCAATTTCCCAAGACCTTCAAAGTTGCATGGATTTGTTTTACTGTTCAGATCCAATGCTCACTTTGCGTGCGACATAATTTTACCCCTTGCTCCTAATAACAAGGTGTAGACTTAGTGCAAGACTAGACATAATCGTGTTAAGAATGAAAAGGTGGACTTGGATGCTAGGTGAAAGGTGTAGTTTTCAGAATCGTCGAAACTGTAGTGCTTGTGTGGAAAATTCTTACACATAGGTGAAGATGATTGATTGATACAGTTATGTTACTCAAAGACCTGCAATAAACTACCCTGTGTGGTGGTTTTAAAAAACCTTACCCAGTTAAGAAAATCCATTGTTCTCGCCTGATTTGCAAAAGCTGGTTAAAATTTGATTAGATACGGATTTCTTAAAATCTTCGAAATGTAGTATATAAATAATGTTGACACGTTTGGTAATTTGATGATTTATGGCCCCACACTGTACATGGGCCCCCTACATTTTATTCTTTCATTCTTTCATTCATTCACTCATTCATTCATTCACTGACTGACTGACTGACTGACTGACTCATTCATTTATCTATTTATATTGGTATCCCTGTAAAATCAATAAATTACCCAAATTATCTCACAGGGTACCTGTCCATCCTACACTGAAGGTAATCCTTTGACTCTGTTCTGCACTTATGGTTGTCATTGTTGTTTTTCTTCAAGCAGTTCATATATTTCTTCATGTATTCTTTACATTCACCTGTTATAACATATATTTTATAGGTATCACTGTGGTACGTTTTTCAGCACGCCATTATATGAACACTCCACTGCCATTTCTTATCCACAAAATCTCGAGGAAAATTTTTTCACATATGGTTTTCGTTACCATCATTTTTGATCTAAAGACGGCAACAACTCACATTTTTCAATCCGGTGGTCCACAGGCGTTCGGGCTTGAAATATTTTTCTGACTACCAGGAGTTGGCAGGTATTCATGCCATTTCTCTCAAAACCACCCAGCTTTAAATAACGGTTTAAAATGTATTCATAACATCGAGCTTTAAATAACGCAGAATAACGGTTTAAAATGTTCATACATCAAGATTTCCACTTCGCATTGGCCGCCATCTTTGTTATTGTTACTCCAACTGGATTCTGGGATACTTCTAAAAGGAACTAGTCGGACCAATCACGTGGGGTGCGTAAATTCAAGATGGCAGACTATAAAGTTGTTCCCGTTCTCTTATTAAAGTTAAAAAATGTGTGAGTTTTCTCGTTTGGATTTAGTAGGTATCTGAGGAGAATGAATATCAGCCACGCAAATTCGTATGGCAATGGGCTGTTGTTTGCAGGCTTCAATCAAGACCAAGGTATTGTGTTTTTGGTACATTCTTAACATGGATGTAACCTTATGTCGTGATGATGCGACTCGACTGACAATTGTTGCATACTTCCTTCTTTGAATATAAGGTTGTTTTGCCTGTGGCATGGAAAAAGGTTTTAGGATATACAATTGCGATCCTTTGAAGGAAAAAGAACGCCAAGGTATGATATTATCAGTGGTGCTCCAACGTACTAATTAGGTTATTAAATTGATCTTTTGCTATCGTCATCATAGTAGATTAGTAGGTATTAGCTTTAAGCTGTTAAACTTTTCTACTTTTAAAGACCCATTTTACGATTTCCCTCTCGAGAGGGCAGGAAAGTAGTCTTATATCTCCTGAAGGAAACAAGCTTTGCTAATTCAAAACCTGGACGTTATTCTTATATAACAGACCTACCAAACTGCAGGAACTGAGAATCTGGAGATTTTGATTAAAAGGGTGGGTCCAAAAACCTGGACACCACAGCAGAAATGTCTACGTTCATATAATCAGAAAGTAATATAATGTACCAGTATTCAAAGAAAGTCATGTCAGTGAGCCCATGTGGCTAGTGGATTTTGTGAGTGCTTTATTGCCTAGTGCCTATACGGCGTCTTTCCAGGCCATTCTCGGTCAATGCATTTCGGTGATGTATCTGAGACGAAGGGCGGGGAGACGCCTAGACAATGTTGGAGTGTGCATGCGTGAGCATTTTTGAAAAGTTCCTACGTTCAACTGAAATAATCTATAAATAACTTTGCGCGTGAATATCCTTCGCTTAAAGGTTGGCACTATCCTGGTTTCTGTTGTCAAAGAACAAAAATGTTACTTTGAATCGGAAAGAATACTACTGTATAATGTGCAAGTAATTTCTCTTTTAGTTCATTTTCAAATGAACTATTAAAATGACATTTGTTTATTGATAGAAAGATTTGAAACAGTAGTTTGTTGACATTCTACCAAATTTACAGACCAAATTCAACAGCCTATCCGATTAGTTTGATAAGCTTCCAAATCCAAAAATTAAATTACATAAATTATTTCAAAGTGAAATGATAACGAGAAATTTATAGGAGCAAGCGAAAATAGAGAAACAAAAGATAGCTTTTCATATCCAAGAGTAAATATAAACTTATTTCTTTAGCTTACCTTCCAATTCTTGATCAAATAATTTCTTTGCGACACTGTTTTGCTTAGCCTACAATAGTTTTTGAGATGAAATAAAGTTCAAATTAGTTTAATGAGATAAATGAAAAAGAAAGGCCAAAGGACTTTCAACAATGAAAACGTGCATAGAATAGAAATGCTCGGTTTAACTCTTTATCCTCTGTACTCTCCATGGCTGCTGTCGTCAGCGCGGAAAAGTTATTGACAGCTCGTCCGCTTCCAAAAGCTCCACCCCAAGTGAGACAAAATGTCTCACTTCTCCGAGCTTGTCTAGGCCTCAAAAACTTTCTTGGACCACGTGACCCGAAACGCATTGGCTGCGCGTAATATGAGGCCTAGGGACTAGGCAAAGTGCTTTAGTAAATTCTGTTCTTAACTTGCCCGATGGACAAGTGAATTTTTTTGGGAAATTCAAATTATGGAAGTAGTGTAAAAAAAATTGTTTATATTGCTCATAAATTCATGTGGTTTGAAAGCTGTTTTTCAAGCTGATCTAATGAATGGAATTATTACTGCAGTGAATTAATACAGCTGGTAATAAAGAAAAACTATTAAGGCTTGGCGCACGCTACTGGTGTACACGAGCGTAACAGCGTGCCTTATGCACGATTCGCGCTCAAGAAAAGGCACGGTTTTTGTGCCAAAGCACGGGAAAAAACATGCCAAGGCACAGATTAGGCACACTTTAGGCACAGTTAAGGCACGTTTTAAATATTGCTAAGGCACATTTTAGGCACAGTTTGGGCACAGTTTTGGCACGGTTTAGGCACGGTTTAGGCACAAATATTCAACGCTGCAAGGCACTTTTTTGAAAATCTTTGTAACCCGACTTGCAAAAAAGAACAAACTTGGTACGAATTACAAAAATAATTCAGATCAAACACGATACAGTTAGAAGTATAGGAAGTGTAAGTTTTGAGCCGCGCCGAAAGTCTGGAAAATTAAAGTATTCTTCGACAGTCCGTGTTTACTCCGAGGATAAAGTGGAAATTCACACGCGATATATGCCGGTCTGAACCTTTTCGATTGCCATGCAATTTTATAGACTCGCTTTCTTTCGTTTCTAAAAGAAATCGTGGAAGAAAGTCGAAGCCATAATAAGAAAAAACAAAATAAAGAAAAACAAAGCTAAAAAGCGGTAAAAGGCACAAAAAATAACCAATAAACGTCATAGAAAATACTTTTTTAAAAAAGTAGGATTTAAAATTAGCCTGAATTTGCATAACAACGTGAAAAGTACAAAGTGGTAATTTGAAACCTTCATGCAAACATCGTGTTGATTTTTTTTTAAAAATACAAAACTCTTACGATTCAATGAATCAAAAGGGACGAATTTGATTTTTTAAAAATATTTCTCTAACTAAAAAAGTAGGATTTACACTTAGTAGTAAAATAATTCAAGCTGCTTGTTTGTGTTTTGTTTTCTGGCTCTGTTTGCAAATTAAGCTTTGAGTTTTTGGATCGTCGATAAAATAATAATACGCTGGAAGACTGTGATCGATAAAAGGCGTGCCATTTATTTTGCGGTTTTTCAAAACTCATCGGCATGCAATCATTTTTTTTCGCAATCAATTTTTTCGTTTTCATTTTATAAGTCATATCAAAAGTAAATTCTTTTTTTGAATGCAAATCTGCCCTCCTGAAAAAAACAAATATTTCGTTCCAACTAAACGCTCCGTTAAGAAGGGGAGAAGAAACCTGCTGGGAAATTTTTTAACATGGATGAAATTAGCATATCAACAATGTAATTGAGCTGAGCACTTACTTTAAATACGCTAACCTGTTTAAGATTCCATTTTCCTGTTTGTCGGGGCTTTCCCTGCTGTCTCTAACCGTATTCTGAGTCATGTTGTGTCTTATTAGGGGATAAAAATGTCGTCAGATCGTGTTTCTAGACTTCGTAAACCTCAAAACTGACATACATGTAATTGCCGTGCGCCCTTTTCGTTCGCTGTGGAGCTCGATAGGCCGGACAAGATTTTCCGAGTGACTCAATATTTTGGCACAACTTGTGCACAGATTAGGCACAGTTTGGGCACAACTTAGGCACGCCTTAGGCACGTTTTTCAAAACTAAAATGCACACTTTATGTACATCTTAGGCACATTTTAGGCACAAAATCTTTATGCCAAAGCACACTCTAGAATCCAATTTTCGGTCCAACGCACGGTTTACGAATTTTTCATGTTAAGAAATGCTGTCTAACCTTACATATTTGATCTTAGCGTAAAAATGGGTTTCCCGAAGTCTTAACAGTTAGTCTATAAGGAAGGTTTAACTTATGAGCATTCCAAAAATTATTATTTCTTTTCTTAACAACAACAGAAAGTCAATGAAAAGCAATCTTTTAAATTGACGTTCGCGCTGCACAGAGATCGTATGTAGACAGAACATCTTTCTGAAAACGCCCTAAACTTTGTTGTTTTGCCATTATGTTCACTAATTTTTAATACAGTTAGTACTCATAAGTCACTGACCTCTTCGGAGAAATTTTTTCAAAGTACCATTAACAGAAACAGAGAAATCCCACAATATGCGTGGTTAGACCGTAAATGTTACGCGGGCTGTTAAAAAATGGTCCCATTTTGAGCCATATTTTTCATATTTCAATTTTATTTTGGTCTTACAGCCAGAAAAAAAATACTCAATGAAAAGCTGTTTATAAACTTTAACTTCTTGCCAAATATCGATGCGATCTGAGTTTTAATAAGTTCATAAGAGCCAAACGATGTGAGATTCTTAGCCGTGTACACCAGTAGCGTGCACCAGGCCTTAAATAACAATTTAATTAATATTATATATCCTGCTATATCAGGCTAGTTTTAATACCTCATGGGCTAGTACAGGGGTGTAGATACCTTATTACAAAGTATGAGATAGCAACACTTTAATTTGGTGAATTTAGTGATTTTTGTACAAATTTAAATGCATCAAAATTAAGAGAGTCTCCTAAAAACTAGTCCACTGGGTTTGGGGTCAGAAAATCAGTTTCTTTTAAACTTTGCCCATGAATATATCTTGATTCAAAAGTAATTGAAACCACATCAGTTTTTGGAAATACTTCCAAATAAAATTTTTTAGGAGGAAATCACTTCAGTGCCTGGCGGCCAATTTTTTGCAGTGACAAAGAGTAAATATAGTGCATATTGCCAAGTTTGTAACCACTTCAGAGTTTTTCACTTTCAATGATTTTGTCACTTCTCAGGATTAAATTGGTCCTTAAAAGATGTAAAGCACACAATTATTGTCCTTCAAAAGCAACTTATATTTAATATTTTTTAATTTACATCCACTTTGCCTTAGGGGGAAAAGGGCTCAAAAATGCATATTTTCATCCTAGCACTGTGCAAAGTTCCTGCCTCTTCTAAACAAAATATCTTTTCAGACATAAAAATATGTTGTGATTTAAATGATTTATCAGCACAGCTGATCGACGAAACATGCCTATTTTCTGTAGACTGTTTACAATACATGCTGGATGATCTTAATTGATAGCTTCACTAACAGAATGATTCATTAAATGTATCGAGTATTTTAAAGTTTATGTGACTTTTAACACAATAAAACATCATTTTTTGATGGCGCTTGTCACGCAATCCTATTGGAGCATCTGGAGTTGTTACGCCGTGAAAGCAGTTTTTGCTATTCTGAATAAAACTGAAAGGCAGGAAATTATCTTACCAATAGAGTATTCTATTTATTGTTGTTTTCGTTGACGAGCTACGAACATAAAGAATCATGCATAAGTGCCTAGTGCATTAACAGTAGGAACTTTTCAGGTTTCTACTGCAGGCTACTGTCCATTCTGGTTAGCATTTATAAAACAATTGGTTGCTGCTATGTGTTTTCCCTTTTTTTGTTTTTTGTTTACAAGTATTTGTTTTTTTACTTCATATTTCTGGTAGCCTGTCGGTATTAAACCAACGCGTACTTGTTAACATGCTCCCCGACTCAGGGTGGGGCTGGAGGTGGGGTGGAGTGGGCTTGCTGGCAGCTGACTACAGGTTCACATTCCCTAATTTTTCCGTAAGATTGTCAGGATCGAGCAGTTAATCTCTGACAGGTGATTCTTAAAGCACTCTATATTCATGAACGTGACATGAATGTGGTTTTAGTGCAAATGCTTATGATCAAAGGAGGTAAAGTATCATGATTTGTTGGAAGAATTGTCTTTTCTACATCCAGCAAAACATCGTGGATTTAAAAATAATTTGATACAAAGTATTTACTTTCGATTTCGGATTCAAAATCACTGGAGACCAAACCAGGAGTTTTTTTGGACTCACTCATCTACGTTTGTAAATGTAGCCTTAAGTTATGAAAAGTGATTGACTAATTGCTTCAGTCAATGAACCCAAATAGGTGACAAAGAATGTTATAAATTACTTATCTACATCATTTCATACACAGTTAAAATGCTTAGGCTTACAGTAACCTCATGTTTGGGAACATTTTAGAAGAGGGGGGAGGGTGGGGCAGGGGCATTTGGAGAATTGTGTGCACCTCTTAAAAAATCCTGGCTATGCCCCTGTAGTACTTGCTAACTGCAGCATGCTTAAAAGGCAAGCTCTAACACTGACTTTCTTTACACCCTGATCAGTGCCTATGGCAGAGAGAGGGATGTTGGTGCTGTCCTCAAATGTCAGGAGACCAGTTGCATCAAGCTTACGACAAAAAATTTCAAATGAAAAATAAAATCTTTGTACACGACACTAATTCAAACTGGATAAATTCAGGTGGAGAATTAGTAATACTTCTCCGTCTTTAGAATTTATACTCAACAGAGACTGAGAAAATCATCTGAATGGAATGACAATGAATGTCTCAACCCCGTTACAACCAGTCTTTTAGTGCGGCATTAGTTTCCATGGCATAACGGTGTCCCCATTGTTGGAATTCTTAAGTATAAAGTAATCACAGTGCCTTTTACCATACAAGTTTTTTCTTGTTTTTTCAGTACCCAGTTAACACATGTGATCTGTTTTATTCTTGAACTATTTTTGTACAAGGGATGTGATAATATATACTGGTGGCATGTTGTTAATACTCTAAGTTTAATCTGTCTGTCTGGCATACATAAGGAACTATTTGCTAGATAGTTAGGTTGTGTTTATCATCAGACTATCTCCTAGACTATATTGAGGATTTTTTTTTAGCTACTTTAGTTCTGTAGACTGAACCAGTTGTGTTTATTGATAGTTAATTTTCTTACAGATTTTCCTGATGGAGGCATCAGCTATGTTGAGATGCTTTTTCGTTGCAACTATCTTGCACTTGTGGGAGGAGGGCAAAATCCCAAGTATCCCAAAAATAAAGGTAACAGTAAACTATACTAATAGAAATATTTTACCTTTTTTTATTGACTTTTTAAGTCTTTCTTTACAACCCTATCAAAAATTAATGTCAATTATGCAGGAATGATCAGGGAAAAAGAAAAAAATGGAAAAACAAATTGTATTACCTGTATTGCTACAGGAAGTAGAAAATTTTAGCCAATTATAGAGTTAGTTTCAGCCGTGGAAAATGGCTTAAAGCAATGTATTTAAATAACAGAAGTGACTTTTGGTGGAAATCAAACTGGTCCAAAATGAGATTTACTGGAAAAAATCAATGGAAACACCTTAGTGTCTCCTAACTTGCACATGTTATTGCTCCCTGCAAAGATGGGTTTGTGTTCTTCAAATGTAATCATGATGAAGTGCTTTTCAGATCCCCACTTATTTTCATAAAAGCTATCTTCCTACCTATTATATTGGTGAAAGCTAGTTCACTGCTCTGTGAAGATGAAATTGCTTAATTACTAACTACAAAGGAATGGAGTGATTGCAAGGCTATGGAAAAAATATTGCTCAATGGATGTCATTTGCTTTTTGAGGAGTATCAGCAAGGAAAAAACCTGCCCATGAAATAGGAAAATGTTTCAAGAAAGTCTATGAGAAGGTTGAAACTTAAAAGACTTTAAGAACTAAGAAATATTTTTGGTGAAATATTATTACTGAATTAAGAAATATTTTCGGTAAAAAGTTGAACGTACTGAATTTAGAAATATTTTGGGTTAAAATTATCACTGAATTTGGCTTTTGTATGATATGAAGAATTATAGGGATCTTTAAGTCGCTGTTTTTTGCTTTTCTGAGCTAACCTCCCCCAATCATCACTGCTCTACCAATTTAGCAACTAACATGAAAGCTGGTCATTTACTTGGTTCTTGCAGTTCTAATTTACGAATTTCATATATTTATTATTTTCATCTCATAATATTGTATTAGTGTGCCTTATCACAAGTTTTAATGGTCGCTCTGTTTAATTTACTCTATTGTATTTGTTAAATTTCCCCCATTTATTTATTTGGCATCTTGTTTCATCCTAGTGATGGTCTGGGATGATTTGAAGAAGAAATGTGTCATTGAGTTGGATTTTTCAAGTGACGTCAAAGCTGTGAAACTGAGAAGAGACAGGTATGTTACAAATGAACAGCTGATTCTGATCAATGGATGACTTATTGTTTCTCTAGAAGCTAAGTCGATCATAACAAAGCCCTGCTATTTACTGATAACATTATTTTAATTTCACTGCTTCTCTTTTTAGGATAGTTGTTGTGCTTGTAGAGCTCATAAAAGTCTTCACCTTCACTCAAAATCCTCAGCAGCTCCATGTGTTTGAAACAGCTCTGAACCCTAAAGGTGCAGTTATCATTGTATCATTGATTAGTTGTCTCATTTCAAACTATTTATCTTTACTGTACACTGAATTTAGTAGGTGAGTCTGTGCTCAATATGACTGCAGACAGACAGACCTGCGATTAACATGCGTTTTCAAAGAGAAACAGAAAGTGCTGGAAAATTTGTTTTACTTTGCAGGCGGTGACTTTTCAAAGGCCAGTTTTGGATTTTTTATGCCAGTCTTGTTTAGAACATACTGATTTTAAGTGGAGGGTGTTGAATTTATAGATTATAGGGGTTTTTTTGTCCTCTTCCCTAAAATAAAAATAAAAAACAAATTGTTTTTGCCTTATTTTATTAGGTTTGTGTGTGCTATGTCCAAGCAGCAACAACTCATTATTAGCATTTCCTGCACGAAAGACAGGCCATGTACAGATTGTTGATTTGGCCAACACAGAACGACCTCCACAAGAGATTGCAGCTCATGAGGCAGCACTGAGCTGTATAGCAATGAATTTACAGGGAACAAGGCTTGCTACAGCCTCAGAAAAGGTATGATAAAATACTTGATTTGTTGTGATGAAACTGGCCTCTTGAAGCAATCAAAGTGACACCTTTGAGTGGCTTTACAGTGGCCTATTTTTACAGTGTAAATTTTTATGGTTATTAATGATAGCACTGAAAAGTTACTCACAAACAATGCTGCCAAAGTATTCAGACAGTCAATTATTCCAATGCCTCTTCTTACTCAATTCTCTTTGCGTCCCTTAATGAGTCAACACTGGAAAGTGTGCCTTAATCAGATTGTCAATGAACTACTGCAAATAGTAATGGATATTGTTTATTCCTAGGGAACTTTAATAAGAGTGTTTGATACAAGTAGTGGAACACAACTTCATGAGCTAAGGCGTGGGTCTGGAAGTGCTAATATTTACTGGTAAGAACTTAATTAATAAGGAAAGAAACACTTATACAGCAAAATCTTGATTTCTTGTACCTCCTGGAAAAGGTTGACCTTACCCACGCAGGTCCAAAAAATTACTTAGGGTTAGAATTTCAATGTTTGATTATGCAGTGAATGCTTTTAGCCCATTTGCTCCCTGGAGTTTTGCTGTTCGAAAATGCACTCTGAAGCTAGTCAAGCCATTTTGTGTGGTGACAGTCTGCTATAAAGAACAAAAACTTACCACAGAGCCAATAATTTTATAGGTCGACACTTCATGACCTTTTTATCAACTAGATGCAAAACATTAGCATTTGAAGTCTGCAGGATACGTGCAGAAAGCAAAATTGCTCCCCCCAGTCCCCTATTCTTTTGCTGGGCATTCAGTGGACTTCATTTCAGTGGAAAAAGTTTTTGGAAAAGCTTTTGGGAACTTAGGAAATGCCAGTGGGTAGTGGAACAAGATTTCATTTTTGGGTCAAGTGTGTCATGGTTTTTTGCCTTTTTCTCTGGCCTCCCTGACCAAATCTCAATCATGCTCTGGTATGGCTTGAAAGATCTGATCAACCTTCCAAAGTTTATAGCTGACAAAGTTGTCCTTGACCATTAAAACTGATGAGGTCACAAGTGGTAGAAGGGATGCATGGATCTACACAGGCAGTTATGGGGAGTTCAGAGGTGAATGGGTTAATGAAAAGACCTAACAGTTGTCTTTTGCTGGCTTTTTTTACGTGATTCAACATTTCATGGCTAGATTTGGTTGTTTTATGCTTAAAAGTGGATTTTCTCAGAAAACTTGGTACTTTGCTTAATATTTCAAGTTCATCCACACAGTCAGACCACATGACTTTTTATTTTGCTTTAAGGTAAGGAGCCTTCTACTTTTGATTCATTCACAGTATCAACTTTAACCATGATTCAGAACTGCTTTGTGTATCCAGTGACCATGGCACTGTGCACATATTTGATATTGAAGAACCCAAGAAAAACAAACAGTCAAGGTATGATTGTGCTTTCCCCTTCTGGCTACAGTATACTTTGTAACCATGCATTTCATACCCTAAACATTGTCTTTAATCATAAAAGCAGGCCTTCCGATGTATATGTTACAAGTCAAAGTTGATTATGGGTTAAGAGTTTTCAACCTAGGTTGATTCTCAATTTCCTTTGTCTTCTAGCCTTGGGCAAGGATACGAAGAAAATGGAGAATTCCCCCCGCCTTGGTTAAATCAAAGCTAACCTGAAATAAAATTTCACTTGTAACATATACTAGGGTAAAAAAATGTTCAGGAAATTGTGTATAATTTCAAGGAGGTCATTATGCTGCAAAAAGGATGATATTTTTTGCTCATGTGATTTCTTTGGTCTGTGGAGAAAATAATATTTAATGTTGAATTGATACTAGGTTTTTACTTTGATTGTAAAATGTGCCAGTTGCTCAGTGTGATGTTTTCAATGCCTAATAACTTTAAACTACACTTGTTGCTAATTCTTACAGTGCATTCAAGATTTTGCAGATTATTTCATATGAACATTGTAAGGTTCTTAAGCATAAACACAAGAATAGCAGAACCTTGTATTCTTCTTACGCTTATGCCTACGCTTATGTCACAGCTTTCCTTACTAGCACATAAGCTTCTTCTTTGCTATTACTTGCATTATGCTTGTAACTCTTATATTTATGCTTATGCCTGTACTTGCATCGCTCGTGACCACGGGCTTTAGGATTATGCTATTGGATGCAATTGAGGTCAGTAATTTCACAAAAACACAGCATCACATAATATCAGAAACCCTGTAAGAAAAACAGCAAAAAAACTGGCATCAATTTGACATGTGTTACTTAAAACCTGTAAATAATATGCAAATAACAGGTTGTTAGGAGGTAAAGTAGTGTGAATTTCTGTTCACTTTGTGTCTATTTCTTTAGTCTTGCTTCAGCACATAACTTTCTTCCAAAGTACTTCAGCTCCAAGTGGAGTTTTTCCAGATTTCAAGTTCCTGGTGATCCTCATTGTGTGTGTGCATTTGGAACAGAGAAAAACACTGTTATAGGTAAGTTAAGTGGAGCAAAACAACAACAATCAAGATGTTAATTCTGTTTGTGAATGAATGAAATATGGTGGAATGTGCCCTCCTTACGTTATTAGTATTATTAAGCTCCGAGGTCAGCATATAAGGGTTCCACTGGCAGCCACTATTAGTCCATTAATTTTATGAGCTTACTTTAACCCACCCAGCCCATGATATGAATGATGTGTGTAAGGTAGACCACGCCATTAGGGGAACTTCCCCTATTCGTTTGTAGTACTCTTCCCTTTCTCTTACAAAAATCTCTTCCATTTGGTCAATGAAAGAAGGATGAAGGAGACATGGCCAACGGCTTAACTTTACCGCCTAATGCAGGGATGTCTCTGTGAGCTGGATGCCGGCTTATTTCACCAGCTGATAAAGAGCTTACCACTGGCAGGCTCAAATTGCAAAAAAAATCAAAGAAGTGGGGGAAATGTCAAAGGTCCAATAGAGTACAAAGCCCAGTTTGACTAGTAAAAAAGCCTGCTTAGCTTTTTCTTTGCCACATCCCTGCCAATAACGTGACTTTTTTAAGTCCCTGGCCCCAGTTGTTCAAAAGCTGGATAGTGCTTTCCACTGGATAAATCACTATCCAGTGAATAAATAATAGGGATACCAATTGCGCTATCCAGTTGGATAGAGATTTATCCGGTGGATAGTGCTATCCACCTTTGGTTAGTCTGGCTGGGGTTTTAACCCACTTTCTCCCAATGCTCTTCTAAACTCTGCTAACCAGGCGGATATCAACCAGTCATCACCATAGGAATGTACAAGGTGCTCGGTATCTTGCTTTAAATGGTCTCATTCTATTTTTTTCATTCCGGGCCCCAAAGTTAGAGCTACGTGTATATCGTGCAGCATATATAATAAAAAGTACTTTAGAAAAGTACTTACGATGGACTCCATTCTAATATTTGGTAACTTATTTTTAGTTAGTGACACACTGGGATTGGTCTTGGGTAAACTTCCTTTTTGGTTTAATTATATGAAATTCATATAGTCATTATTTAAAAAAAGTTGCATAAAATCTTTTTTAAATTACAGAGTACTGGTTTGTAGCATTGTAGTAAAAAGCTTGAGACATCTAATAACGTTAGTTTTTATTGAAACTATGTTCCTAATGTTCCTTCACTTTTTGTTTAGCCTTGAGTAGTTTTTACAGGAAGGTATTCTATCTCCTGTCTTCTAAATCTGTTTGTTATTTCTCTGTAGCTGTCTGTGCAGATGGAAGTTATTACAAATTTGCATTCAACTCAAAAGGAGAATGTTCACGTGATGCTTATGCACAATTCCTTCAGATGACAGATGGTGACTGAGGCAGCTATTAAATTAGCTTTTATTTTTTTAATCATTGAACTTGTGATGCATAATTCCTATCAAGATAAATAATGTATCTGCTGTCTTCTGTGTCATGTGTAAGAACAGGACTGGGCAGTCAAGCTATTAGGTGCATTAACCACCCATATGAAGCTATGTCACGAAACAATGAGAACTGCCGCAAAATTAACTGAAAAAAAAAAATAATAATAATAAAATCGCTCAAAACATTAAAGAAGGTATATTAAATAACACACCAAATAAAAAGAAGGCACAGATGGAAAAACTTGAAGAAGATTGAAGATTGCAATTGTGCTTCAGTTTTGAAATTCTAAAGTTCACTGTTTTTGTTACTTGTATTGTTCGATAATTTTCAGGTAACTTGTTTGTTGAACACGAAGCTGTGTTTGTAATTCAAAAGTAGTTTCTCATGTTCCATAGCCAATAGGAACACGTCATTGGCATTATAGACAAAACGAACTCAGAGCCAGCCGTGACCGACACGGCCCCTTTATTTTACTAAAGAATGAGCTGTGTGTAGTCAAAATCGTTCTATGATGGGTAAGATTATATTTTGTTCACATGTTTTTGTAAACAGGTGAATACCTTGAAGGAGTATATTAGAATTAGGTAAATGTTCTCCAACAGTGCTAAGGTTCTGAAGTGTAGAAAACCTTCTTCTTTCCCAATAAAGTAGCACCTTTATATTTTTAAGCCAGGGATAACTTGCACAACGCCCTTCAGCGCCGATACAGCTAAATTTTTTGTTCGTTATTTTCTCTTTGCATTGTCAAAATCAACCGAAGACTTTCTGGAAAGACTGTGATTTGCACAAAACATATTTTCAATAGTTTTATAAACAGATTAAGGAAGAGCAAATCAAGGTTGCCTTGACGTTCTTTTTAACATTTGTTCAGTGATCTGTTATTGTTAGTTTTTGTGGCAAAAATGTGTTTTTTGCTTGAACTTCACAGTTTGTGGTCGATCGTTAGACGATTTTTTGCCTCAGAGCCGTTACACCTCGTCGGGCTCCCGCCGCGGGGTCGGG
This sequence comes from Porites lobata, assembly GCA_942486035.1. Classification (NCBI taxonomy): domain Eukaryota; kingdom Metazoa; phylum Cnidaria; class Anthozoa; order Scleractinia; family Poritidae; genus Porites; species Porites lobata. Next base: position 696,175 of record CALNXK010000058.1, on the reverse strand, counting down.
CTGTCTCGTTCATCTTTGTAATTGCTGATTTCGCGTCCTTATTCGCTGTGGAACTGACTCAACATTACTATGAAGGAAACTACATGCAAATGACAAACTCACTGCTTCTTGTCAAACAAATTGTGTCCCAAGCATTATAAGGAACACGACAAGCAACTTTGAAAAAATGTCAGGCTTACAAGTTTTCAAAAGCCACAATTCTAGTCCGTTGTAATCTTCTTTAAATTTGTCCATCCTTGCCTAGTTTTGTACTACTGCATGTGCTGGTTATACCTTCTTTTCATGTTTAAGTTTCACTCATATAATTTAGAAGCAGTTCCCATTGTTTGAATTTCGATAAATTTCGGGACACAGCTCCTGCAACAGTCAAAACCTTTAGAGTAGCACCTTAGATACAAATGCCATCAAAAAACCCGCCTCTTTTTTGCAGGAAAATGTCCTGGGGGAGAGGGGGTGCTATTGTAAATAGGTGCGGGCCTCTAGTTAGTATTATTGTTCTATAAGACAATAATATCGCTACGAAAAACATTGAAAATATTAATTATTATGAACCATTTTGGCGTTGTCACTATCTGGACAGGCTAGATATTTTTAACCGACAAGACAGCAATTCAACCCGCTGGATAAGGCTTTATTCACTCAAAGTAAAATGCTATCATAATCAGTACCCTATTTTGTGGTTAACAGAGGCTATGCTCACACGGCACTGGAGTCAGTTTTTAGTGACGTTTTCACTGGCGTCGCCGATGTCAGATCGTAAGGTCCACGGATAAAAATCTGCCGGGGTTCTACTGCTTTCAAAAGTTATCAGAGATTTTGGAATCGATTGTACAAATTTCCTCTCAACGATATGAGAACAGAGCGAATTAAAAGTAAATTCGCAAGGTAGTGCTATTTCTATGAAAAAAAATGCGTAAAGTTCTTTAATTGCGACTATTTGAATATTGTTATTACATAATGGAGTTCAGGATATTCCTTTGTAGATTATTGTGAGAATATTTAACAAACTAAAACTCACTCCCAATCGAGTGAAGCTGGGGAAACAGACATTTTTTTAGTTAATTTTAATTTCATTAATTTTCAAATATTATTTGCAATTAATCCTTTTTAGTTTAGATTGTTAGTTTACCTATTTCAGACCATGTGACATTCTCAAGGAGGTCTTTTTTCTGCTTTGTTTGTTTCTTTGTTTGTTTTGTAATACGCAAGTTTGTATACACATGAATAGGGTGAAAGAAAAAAGTTCTCAAGAGTAACATGGCTTGGTCTGAATGGTGGAAATAAAAAACCCAAGTTTTGTAGTCACAGGCTAGTTTTTTTAATTGCTACGTAAACTTTTAGTCTAAACCAATATTCCATTACAGTGTAGTGGTCAAGTAACTCACTGTCGCAAGCGATCAAAAATGCTTTCGCCGACTATTTTCAAATCATTTGGAAATAAGTCCATGTTTAAGAAAACTTTCTATTGTATTTTTCCCTTGGTTTACCAGGATGTTGTGAACTGTAGAAAAAAAACATGGAGCTCTTGAACTTGGTTATGGCACCGTTACTGTAAAGCGCAGCGTAGTTTATAGTTGATGAAAATTGTATTTAGGGAATTATTTTAATTAAAAAAACCCACTGACTTTAAATGTTGGATTCTTTTATTGAATTTTCACCAGTTTAATCTAGTTGAGCCCCATTACGGACAACCCCTGCCTCATGGCCATTACAGATCCAACGCTTTCTTCTCTTCCCACTATATGTCCCCTTACTCTCTGTTTGAAATGGAATGGGTTTTTAAAATAAAAAAGACGTAACATTCGATTCGCAAAGCAGGAGAAAAAAAGGCAACGAAACGCGACTTTATTTCCACTGTAACCCAAAATATGGGATTAAGGGTCGTCCTTTTGACTTTTGATGGGGTGTATAAGTGATTTGGTTTGGGTAAGGATTTTTTTTCCCCAAAACTCTGGAGAAAGAATTTTTTCCCCAACATTCAACGGTGTAAGATTTTTTTCCAGCGTTATCGGCCATGCGAGATATTTTTTTCAGTGCAGGATATTTTTTCCGAAGTTATTTCCTTGCAAGATTTTTTTTTTTATCAAAATCAGTCTGCGGGATATTTTTTTTTCTTAAATCTCCCATAACCTCCCTCAGAAGTCAAATGGTTGGCCCCTAAGCCGTGATGTCTTGTCCATGTCCTAAAGATACCCACTGACAGTATATTTGAAGTTGCCATGAGATGAGCTCCAACTGAGAACAAGAAAACTAAAGGCAGGCCAAAAACCACCTGGCAGAGAACAGTGATGAAAGAGCTGGAGGAGTTAGATCTAACATGGGCTGTACGTGAAGCACAGGCCAGAGCTCAGGACAGGGGGTAGGGTGGTAACATTTGATTGCGACCTTATCATCCCGGCTGCCGGGATGAAGAGGCTGAGGGAAGATGACTGTGTTTTTATGTTTTCAAGTGATATCAAAACTGTCTCGGCAAGGGTATTTGGCTGTCGAATGACTCTGAAGTTACCTCAATAGAGTTAAGAAACTGTGAATCGGGTTCCATTTAGGGCCATTATACTGAGAAAACTAACCAGACACTTGAAACGTTTCCGCTAGCTTCTAGACTAAAAAACGGTCGGTTTTTCCTCAAAATCCGTTTTAAGGCGCCTCCGTGGGATTTTCGCGAGGAGCCGGAACTCCAAACTATGGTCTTTTTTGCAGTCTAGCTAGCTTCCTGTCATGGGCTCCTGTTAATGTTCATGAAACACAAGAGTGGAGCCGGCAGTCTACCTGAATCAGTAGAGCAAATGCGAAGTTGGAATTGTTCACTGGTTTTTAAAGCCGAAAGGTCTTAGAATTTAGAAAAAGTTTTCAAGAAATAAGGGAGAAATCCGTAGAAACCAAGCAAAAAAGTTTCTTTTGTGGAAAAGAAATTAGCGCGAATCAGTCAACAGGATACCACCAGAAGAAAAATGCCAACAGCGAAATCACTGAAATCATAAACTTGAACGTATAAGAGAAGTCACAAGGGCCACAAGTTTACTAGTTTCTGTAACTATTCCGTGCTACCCTCTTTAAATAAAGTGCAGTGCAGTGCAGTGCAGTTATACAACTGGTACAGGCAGTTGAGTAAGGAAGGTCAAAAGTTTGGTTACCTTGTGAATGGGACAAAGAGCTGGCTTATTGTGAAGTCTAGGGAACTCGCGGAGGAAGCAAAGAGGGTGTTTGGAGAGGAAGTCAACATAACGACTGAAGGTCAGCGCCATCTGGGAGCAGTTATTGCGTCGCAAGAATACAAAGATCAGTATTGTGAGGAGAAGGTTCGTGCATGGAAAGAGGAAATCGAACGTCTCTCTGAAATAGCGAAGAGCCAGCCCCATGCGGCGTATATTGCTTTCACAAAAGGCTACAAGTCGAAGTTCACCTACTTCATGCGCACGATTGAATCGTTTGAAGTTTATGTCGATCCAATCCAGGAAGTGATTGAAGATTTACTACTCCCAATTTTGTTCGGTCAATCAGAGCCTCTCCCTAATGAGGTGCGCAGACTTGCTACCCTAGCAACAGGTCAAGGGGGTCTAGGCATTCCTGATCTGAAATCCGAGGCACCGCAGCAGTTTGCTGCCTCGAGACTAATAACCACCGCGCACGTAGATTCTATTACTTCACAGAGTTTCATCATGGTGTGAGGAGAAAGATCTACGGAGGAGCTAAAGAGGCATCAACAATCACTTAAGAGAGCAAGTGCCAAAGTGAAAATGGATAGCATTGATTCAAGCCTCTCCCCAGGCCTGCTGCGTCTGGTTAATCAATCGAGGGACAAGGGCGCAAGTTCTTGGCTGAATGCGATGCCTCTCGCAGACAAAGGTTTAGCCCTCAACAAGCAAGAATTCAGAGACTCGCTACGCTTGCGTTATGACTTGCCCTTAGTCGATTTACCAAGTCATTGCATATGTGGGGATAAATTCACCGTTAGTCACGCCCTCTCTTGTAAAAAGGGGGGGTTTGTAGCGCAGAGACATGACGGTGTACGGAACTTGTTAACGACATTCATCGACAAGACCTGCAAGAATGTCGAAATCGAACCACGCCTCCAACCCCTGGACAACGAGCGATTTCATTTGAGGAGCGCTGTTACAAGTTCTGAGGCAAGATTGGACATCAAAACGGGAGGTTTCTGGGCAAGAGGAGTTACGGCATTTTTTGATGTTAGAGTTACGCACGTCAACTCCAAGTGTTACCAGAGCAAGCCAACATCGGAAGTGTTCAAAGAGCAAGAAGAAGAGAAGAAGCGCAAGTACCAGCAGCGGGTGTTAGATGTAGAAATGGGTTCGTTTACGCCTTTAGTGTTTGGAACCAATGAGAAACGAGTGTCAGCGGTTGTACTGTCGCGCTTTGTAATAATCGTCGCACTTTGTAATAAAATTGTCACACTTTGTAATACCTGTCGTACTTTGTAATAACACTTGTCGCACTTTGTAATAAAAAAGCTGTCGCACTTTGTAATAACAGACCATCGCACTTTGTAATAAAAAAAGCTGTCGCACTTTGTAATAACACTTGTCGCACTTTGTAATAAACTTGAAATAGATGGTCGGAGGACAAGTAAACCCAGTAATTAGTGTCATCATGGACAACAACAACAACGACAATAAAAATGATAATAATAATAATAATAATAATAATAATAATAATAATAATAATAATAATAAAGTAAAAACTTGCAAGAGGTGACAGGCCTCACATCTTCACCGGCGTGAAACCTTTCAAAACCTTTTACATATTGCTCCATTGAGGAGAACTCTTTCAGGGATCTTATAGTTTAAAATTTGAACCATGATATAGCTTATATATAACGGACTAAGATACGGCTCGGTACAGTTTATGTTCAGCAAGGGAAAATTGTGTAAGTTGAGCAAAACCTTTAAAATGTACAACAGACAATTTGTTCAGTTCGCGCGTATTCATGTTGAATTTCTGGCCCGTTTATGAGATTTGTCTACTCAAAAATATAATAATTTTTCCATAGCTGCTGTAATCTTAGGGTATCTGCTTTTAATATCTCCGTAAAGTTCAGGTTTACGCGATCTCAGAGAACAATGTTCAGCTGTACACAGCACGTAGCCTTTAAATATATCCAGATCTAACACTGGTTTTGTGTATTTATCACAATGATGCCGTTTCATGTAGGTTCCAGCGTATTCGAAATTTCCACAACATTCATTAGTAGTGGTCATCGTGGCACAATGACGTGATATGCAATGTTTTAAAGAACATTTTAGTGCGAAAATAATAGTGACAATAATGATGATGATGACAATGATTGTGATACCGGGTTGGGCTCTGAGTTTGTGATTTTCATTTGGCTTTATGAAATACAGTATAGCTTATTCATGGTAATAAATACAAATCAAGTAATATCTCTGTATATGTCTCAAGTAATACCTTGCAGGTAACGAAATCATAGGTTTTCTAGTTGCCTGTGCTGGTAGTAAAACTTTAAAAATATTTTATTATTATTATTGTCGTTGTTGTTGTTGTCGATGATGACACTTATTACTGGGTTTACTTGTCCTCCGACCATCTATTTCAAGTTTATTACAAAGTGCGACAAGTGTAATTACAAAGTGCGACAGCTTTTTTTATTACAAAGTGCGATGGTCTGTTATTACAAAGTGCGACAGCTTTTTTATTACAAAGTGCGACAAGTGTTATTACAAAGTACGACAGGTATTACAAAGTGTGACAATTTTATTACAAAGTGCGACAGGTATTACAAAGTTCGACGATTATTACAAAGTGCGACAGTACAGCGGTTCTTAAAGCATCTCGCAGACAAGATAGCTCAGAAAGACACCGAGCCTTATCATGTTGTAATCACTTGGCTCAGGACACAGATCTCGTTTGAACTCTTAAGATCGGTACATGCATGCGTCAGAGGTTCGCGAACGCCGTTTCGTAGCAAGATAGAGCAATCATTAGACTGTAAAATAAATGTCGCTAGTGCGGATATCTGAAATACGTGTCTATATGCTTTTATACTTAGGGCTTTTTATGGACACTGGTTTAGCCGTCATTAGTTTAATTCGATTGTATGATCTTAATATCTCTGCATAATGGCATTCTTAATTTTATAGAATTTTGAACTTTTATTATTGATTATATCTATTTCCTCTTCTTCTATGTAAGGTTAAGTTACTTCTATTTTTTAGAATTTGTAAATGAATAGTTTCTCTTTCTTCACTTATTATATATAGGATTGTTTTTGTTCTCTAATGAAGGAATTGTTTTATTATTATTATTATTATTATTATGTTGAAAAGTTCAGAACCGATGACCTCGCAAGACCATACATGTCCACCTGGTTGTCAGTTAAGAAACGATTGCCCCGAAAAAAATCCCCTTCAATACCCCATATAAAATGTTTCCACTTCTTCAAGCCTTTAATCAAGTCTCGTTTATAACGTAAAATCAACTATGCCGTCGTTTTCATTTCCGCCAAAGAAGACCTGCGGTTGTTTTTAACGCTACCTTTTTAAAAATTCATTCTTTGAATGGCAAACAAAGTCTCTGTGAAAACAGCTGTCCAAAGTGGTGTGTAACTGGATCAAAGTCTTTGTGAATCCATCAGGAAATTGAGTAATTTTAATTTTCAGTGAACAAAAACCTTGTACCAGAATAATTTAAAGCATATTGCAATCTTTTTTTACCATTTTTCAACGGCTATAGATGTAATTAATCAAACACCAAAGAAATTTCTTATGGGAGCCCTAGAAACTAAATGTCAAACTTCACAAAATGACATCTTGCCCATGAACTTTTCAGAATTTTGACTGTGTTTTCACAATTCTTTTGAAATTTGTCATTCATTTTCTCGGGCTCCCATAAGAAATTTTCTTGGGTGCTATTACAGATAACTAATTGCACCTATAGCGCTTGAAAAATGTAAAAAAGAATGCAATTCTGGTACAAGGTTTTTTGTTCACTAAAAATTAAAATTACTCAATTATCTGGTGGATTCCGTCTTAATAGTTATTGCTAGGCCTACAGTGATCAACTCTACAATTTTGTTTCATGCGGTTATTTACAAAGGGTCATGCTAAATTTAAATGCACATTCTGTAGTCTCTGCCTTCACTGTCTGTTGTCCTTTGAGATTTTAGAAATTAAACTTATAAGCACATTATCTCCCAAAACGATAAAAATAATATCGAGAAAGATGAAAAATAATCATTTTCTAGCAAAACCTATATTGTTGTTAATATATATTTTTTTAATTTAAGCTTTCGAAGGCCAATTTTAATTACATTTTGTTCCCATGGAAACGACTGAACAACATTAAAAACACTATCATCGACCATTTTCATTAGGTGACACAGTCAGGTATCAAGGAGATTGACGAAAGCGAAAGAGAAAGATCTCTACTGCATTTAAGGTTGGTTGTTTTTCTTCTCTCTCTCTTTTTTTTGCAGTGACCTCATTACTGGATTCCAGAATTTTTCTTGTTTCTTTTTCTCGTTCATTTATCACACTCGTTGTTATACTAAGTCAATGTGTATTTTTCTAAAAGAATCAAGCGGAAAAGAGGGGCGCAAAATAATTAAGTGATTTCACAAAAAGAAATGTTTTTCAGGCGGGAAATATTAATCGGTGAAAACTCTGTATTATGACTAGCTAAAAACTAGTTTAGCCTCGAGAGTTTCTTGGATGACGTATTTAAACTATATTTTTTCTTCATCCCTGAATTTCCATCTAGTACATTGCAAAAAAATATATAAATATCTAATTATGTCCTAAACCTCTGTCATTTTCGTTATTTTTCTGACAGGATAGTTGAGTGTAGTTTGTCAAACTGCGATAGTTGCGGTTGCGATTCTGACAGCCAAAAACATATACACATTAGATATTTTTGACACTATACATATCTAAATAAAAAAATCTGGGCAAAATTTGTTTAAATAAATTCTTAATTATCCCTGACATATTTTGCTAAGAAGACAGGAGTTATGTACGTTGACAACGAAACCGGCCTGTCTTCTCTTACGAGCTTCAAGATCCCTCATTGGTTTTACTATGCAAGTATTTACATCGCTCTTGTATTTTTACCATAATAAATTTCGTATGAACCAAAGTCCTATGACGTTTACTTTTTCAAATCTGGAGGGTTCCAATTCAGTTTAGAAAAAATTAAAGTGAGATCCTAGTAGGGGCTAATCGGTCGAAAAGGCAACTCACGGACTGAAATGTTGCAGGTAACAATTCTGTTTGATCGGTGTTGAGTTGTGAGTTTTGTAGCAACTAAAATGCTGCCTGTTGTCTGAAAACCATTCGTGTGCCAGTTTACATTATAGAAACATTACGATGCGACTGTACACAATTGAGGATCCATAATAAAGTGCATCACGTCAAATACGCTTTTCAATATGAACCGTTATATATTATTCATACTAAATCCAGAGGTGGCTACTTAGATCAGAACCCCTTGCAGTTTAATTATGTATATTATTTTGAAATTCATTTCAAAACAACAAATTATCCAGTGATGAGTCTGAAAAAAATTCGTATCGCTATGTTTACAGTACGCACCAGTTTTCTTCAGTGCTTATCTAAGTGTGACGATGGAGACAGAAATGACTTTATTCATGTGCTGATAAATAAATAATTGATCAATGGAAACAGGGATTCTTGTTATTCAGAGTTACTGGCTGAAGTGTTTTAAAGCCATGTATCTAGTGTAGATTTTTGGACACGAACGGACAATAATGGAGAGTCTTTCATATCGACTGACATGAAAAGTACTTCGGCCTGGTCTGAAGATCTGTTATGAAGACTCAGAGAGTAAAAAAATTCTCCGATTATAGGAGTGACGATTCACTTTTCACGATCGCCGGGCTTGGCGCAGCCTTCGTTCTGTTACAGACTGGTATCGCCGTTCTCATGAATGAACACAGGCCCTATCCGATAGTGGTTTTCGTGCCGTTTAAGCTAGTGCAACTCATAGCTTAAGAGAGAGTTTAACTGTATCTTCCTACTGCGTCCAGATTATTTGAAAAAAGGATTAAAAGGAACGTACGCACAAAAAGGCTTTCTTAAACAAGTACCACTCCATTTTTCTAATTATTTTATGTAAGAAGTCGGTTTTCCCATTAACACTGTAAATAAATCATAGCCTTTACTAAAAAGAGAGCCGGTTCAATAACCGTGGCCTCTATTTAAAATGTTTCCGACTTTATCCTATTTCTATATTGCCACGAAACAAGTGAAAAGCGATTACTGACCCAGGCGCTTTCAAAATGTTAAGCGACAAAAAAAAAATCGCTTTCATCATCAATTCTCGTCCACACTTAACAGTTTGCAACGTTTCAAATTTGACAATTTAAACAAAAAATCTGTCGCTTGTACTTCAGAATGGCGAAGTTTTGTCGCCTAAACAGATTTGTTGAAATAATTGAAGAATAACTTATTCAAACAAATCTCTCGCTTGTACTTCAGAATGGCGAAGTTTTGTCGCCTAAAAAGGTGTGCTGAAATAAATTAATTGAAGAATAACTACTTTCAAGAAAGCAAGTAAATGATTTTTCCAGAATAATAACTAATAATTGAAACAATAAGTATAAGTTAGAGTTAGAAACAGCTTTATATTCAATACGGACACCTGCTAGTTGCAGTCTTGAAACTACATTGGACGTGCAATATTTTACATAAAATATCAAGTAGCCGTGCATCCAGTTAGTTTTGAATTTACCTCAGTAGTGAAAGTAAACAGCAATACTGACAGAACTCCTCAACAACATTAACTGAAATAAATTGTTTTGCTTTTGAGCCATGAAAAACAAAACTATAAAAAATTGAAACCTATCACTTGCACTAATAAATAATTCAACACCGCCACAAGGAATTGTTAATTCAAGGTTAACAGTTCCCCAGTCTTACAAGTTTCCTTTCTACAAAGGCCTATTTTTTGAGTAACATAGATAACAAACAAACGTTTCTTTAAAGCTTTAATTTCTGCTTCGATCTGCTAGTGTCTGTAATTAACAGCTAACGTTTAATCGAAAAGGCCTCTGTGACACTAGTTAACTGTTCCTGTTTTAGCCATAGTCCGAGCTTAAACCACCTGTCAATTCATTGGAGAAAATAAACAGAAATTTGTTTTGGTTACCTCGAAACTAAGTTCGTTTGGAAAAGAATAAAGAAACAAATAAAAAATAAAGGTATTTGACTCGCAGCTTACAAAGTAAACTAAGCGTGAGTATGCGGGATCGAGGTAGAATCAAAGAAAATTTTAAACTGAAAGGGCCAAATATTAAAACCAAGTCTCACTTGGTCCCGAGGCAAACAGTCTTAATTTTTTTTCCACAGAATCGCCTCAATGTTTTATTGAGATTCTCGGGAATCTCTAATTGAGATTATATAACTGGAAAATTCATTAAACTTCGCCGTAACGACGGTAGTCGATCAACATTCGCAGGTGATAGTGCACTTTTACCCTCTGACATCATAGATTTTGCAATGTTGCCCGCTCAGAGATTTTGGCGGGAAACAGTTTCATTGTTAGATGTCATGTGACCTTGAAGTAACCGATAAGATCGCGCGCTGTTGAGTAAAAATTTCAACTATGTATTAAAAACAATTACATTTACAGTACAGTTTTACAACTAGATGTTGTTGCAAATATTAGAATTATTCTCTACTTTCTGCAACAAAATTCTGCAACCTGCAAAAACCTGATTTGTTGCAAGACAGGTTTTATTCCCGGATGGTGAAACGGGCAACATTGTTAGTGTGCGTATTGCAAATCAAATGCCACCAAGTTTCTTACATTTATGGTCGCAATGTTTTTACATTAGTGGTTAAGTTTTTTATTACATTAAAGGTTAGAAAATTTTTACATTGGTGGTTAACTTTTTGTTACATTAGTGGTTGATATTTATTACATTAATGGTTCGTATTACATTAGTGGTTGGTATTTATCACATTCACGGTAGTTAGTGTTACAATAGTGGTCGATTATTGCATTAGTGGGTGATACATGGGGGACTCCAGGTTGGTGAGGTAACCCGTTCAGGTGGGGTAAAAAATAACCGCCGTTTACATGCAACCTTACACACCGTAATCCCGGTATGCACTTTTTCTCAAGATTACTTAATGGTCGCTTGGCACGTAAACACAAAAATGGTGGGCAATAACGTGTTTCGGCGGTTAACGCTCTTCTACTCTCTCCTACTGCTCTTGTTGTAGCCTTTCAGTGGTGTGGCTTTTACTTTTAATGATTCAAAGCCTCTGGAAAAGGTATTTGGGCGAATTAAATGTAATGCGAATACAGGTAGGTTACCCCACCTTGAAACGTTCACATGGCAAAATTTGACCCCGACTGAAAGGGTTACCCGCTCTGGCAGACAGGGCAACCCGCCTGGGTGATCCAACCCAACTATAATAAAAACGTCATCAAATTGAAATGAGACTGATTATATAGACAGGCAGGTTACCCGACCTAATGGGGTTTCCTACCTGGGGTCCCTTACCTCCATGTAAACAGGCCCTTAAAATGCTGTTATAATTTTCCTTTATTTTTTTTGTCCCAGTGCGTCCCATACTCTCCAGCATGGCGGTTTTATACCACTTTTATGAGAAATTGCAATATACTGGTCGTTAAAACATCTTAAGACAATTTTTTAACCGAAGCATAACAACAATATCGAAAGCAACTACTCAAAATAAATTTATTTGAAACGCAACTAAAAATCATTTAAATAAAATTTCTTTACAGATGTTGACGAAAGAGGTACTCGCTGCCATATTATTCTTAATGCTCGTCCAATCAGGCGCTAGTTTCACTTCTTCTTCTGTATCTGCTTCACCATCTGTAATCAATTCTTATTCAAGCACCACTCCCGGTTCGTCTTCAAGTGCAAGCAATTCGGCCTCTCCAATGGGATCCTCATCTCAAACATACCCGCCCTCTACAAGCACTGTCACCAACACTGTGACCATCACGGTGACAAACACTGTTACCAGTGACGTCACCAGTACCGTTACACATATTGTGAACCAGACTAGTGGGATGACCATATCACCAACCGCAGCTGAAACTTGGGGAGTCAGTCCTTCATCTATGTTATCTGGTAGGTATCACTAGTTGTCCATTTTTTTTAGTAAAATCCCAAATAGGATTGGCATTAGCCAATCATATATCGAGATTAATCTTCACGAGCCACGCGCGGGGCCACTTGATTTCTATCTACTTGGCTATAGGTCAACTCTTGGAATTTCTACATCAGGCTCTTTATTCCAAAAACAAACTTAAGACAAATAATCCATTAAAAAGGCGTAAGGAGGATACACACTCTCACCACCCTTATTTTCTCTATGCACAAAGAGAGTGATTAACGATTTTTAAATGAAAGAGATGCAGAAAAAGGCTTAGGCAGAATTCGAAGGAAATATGCATTTCCATGCATTTTTCCTTGTTTGAAATATTCAGATTAACCTAGAGATCCAAAAAAGAACAAGCAAGTTTTCACGTAGAAATCCTCCTCTCAAAGTGGTAATGATAATGTTCACAATTTACAATCACAAGAGAGCAATACTGCAGTCAGAAACTGATTTTCCTTGTTATTATTTTAAAGTTGTGTGGAACAAATGGAAAACCGAAAAAGACACCGACTGTAAAGAAAAGTGTTGTGACACAGGGGGCCTAGCTATCAAACAAGTGAGGGATTGTACAATTCACCAACCACGATGTAACTTCACAGAATGTATGTATTATGGTCCAGTTGAACGGGAAATCTCCTGTTACACGGCTTGCAGCCACTGCATGCCCAGTAAAGGTAAGATGTTATCATGAGAATCTCTTTTTCTTTGTGCGGTTAAATATAAACTAGCCATTTTACCCATGGGCTGTTGCCCAAGGGGAAGCAACGTTCCCCACAGTGAAATTGCCTTGGGAAAATGTCCATGGATACGTCAAAAAGAACAAAAAATTCCCAAGGCAGTTCCCAACGTAGGTTCTATGGGTTAAAGAACCCAAAGCGGCTCAACCAATCACGAGAAAGTGAAATGTACCAAACAGTAGAAATCACGTGTTGTTTTTGTGTTGAGTTCATTCGTACGCGAAAGGGAACTCAAAGTGCGAAAACACAGAAGAATTTTGAGCGCTGCTGTAAATGTTTTTAAGTTTAATAAATAGCACCTTTAAAAAACCCTTTCAAGTTTTCTTTTCATCGGTGTTCAAGAATGTGTAAATCCCTACTTAAGATCTTGAGCGAGAACGGGTCTTTCTTTAGCGCGAATGAAGTCGACGTCTTCATTTTTTGTCTCAAAATAAATGGCTGAACTGCTCTTGCTAAGCGTAATTGATGTGAAGGTTTATTAAAAGTGTAAAATTAAAAACTGGTCGAAGATAACGACGTTTCCCGCGAGACCGTGCTCAAGCTTTTTCTTCCCCTTGGGCAATTTATCGATAGCTGTGTAACCACAAACATGAAAGTGATCAAAAACCAGAGCGAACCCAACCCAAGCTATTTCCCTAAGGAGCTTTGGGAAAAAGTCTAGTGTAACCACACCTATAATTGTATCTTTTCAAGGCCGAGAAACGGAAAAATGGCCACGTGACAAATTTCCCTCCATTTTGTTCTCATGTTCATTAAAAAAGTAAATGAGAACTGTATTTTTTTTGCCACTTCTCACAGCTCACAGCTCTCCAGGAAGGGGGCGTAGGGGAAAGGGGGGGGGGGGTGTACAAATACCGCCAAATCGCACAGAATTACTTACAAACACCTTACCGAATAACATAAGAAAACCGCAAACCGCATTAAAATTACTTGAAAATTTCTAAATACCGCAAAACCGCTTGGTTTTGTAAAACCTCAGTACCGCAACTTAAAATAAAAATTTCCGCAAAACCGCACCAAAAATCGAGAAATCGATGTTAGAATTACGATTGAAAATTGTACCCCTCGACCCTAACATCATTTTAAATTATTTTTTTAATGTTTAGGATATAGCATGGCTGGACCGGAGCTCCTTTTAATCACCGCAGCTCTTCTTATCTCTATGTATGTATTTTACCTATCACCTTAATAAATTTAATGATTGATAGGCAGGTCACAATTTTGACGAAGAATAGGCAATCTGACTGACTGTGGTTGCACGCCCTCGGTTCACGCAGCTTGCAGATTTTAGTCTCTCCACACAGTACCCTCAATAGAAAAATGGAGGGCTGATTCATTGCACAAACTTTGAAGCAAAATAAGACACCGCGGACAGTTTATTCTAAATTGCACGTTTATGTTGTAGTTAATTTTTAGTTTTCTATCGTTTTTGGATCTTTTTGGGTATGGTCATGTATGTGAATGAATTTTAAACAAAGGAAAAACAAAAATTAACTGAAATAAAAGAATTATACGCAGTTACTAACTTGATGTTAAGAAACTAGCTAAGGACATCATGACATTGAACAGACAAGGGTACCTTGAAGTTTTTTTGTAGAATGACCAAAACGTTTAGGGTAAAAAAGATGGGTAGAAAGATGTCACGCCCTCACTCTGCTCACTTCAGCCGTTTTGCATGTGTTGATATTCTGTTTTGTAGAGAAGAAAAGGAGCGTGAGAAATCTTACAATTTGTATTCTAAAGAGTCTGATTTCACTTATTATTTTATTTGCATGTTATAGAGCTGCAGTGCGACCCTGAGAAGAAACCAAGAGGCCATATCAAAGTGTGACACTGATTTACAGGATTCTTAATATTGCATTGTAGATAAAACTTCTGTCCAGCAGATATCGAGCTCATTTAAAGAAAAGTTGCGTAGTATAGTTAGTTACACAAGAATATCATGAGCTTCAACAATTAGCAAGAAATATGAGCATCCGACGGAATTCGAATCCATATCCTCTCAAGTCCGAACCCATTACCCCCCAGTACAAATCAATTGCCGCCGGAGACTCAGATTCAGTGTCCCTGCAAGGACTTGGCCGCAAGAAAGCTATGGCCGTTCCAAGTTTAAAAGTTACTTATTATTATTCACGACAAGAGAGCTCTGGTTCATGGTTATTACTACATTTAATATTCAGTTTTAAAAGGACTTCGGTGCGCGAGGTCGAAAGTTCGATCCCCGATGACATCACATCCTTGTTTCAACTTCTCTCCTTTCTGTGTAGCTTGGACTAGCTTTAAATACCCTTAAAACGTAGCATTTATTTATGGAGAGACGAGGGTAAAATGAACGCACCGTCGACCTCAATTTTTACTGTCGAGAGTTATCGACGTAAAATACCGTAAAATTCCGAAAATAAGCCCCGGGCTTTATATTCATTTTTTTCAAAGGCCCTTTTTGAGGGGCTTATTTTTGGAGGGGCTTATGTACGGAGGGTAATTTGCGTTTCAAAATCGATTGAACTAGCTTGTAGTGGGAGGGAGATTTACCATTTTTTGCTTTGTTTTACTTTGTATTCGAGGGCCAATTCCAATTACAAGCCCCCGCGGGGCTTATATTCGGGGGGGGGGTGATTTAACGGAGGGTTTTTTACGTTACGATTTTGGGGGGCATATTTTCGGAATTTTACGGCATGGTTGTTTACTTTTTTACCCTTATCTTCATGGACTGTGGTGAGAACTGTTAAAAAAGTAGCTATAAAAAAATTCTCCAATCTGATTGGCTATTAGCAGTCCTGATTTCACCACTTAAGGTGGCTGAACACAGTTTTGGCAGTTTCTGAAACTTGGCAGGTGAAAAATATACTGATGAAAGAGTTTGACTGACAGGTAAAATTTGACGTTTTCGTAGTTTCCATGGGAACGTGAACGATTAAATACAATCTTAAAATTTCACCGTTACTCAGTTTACATAAAATTCGCTCCTTAGATTTTCCCATAAACTCGCACATAGCTTACTATAATTAATCATTACCATTTGAAACTTATTTGACCAAATTTTAACAGTAGGGTTTTTTAGATAATCAATAATGTAATTCAACCGTAATTATTAAATGTGTTACAAAATTCGTCTGTTCAACTTCCATTTTAAAGTTCTCATCATTTAAAATACGATAAAAGTAAAAATTTTGCCAAATATCACAAAATTTTATAGAGTAGATTTTGAGAAATCGTCGTCTGTGTACCATTACTTTTTTCGCCGCCATGTTTGTTTGTCCAATTTAAAACACGCGCTACTGCTGACGGCCCGCAAAACTGTGTTCAGCCACCTTAATAGGACGGTGTTTTGACAGTTCATGTCATCACAAGCTCTGTAAAGGACCCTTGAATGTTGTTATGTCATTCTTGTATATTCTTTTGGGTAAAACATTTAAACTGTCTCTGAGTCAGTTTTCCTTTGAATTTTGTTATTATATCATCAACTGACAAAGAACTTTGTGTTGTCTGATTTCATTCTGTCTGTAATCAGGCCCATCAGTTAATTTTGCTATGTTTTCCTTGTTATTGCTTCACCATATATATGTAGAAGTATATACTACGTTAAATAGTCTGAGATAAAAGCTAATAATCCGCGACGTCACCTCTGATTTCCCTGTGAAATGAAGTCTGATGACGTATCACTACCCATAGCTGGCTACTGCTTCCGATTGGTCGTGCCTCATGGGGAATTTACTTCAACCAATCAGAAGCGCTACCCAGATCTGTGTAGTGATACGTCGTCAGTGTGAAATTTCTGCGCTCGTTTCTCAATCGTTATTTGGCCTGGAAACCAGCGGTAGCTTTGCAAACTGTCGGCTGTTTTCTTAGTCCATATATACGCCGTAAAACAAAAACAATGAAGGTACTGCCTACCTTTTTCGCATCCCCGGTTACCACTTTTTATTATCTCATTATACTATATAATGTGTTCACTGTTGTTGCGGTCATGTTTTTTTCTCTTTTAAATCCTTGGTTATGCAATGGGTTTTTACCCCTCAAATTTGAGATAGCATTGCCACCAGCGAAAAATGGTTTCGCTGAATGGCCGTAACAAAATTTTGAAAGCAGCCCTAATAATTTTCTTTTTATAACACACCTGTCTTCAGTCACCAATAAAGTAAACAATATAGCCCTCATTAGTGGAGTGCCTTGTTATTTCTGGAATTGTTTGATTGAATCAGTAATATTAACTCCAAAATCATTATTTACTGGGAGCTGGAACATAAATACAGATTTAAATGAAGGTGAATTACTTTGTCCTTAAAAAAGCAAATCGACATTTTAATTCACAAGCATTTTCTGTACCTTAACAGAAACCAATTATTGATACGTTTAATTTAATTTCGGTAAGGGGTAAAATTTTTGATTTGCAACCTACAGTATTTTATATTTCTTTGTAAATGTTTGAACGCTTTGTACCAGAAATATGTCAAATTTTGGTCAATTTTGCAGGTCAGTATCGGTCAACAAATTTCAGATACACATCCACCGATATTACTTTCTCACGCTTTTTGCTCTGAATATTTCAAAACTTCCTATTCCAGAAGCCAATGTCTCAGGAGAAAGAAATGTTACAAACTAAATACCACCCGTCAAGCCAATTCATAGAAATTTTTCTTTGTTTCCCCAGAAACTAAGTTCACAAATCAAAAACAAAGCCTTGAGTCATCTACCTTTATTTAAAGTTTGTTTACATGCGAAAGAAACACGGCCATCCTTCTGAAAGTTTTCCCAAGGTAAGGCAAGCTAGTTTAGTGTGCTGACACTCCACAAGGCGAATTAAGACACTAGTTTAAGTAAAAGCTGTTGGAAAGTGCAACAATGACAAAAATTTGGCTTTATCCACTGAGTTACAATTGATTGTGAGTCATTTGAAAAAGCTAACGTTCCTATCATTATCCCCTCCTTGTTGACTCTCTGAACTACAACCAGTTTCTTAAAGTATAATTTTCCCCAAATAAAATTGTTTGAAAGCCTCATTAGCAACTTAGCAAGTCAATATTTATTTCTTAGAGGTAAATTAAACACCCCAAACATTTTGGTCTCAAAGTGTTTATGACAGCTGCAACAAATTCCCAACAAAAAAATTCTCCAAGAAAGATCGTTTTCCTTAAAAGCCTCTCAAGATCAAACCAAACTAAACTCCGCGGCTTTAATTTCACAGGCTTGTTGTGAATTTTTATTTATTTATTTGCACTGCGATTGACCCCGTCATAAACCGAACAAAGGGGATTCAAATATATTAAACAGCAAACTCAACCATTAGTGTCTCTTTGTGTTAGTATGCAGGTTTCTTTCTGTCGAACTACCTTTTCCAGCCGTCTACGTCTGTTATCTTCTCAACTCTTAAAAATGATTTAGTTAGTTTATATCCTAAATTGAAGAGTCATACATGCATTCCCTGCTTTTGGTGAAATTTATTTCAAGCTAGTTTATTCCTACAGAACTTCTTATTGACTGGCTTCATTTTTGTTCTTCCGTGAAAAACAAGTAAAGGCCCGCCCTTAAGAGCGCATTTTTTCTCATGAGAGTGAGAAGGTCAACGTTGCTTCCATCGTTTTCAGTCGCCGAGTCAAAAACAATGGTTTAAGGGTGAATTTCAGTCGTTTCGTGAGGAACTATTGATTAAGTGCTTTTATTCATGACGATAAAAGCAGCCCCCAACACAGTTGTTACATGTAACACTTTATGATGCTATATTGCATCATAATGATGTCAGCAAAAATATTTGATTCATTGTTACCCTTGGTTATCACTCGTTGCCCGGTAACAGTTTAATAATATTAGGCCACTCGTGCTTTTCTTTGGCCTGTTTTTTGTTTGTTTGTGTTGTTATTTTTCCATAGTTAATTTTTCTGTTTATTAACAGTTATGATGTAATACGTGAAAAGGATTTTATAGAAATAACGATAAAAGTTGAAAGCTGTTGTAGATGATTGGCAAGACACCTGTCTCAGGCTGTAAATAGAAAGTGTTAAATGGATGGGTGTCCTTTGACAGTTGTGTGACTACGTTTATTGTTGAGAATAGCTGTTGACTGATGCATTACTGTCAAAAGAAGTTGTTGCATTTCGAATAGGAAGGCTCGTTTGTTTCCTAAAAAACATTAAACAAAATCAGATTTAAAAGAATATTAAGCCGATTACGTAACCGTATAAATATTTCAAGGTTAATCTGTTCCTTACATTTCGTTTTTCCACTACGGATTATGAGTGCAAGCATTTTTAACAGAAAAGAATAAGTTTAACTTTTTCTCTCTCCCTTCTTGAGCTCCCTTCGTGAGTTTTTTATCTTTACAATTTAGAAGTTTTCGTATCTCTTGTAGAGTGAAACTGTTTTCTCTCTTATTAGTCGAACACCACCCGTCGGTTTAGCCAAGAAGATATAATTGCAAACTATATTCGGTTTCCACAGAAACCAAGAAGAGTTTAAAATACTGAGCACTAAGACTTGAGGCATATTGAGCGTAAGACTGTACGTGTGCAAGAGGAATAAGATCATTTCAAAATGTTTGTAAAGGTAAGATATACCAACGTTCTTAATGGCAGTTTATATTTTTTTCCAAACTAAACTCATTACAAGTTTCAAAACTATTAAACAAAACGGAATTAATTTTTGTTTGTGTGAATCATACATACCTTGACAAACAAGTCAATATTTATTATGATGATACAAAAACAGTAAAATCCTGTGAAAATCTCCACCTTGAAGAATTGTTCAAAAAAGAATTAGAATTATTTGAACCTGATGCTAATAATTCGTCTTGTTTGTTGTGTAAAAACTTTGTACAAGTGATCCCTGGCCAGGTTTTTTCACTGTGATTGTCATGACACTTACCCACCTGACACTTTAATGAGTATTCATTCCTATTTTACGAAGACCAGCTTATGAGTTATTTTGATAAAAATTAAGCTGGTCGTGAAGCATTTCATACAGCAATTGAGGGAAAGATAATTGTGTCAGTATCACTGTTTTCATTTGACCAAACATAAACGTAGAAACCTTTTAACGTAGATTTTCGCTCTAACAGCAACTCTCATATACTCTTGACAGCATGCTTTCATAAACCAGTTTATTTAAGATCAAACCAATCAGTGTTTAAACATACTGACCGAAACAAAGGTAACTTTAATACCGTTTCGTTTCAACTTTTAATTTGTATTACGAATGCACACACATTCTGAGCGGAGTTTTTATTTTCCCGACGAAAAAGTTGTCTAAAATTTGTTTTAAAATAACCAGTCTTCGAAAAAGCAGTAAGAAAGGCTTCATATGAGAGTTGCTCGCTCCGGGTTATTGTGCCCGGCTATAAAAGCACTTTTTATCTGTAGATGTGGCCAAAAGCTGTACTCGGTTCCATGATGTTCTTGTTGATTCTGCAATCAAACACGAGTCAGGGTCAGGGTGATGGTACAACAAGCTCCTCGTCGTCTTCCTCGTCCTCGTCGTCTTCCTCGTCCTCGTCGTCTTCCTTCCTTCCTATGTCTTCTACAACGGTAACTGTTACCGTTACCAGTACTGTGACTCCAAATGAAATATCACCAACATCTGTCATGGCTATGGTTGTCTCATCATCTGTTCCTTTCGGTAAGGATGAAGTAGGATTGACTGCCTCCGTTTAAGTTCCTGCTATTTAATTATAAGGCAAACACAGCGAGATTCCGACTTTCCTGAACCACCTAGGGAAGAGAAAATTGGCTCGAATTATGTTGTTGGAAAAATCGGGATAGTGTTATCTGGTGAAGGAAAGTCAAGATCAAGAATTTCCTGCAAAAACCACCCAAAATATGATGACGAATGTGAGCCCAGATGGAATTTGTTTGATGATATATTCTTCATAACTCTACAGAAGCATTTAGGAGTAAAGGCAGTAAGTGATTACTTTTGCACAGAATTGACCTAGAACAGCAATATCCTCGTGACGTAGCTAACCCCTTTAAATATTTACATTCGAAGGCAAGTGCATTTGCAAAATGTACGTGTTGTGAGTGTCCTAAAACAGCCTTGTTTCCAGGACAAATTCCGCACGGAAATGAAGTTCTGATTGAAAGATACTCAGTTCTAATATGAACACTTATTAAGTGTCAATATAAGAAGAAGAAGAGCGACTTATTAAATAAAATACATGATTATTTCAGTTTACGGTAGTTGACGGGACGTAAGTAACTGAATTTTATCATTTGTCTTAGTTATGTGGACTGACTGGAAAACCGAAGAAACAACCGATTGTGAAGAAAAGTGTTGTAAAACAGGGGCTCCTGTTATTCAACAAATAAGAAATTGTACAATCCACCAACCACGATGTGACTTCACGGAATGTATGTATTATGGTCCAATTGAACGAGACATTTCCTGTTACACAGCTTGCAGCCATTGCATGCCCGGGAAAGGTTAGTTGTTATCATCGTATTCTATCTTTTACAAGGCCCAGAAAGAGTAGATGACCACGTGACCGCTTCCCGCCAGTTCCGTTCGTCTCGCGCCGTTTCAACTAAAGCGTACGCCGTGCCGACAAAACATATAACTCAATGCAACGTAACGCGATGCGATGAAATACTGACAGTACAGACCAATCAATAACAGGTAATGCATTGTAATACAGCACCATGCAATAAAAACAATGCAGTACCATATATAAAGACCTGATACAAAATTATAAGTATTGCAACCTATATAGAGATAAAAATTCATAGATCACTTTGAGTCGTTTTCACATTTAAGACAATATTCCTTTGGGCGAGCCAATAAAAGACGAGTAGAAGGGGCTCAGTCGTGGATGAAGTATCGTGAGCTGTTGTACAGTTTTTCCCTTCGTCAGGGTAGACAAGAGGTGGAAATACAATCCGGCAGTCAAGTAAGGCTGCTATGGTATTCTTCGTTTCTTTCTCTTGGCTGGCGGGCGGTGGCAATTATGTTTTACAAATTGTTAATTGAGGAAGCAGTGTTAAATTCACGGTTACAACACTTGGTGTTTTCATTTTTGCTTTACCGTTTAGGTCATATCTTGGCAGGACCAGGGATCATACCAGTAACTGCCGCTCTCCTCATCTCTCTGTAAGTAGTTTGTTCCAAACTAGAATCTAGGCTGCTTTTGGTACTCACTCTAACAAACGGTCCCGGCCGCTGCTAGGAGACACGTCACACAGGGATAATCGCCAGAACCTTCATGTTTAGAGTTACGTCGAATTTTAAGGTGGCAAATTTTCTCCTTGTCCCACAAAAAGAATTCGCATCAGTGTTGAAAGTAGAATATAGATTTAGAATAATGTGTGGACGCTGACTTTACAATAATGACAAAGATTCAAAGGGACGTTTAGAAATTCTTTTGACGCAAGTAAATGACCAAAAATGACTTTAGTAAATCAACAAGAATTCCCTTAAAGCGACTGTTTTCATGCGTACAATAGTTTCATGATGTTATTCTATTTTAACAAATAGATTCCATGTTGCCGTGCGTCTGTTGGTTGACGTCAAAATGTGGTAAAAACAAAGAAGTGGCATGGCTTAGGCATTCTCAAGTAGTCAAGAGCTCTTTTTGTCTCCGTTTCCCCATTTTTCTTCTTTGTAAATAGATCCTGCTAAACTTTTTTCGAGGGTCTCATTTGCTTTAATCCGAAATAATCTCAAAACCGCGCCCCATGTTGAAGAAAGCAAAACAAGTTTCCCGTGACGTCATTCTTATAGATCACGGGCAACGACCAATCATAGCGCGCGTAGCGTGCACATCATTGTATATAATTTATAAACAATATTTGATACACGTGGTGTATATTTATTGGTTTCTTGTAGAGTTATCATGCGGGCCTGAGAGAAGACAGATTAACACAAAAGTACATATGTAAGGATTAATTTGCACGACACAAGTGTGCGTTAAAATTTAGCCAGAAAGTTGTTTAGTAGGAGTGTAATATAGCACGTTCTTAATCATATTCTGGGTGATGGAACTAGCTTGAGGTCGAGGGTACATATTTGCCTCAATTGCAAGCTAATTCCAGTCCGTGATCCGTTTGCTCTGCTTCACTGTATTTATCCATAAAATCGCCCCATTGCTAGTGTACGACTTTTGATCTGAGCTTGGATTGGGCGAAGCTCTTCCAAGCCTCTCATTTCATTCGTTCTTCCTGGCACTAAGCTCTGTTGTTTCAGGCCTAAAGTCCATTTTGTTATGTTTATTGTTTGTTCTCAAACAAGCGTGTTACCTGCTTAAAAGCTTCCAGGCGGACCTTAATTTCCAATAATTCAATGCGTCTATTTTTGTCCTTATAAATAACGTCAGGCAGTTTTGTAATCTACATGCCCATTAGTGTTTTACAAACTATTTTTCTTTATACACCGCGGGCTACGTCAAGGTGCTCAAAGTAGGCTACTTTCGAAGATGTACTTTTCTAAAGGTCACTTTTTGTAAGGAACCATATTAATCTACTCATATGACGTTATGCATGAAAAAAAAAAAAGAATTTAGTTATTCCATCTTTTCTCCATGGATCACCTTGAGAAAAATTAAGTGCTTAGTAAAGCAGTAACCTGCGTAAGGACGTCTCCTATTTCCTTTGCTGCACGCTAAAAAGGCCCTATTCAACTATGCAGAACATTAGCCATGCTCACTGTAAACACAACATATGTACATAAACGGCAATTTCCTTATCGTTATACCAGTAATTGTGAGTTTATTGTGTGTGTACACTGTACTTGATAAAGTTTCAAGAATGGACTTGTAGTCGTTTGAGTTTTGCAGATGTAATGACTAACACCTAGAAACCGCTTTATAGATCAAGGTAGTTGGGGGAACTTAAGTTGTAATATCCTCAATCCACCGCTGGTTTGTAAATTATTCTCAGAAAAATAAACAACTGATATCAAGACCGTCATAGTTATTTTATTTATATTCATTTACAAGTATAAAAATAAAGAATCTACTTATCTAATTTTCTATCATCTAACTACAATAACGTCCTATCAGATTTACTGTCTTGAAGTGTCGCGTGAGGAGACTGGGTCGGCCTTATGTCGATTTACACCATTGGATAAATTTTGACCAATCCCAGTGCGATCTCGAGATGACCAATACAAGAAAGCGAACACGTCCTTATGAAAACGTTCTTTGGTGCGGTCCTTTGGTGCACTTCCGGCGATACAACACTGATCCAGTCTCACTAGCGACCCCCAAAAAGCCCATTGTGGAAGAGACCAGGTACTATACCAAACTACACATTAGTGTGCCTAGAAGTGAGGTTAAGTATGATAGCAGAGACTCCAGGCTGTACAAACGACAGGCTACGAGAAAACTTATTGGTCTTCAACTTTGCAGTTATTTGTTTACTAAAAAAATTCTCAAGTTTCTTACAAGGAAAATTTTTTTTCTTACATTTTCGAGATAGGACATTTTTACCGGTAACTATTTATCAAAAATTCTAAAGACGTATCCATATCGATTGAAAAACAGTCGGGCTTTTTCCGCTGTTGAAACGGCGCCAATGGCCAAGAAAGCGTCGAATCTCCCTCAAGCCCTTGGCTGGAGTCGAGAGAAAACTTAACGAGTATCACTTCCTCTTTTCATTTTCGCCCAGGCCTTGTTTGCCGACCAACGCGGAGTGATGAGTCCGGATTAAGAAACGGAAAACCCATTGCTTGAAAATTCTGATTATCAAAAGAAGGAATTCAAGGGCTGATTTCACTGAAACCTAGTTCATTCAAGTTTTAACTGCTTTTTTCCCTTTTGTTTTTTCATTTCTTCTATATTTCTCATTTCACGTTTAAATGTGTAGTTCCAGAAAATATCCATATTCCCCACGGAGGAAAACAGAAAAGAAAAAAGGAGGCAATTTCCGAGGGATTGGGGGTGGCCTCTCGAGGTATTTTTGGCAGGGCCTCTGAGTAAGACTGACTGATGAGCAAGCTACCAGTTATTTTACTGTTAATCGGTGTTTCAAAGCAAAAATTATTGTTTTCGTCGATGATCTTTTATTTGCGGTAGGCTGAGTGCTTTTTTCACTTCTTGCACGATAGTTTATGTAACACGATTGTCGACGGCTCATTAGTCAACTTGGTGATCTATCTGTTGCTTTGTTTCACAACATATTGTGGTATTCACTGTAACGCAATTATAAAAGTATAGTGCAACGGCATTTTTGAGGGAAATATTGTTTCCACGGGGTACCCAAACAAGTTGGTAAAATTACGGAAATTCCAAGGGTTGGGGGGCGGGGGGTATCACATGCGCCCCCTGGAATTTCTATTCCAGGGGGTTGGAGGGGTCTCAAACAAAAGTGCCCTCCGTGGGGGGATGGACATTTTTTGGAACAACACAATAACAAAATTCTTTTTTCCTGAGAGGTCACTATAAGGAACGTTGCAAAAATTCTAAAAGAAGCGCTAGCGAAAATTGGTAACATCATAGACTGTTAGATCAACTAGAAACAATTAAGACCCAAGTAACCTTCGTCAAAGGCTGGTTACATTTACTCCATCAGAGCGTGACACACTATTGCTATTTCCCCAGGGAAACTACAAGACTCTGCTCAGCATCTGTGCTCAGCTTTTAACTACAGCCCCTCACTCATGCGCACTAATTGTCCTCTCGTACAAGTCCTTCTCTGCCTTCACAAACAGCTGCGCTGGCTCTTCGTCACGTGACTCGAGAACTGCAATAGACACGGTAGCTTATCTGAGTTAAGTGGACATTTCCATTGTAGGCTGCCTGCATGAAAGATGAGTAACCCTACTCTAATGGATAAGTTTAACAGACAGTCCGCCGTTACATGAAGGCAAAGTGTCTCCGAGAAGTTTAAAACTTTGCGAGGTCGCCAGTGACCGGGCTAATATCTTTTAATGTACTCAACCTAGTCGGTCAGTTGGGTCTATTACGTAGCATTTTTCGGTGCTGACTGTCAACCGATAGACGTTCTTTCCATTCTTGCCCTTGACCTTTGAAAATTGACAACCATAGACTACATGTATATGATTCGTTTAGGTTGCTTATTTCACTGGTTTCAGATCTACAGAATCCTCTGAATTTTACAATCAAGTCTCGAAACTATAGGTATGAATTGATCCTGTTCGAATATAAAACATAAAACATTCACCCGAGACATTTGTTAACAGGCGAGGCCAAAAAACTGTTTAAAAGACGGGTGAGAGTAACTTCACATTACTGTTCACAGAGCTACCCTCCGGGCCTTCAGGCCTTGGCATGGCTTGAACATTCAAAAAGTTGCCCTATTCAGCTGGTTAACTTAGCAAGAAGATAAAGCAAAAAACTCACTCATTTCTCATGTTAACGAAACAGAGAAATCCCAAAAAAGGATCATCTTTTAGAGAGGGTACCCTCAACCTTCCTATACCCTGCCCTCAGCCAATACTAGCAGAAATACTAACAATTAATGAATGAGGCTGAGTATCTTATAAAGAATTATGGAGATCGCGCGGATAACACCCTCCTAGATCTCCATAATTCTTTATATAATACGAAAGCCGAATTCAATAATTGTTTTATTATTCATTCAAAATAATTCCTAGTTTAAAAACGTAGCTAAAACATGCTTACCTCCATCCATGTTAAGTTCATCTTCGATAGTGCACGTTTAGGGTTGTTCAGCTCCGCAAATATTCTCTAAATAGCAGATGTCGCCCTTCGAGTTGTCTTCTTGCTGTTCTTGCCATGTTTTTAGCTATTATTTAGCCTAGTTGTTACTCTTGAAACGATTGAAATGTCCGTCATTATTGTTTTCACAACCAAAACAACTCAACCGCGTCCCCACGTCTTCTCGGTTAACGCTGCATTAACCGGCAAGGAAGCTGTTCTTTTGACGTAATCGGTTCATTAATCGCAAAATTCTTCCAAATTTGGTCATCAGTAGCTGATTAAGGTGAATTATGCGTGTGCTTTTAGCCAATCAGAGTCGGGGAAATATTTTGAATGAATAATAAAGTTACTTAAAAGTGATTCTTTACCTTCAAAGTACTGTCCCTCAGGTTTTGGGTGGAAGATGTTGCATGTTTCTTGAGGTATGCTTCCAAAGCCCCCTGTTACAACTTCAAGCAAACCCTGAATATTATTCAAGTTGAAGTACGCGTGACCAGCAATATCATCATTTGAAAACACGTCATAGTCCATCACTGTCAAATGTAAGCAGGCACCAGTCTCTTTCAACAACTCGGGTTCAACGTCACTGACAAAAACAATAAGTAAAACAATAATTGTTGAACAACGGTTACGCACAGGATTTGCTTTTGTAATTTTTGCAGGTATATTTAACATAGGTAACAAACTGCAACAACAGGATCTTTTTTTGTCTTTCAAATCAATCTCAACTGTGACTGACACTGACTGGCCGTGACTATCATTTTAATACACCCTATTACAAAATGGCGGCAACACTACTCTTATGTTATATTTATGTTCATTAGAACTCTTTGCCTCGGTTTCACTTGCCGAATTGAAAGAAATGTTACCTTGGACGGGTCATCGATTATCACTCAAGACAATTATCAAAAGGACAAAAGAATAAGACAATTTGACGGCAATTTGGTATAAAATGTATGATGACCTTTCTGACACTGCACCAAGGCTAGTTCCGCGAGAGGGCAAGATGTATTTTCAACGGTCGTGATTTCCCGCTTTGTCCCTCAAGAACAGATTTTGTATGGGCCATACACTAAAACCTTTATTGACCAAACAAGTTCAGACAAGATGTAGTTATCTTTCAGTGTTTTTGCGCTTTTATGAACCTCAAAAACGCAAAAAGGACCTTGGACCCAATATCCAGACATCTTGATGGTTGGTCATCAACGTATATTTCTACCTAGTCAGCCTAGTCCGCAACATTCACACTGAATGGCAACATCATTACTTACAAATCGAACTGTTCGTCAAATAGGGGGAACAAATTATTTTTGATTATCTCCGTTTTCTTGACCTCATTTCCAAAGAAATCCTCTGGTAACAGCCTCAATGTCACATACGGGTCACACAATCCTGGAAATCAATTAACGACAACCATACTGCAGTGGCCTGTTTACACAACAGAAGAGTCTATATGTATACAGCTATTTGAAATTACCATTGTAAAATTTCGATACAAAATTCCCAACTCAACTATGAAGCACGACAAAGGTAAACAGTTTTGAAGTTTTTTATCATTAGTATAGCATTGACAACCGCGACGTTATTTATGACCTTGTTTTCAATCTTGTCACGAAGGGCTTGAGGGCTTAAATTCCGACAACGTTAACTGAAATAGCTGTATCTTGTAGGTAAAACCTGTTATCAGGTTTAGCCAGGATTTAATCTTTTTTAACGTTGGTTGAGTAGAGGTTTAATCTGACAGTACCTTCGTTCAAAATGACTGTAAATTAGGATACTGTAAATGAGAGTCAAATGAGTTTACTGAGAAGATCCCAAATCAGTATTTATAGCACAGCAAAGCTGAGTATCACCTACCATTTGTGTCTAAAGGTGGAAGGTTTTTTGCATTCAATACTGAAAAGAGATCAGAACACATGGTAATTTAAATTACGTAAACCAGTGCAATGACTGCTTTATGCCTCTTCAAAAGTCATTATACTGAGCAATAAAAGCACTGATAAAAACACGGGATAACAAAACAACTGTTAAGAGAACCTTAGTATGTAACTAAACGAATTAACAGTATAAAATATAATTGATACACCAGACGCACTCTGCGGGCGAGTGTAAAAAAGGCTTTCTGCCTCTAATAACTTGTAAAAAAAAAATGTTTAATATCAGGAGTAGTACAAATAAACCTACCTTCCACTTGCAGCTTTTGATCATTAAAATCAAAGAACACTTTAAATGTAACTGCCCCGTACTTTTCTTCGGCTTTTTCCTGAGAGGGAAAATACATTAAGACGACAAAGAAAGTATTTGCGTTCTTTTCAGTTCACTCAAGTGAATTCAGCAAGACAATAAGTGTAGGTATCCACGTCCTGTTTATACGACGTCGCATTGTTTACAAAATCAGTTAAAGACATAGTTGGCTATCTGGAGGACAGTAAAGAATTGTACCAAAAAGCGAGACACACGTTCAGAGATATTTCTTTTCTTACTATTGGGCTGCCTGTGGCAAAGCCCCCCAAAAAAGTTCTGAGTAGCATGTATGTCAAATTAAAAAAAACAAAAAAAACAAAATGGCACACGCATAACTAAGAAGGCTTTGCCTGTTCCGTCCCTCCTGCAATGGTACGATTCCTTGACTTTTTGGGGAAGGGGGAAAGTGATTTAAGATAAATGCAAACAGACTTGAAACTATTTAAACAATGAAATAGGCCTCTGTATCGCGCAGCCTGCAGACCATAGTAGCCCCATTATGGGGGTCTTGTTTATAATGTAGTTTGTCCGTAACAACTTCTTATGCAGGATAACGTTTATTACTGTTTCTTTAGTGTGTTAGTTAGTGTGTTTTACTCGATCCATACCTGCTCCTTGCACTTCTCAGCTAAGTAATGCTGTATTAATTTAATCGTGGACAGCTTACGAGTGCTGAGGGTTTCAACCAGAGTCTATGGGAAATAACAAAACTACATAAGAAAACTGATATAGAACATTTGTGCAACGTAATAAAGCACACATAAGTTAAGAATAAGTCTGGTTAACAAGATGAACTTTCTCTGTGACCAACCGTGTTATCAGTAGTTTCGGCAAATGAACACTGATTGACGTACGAGTCTTATACATTCGACAGAATTGAATCTGGGTCAACACGAAGTTCTATTCACTTGTGCCACTTGAACAGAACAGAACAGAACTCAGAAGTTCTACAGAGTTTCAGATGAAGAAATCTCCTGCTTTATTTGAGAGAGATATTCGCAAGTTATACAGTACTCCAATGGAAATATACTTTGACCTTGCCAATGAGTGAGTTTCAATAAATGAAACGAAAAAATTTCAATTCCTAATGACTACGTTGACTCCATGTAAATAAAAATGGTAACGGCAATTTCGCCCGGGACAAGAGCTTTTTGAACAACAACAATATGAACAACAGGTCTTAAGCCCGTATTTTGTCTTAAGTAAAATAAACATGTATTCATCAAAACCAAACATTCCTGAAAAACACATATACCACAAGAAAACACGAAACTGAAGCAACAAGAAAAAACTTCTCTCCATAAGGACAAAAGGCCATGATTGGAACTCACCCTATAAAGCCCAAGCTGAAGGCGCTCCACAGGAAGCCCAGCCCCATCAGCGTGAAAGAAACTCAGTACTATCTGCAAAGCACGACAATCGGCCATCAGCTGATCTATTCTTTTGGAGTACAATAATAATAATAATAACGCGAATATTTATACAGGATAACCTATCAGTTCTAATAAAAAGAACTGTTATCAAAAGGGTCCAGTGGATAAGTAATCAACATGCACGATGAACTTCGAGGAAATGTTTCAAAAATCTGTTCAAACAATGTGTTGAACTACAGAACACAACGTTGTGAATTTTATACTACAGCTTGGGTTATAAGAAATGAGATGAAGTGAGATGGTGAGACTGCCTATTTGTAAAAAATCACGTAGTCTGCTGCTTCCTGTCAGCAGAGATTGCTTCACTTTATTAATTTTAACTGCAAGCATCTGTTTACGAACCAAATTAAATTTTGTTAAACACTTAAGACATCATGACTTATGACATCATTATCAAGTGGCAAAGATAAAAATAAAAACTGACCCGGAGACATTGAAACGTTGTGTTAAACTTTTCTCGCCTATCTTTTTTCTTAAGCATCTGTCTGTGTCAATTAATTTTTCCATCTTAGTACCCTTCAGCGTCCTTATAACATATCTAACGAAATTCTGTAGCCTTCTTACTGTTCTTAACCTTGGCAAGCATGGAATAAGCTTTTCTTGGTACAGAAACAAATTACCACGGCTTTATACCATTCTGTTACTTATTTAACCACTTATTTTAAGTGCGTATTAAAAAACTAAATGATTCAAGTCCCCATACCGCGCTTTACCTCAAGAGCCTCATACTGTCTTTGGTAAAACGCTGCAGTTTTCTATGAAAAAAATGCATCTGTTAGTTTAAGACTGGGTTATAAAACCACACATGAAAAAGAAACACACAACGTATGTATGCTTACCCCCGAGTTTGTTTTTACGGCATTGGTGAAGTTTTCGATCACGATCTCCCAAATGAAATGAAGAATCCTGACGAAGAATTTAACAAAATAAAATGAATAAGCACATGAAGGAGACATCTCGCACTTGTTAATTATAAACCATTCAGCATTACATACTTCATCAATACAAGCCCAAGTTTGAAAAG